>OZ025249.1:31632546-31857060 GCA_964019135.1 Arenicola marina | reverse complement strand
ATTTCGCTTCGCTTTGACCGATGTCGTGGACTCCTGTGACGGACTGCTGTGACACCGTGTCACACGTCACCATGGCACACTACGTCTCGTTTGATGATGACGTCAAGTGTCGTGTTCAGCCCACGCGACCTTGATAGCTCTGACGTCATCCCTCGTGGCTATTTATACATGGCGCTGTGCATGTACGTTTATATCTCATCGCATATATAGTATCGCATACCATGGTGCGCACAGGCTTGAAAAGGGCTTGAATTTTGACTGATGCCTGGAAAAGATCATAAAAACAGAAATGGGCCTTGAGGTCGATCCAGTGTACTTGAATTTGCTTGAAAATAGGGCAGTTACAATGAAAAGTGCTTGATTTCAAACTGGACCGGGCACTGGCAAAGACCCAAGAAAAAATCGAACAAAAGCTGGCTGAATTGAAGAAGTAGTAGTTGATAAAAGTAAAGTGATTAACTCCAATAAATGCTGTTGGCTGGTAATAAATAAACGTGGACACCGCCTTCTTGTTGTCATTCCTTATTTCCGCGTATCAAAGATTGTATGCATAAAATAAGTCCCAAGTTTTGCAATTTGTATGCCTCAAATAGACCAGAGAAGGTAAAAATTGTCATTGAAAAGTCCTTGAATTGTTCTAGTGCTTGCCTTAAAAAGGCTTGAATTTGATGGAACCTTGCCTGTATGAACCCTGATATATATATATATATATATATATATGTACATGTGGCGTGCCGCTGTATCCCAGGTATTAGCTTCCTTATATTAGATTATATGGCGTTCCACTGTGTCCAAGGTATGAGCTTCCTTAGAGTGCGTCCACCGTGTGTCGCCTCACTGGCAGCAGACGTTGTCGGAGATCCGGAGGTCGTCCGTATCTCAGGACTTATTCTCTTATTTTCGCCGCTTTCGCAAAAATCAGTGCCTCCTAGCGTCTTGTAGGACGGAGTGACCTTAAAAGGTCAACGCTGCTTTACCGATTCATATAATACTCAATTGTCTATCCTCCAAATTACAGAATTTTTCGTTCTATCTGTAGCTCACCATAGCATTTAGAAGTGACCGCCAGGCACGATTTGGCCGCCTACCCAGGCGGCAGCCCTTTTTGGAGGCGTGTCCGCGATTGACCAATCAGGAGGCGATACTCTAATTTATTCAAACCGGAAATTGCGCCTATTGTGTGAGCAAAACAAGAGCGCATGATAATCGCTAGTATAAATAGCTGCGATTCTAACTCCAATCATGGCATTGTTGCGTATTCAATCGTCGCAAGACGTATATCAATTTGTTTGATTGGTACTTTTTCATGAAAGGCTAAGATCTTGCGCTACTGCACGGCTTGGAACTGCCGCGGTTCGTCTACAAATCGCGGCCCTGATCTCTCTCCGCGAGCTGTAACGTATGGCGGCGCCATGTGAATAGTCACAATATGCGTCACTCGCTCCGGCAAAATGGCGCGCTGCTCGACATTGATGGGGGCGGGTTGCCTCAATTTTTTTCTCCTTACCAGTCGGCCGAAACGAAGCGTTAACACTCGCCAATTTAATTTTAAGATGTAAACTTTCGGTGCAGATCGCGATTAAATTAGGTTGGCCACCCGCTTTAAGCTGTTTTGAGTCCATTTTACACCTGACGAGGGAGGGGCGTTGAGGCGATTATATGCTGCGCTCCCGGTGGGATCCATGCCCCGTGAGCTGCCACCTTGCCCCTAACCTAGCCCCCCACCTACCCACCAGATGCACGAACGGTCACCGTGTGACGTAGGAATCCGGCGAACCCACGGACGGTCCTCTCGTCAGCTTATCCCCACCCACAGCTACCTCCCCCCCCCCCCCTACCACCCTGCCACCTGTCCTCACTAGCAGGACAGTCGTGGGTGACTTATAAGAGATCACGTGGCTTCCTCTGTGAACAATGTCTGCGCCCTGTGTGTGGGTGGGGTGGAGGGGGGTGGGGAGCAGAGGCTGGCTGCGGGAGAGAACGGGCCTGGGCGGGGGCGTGGAGAACTGATTGGGTCCATTATAAAGCATGAGTAGCTTGGGCAAGCTGCTTCCTGAGAGCTGCAGTCAGAACTAATGGTTGTTTGTGAACAGCCATGGAACAGTTAATGGTGGCAGTGGCAGCGGGAGGGCTGGTTGGGGGTGCGGGTGGCGGATTAATGAATAGCTGGGCGTGGTCTGAATGAGGACTTCCGGCGAAGCGGGGTATTGTGGTATTATGGTATTATCCGGCGGGATGCGCCCACGAGGTCCGTCCAGCCCTGTTACCATCGCAGGCAACCTTCTGGCGGAGGGTGGGTTTCGGGAAAGTGTGGCCCTCCTGTGGCAGCGCCACCTGGCGGCCCTGGTCGGTACTGTGGCTTCTGAACTGAAAGAAAGCCGAAGGCAAGGTACATAGAGAGGTTGAAGAAGGGTTTCGCCGTCCTTGCGCAAATCAATCCGTTGGCATTGTTATATTCTCTTTGTTCAGTACATAACTATTGCAGTAACACGAAATAGCGCCGTGTTCTAGCGCAACAACGCAAAATAACGATGCCTTCTATTGCAGCAACACAAAATAACGATGCGCTCTGTCGCGACAACGCAAAATAACGCCGTGTTCTATTGCAACAACGCAAAATAGCGATGCGTTCTATTGGAACAACGCAAAATAACGATGCGTTCTATTGCAACACGCCAAAATAACGATGCGTTCTATTGCAACACACCAAAATAACGATGCGTTCTATTGCAACAACGCAAAATAACGATGCGTTGTATTGCAACAACGCAAAATAATGATGCGTTCTATTGCGACAACGCAAAATATCGCCGTGTTCTATTGCAACAACCCAAAATAGCGATGCGTTCTATTGCAACAACGCAAAATAACGATGCGTTCTATTGCAACACGCCAAAATAACGATGCGTTCTATTGCAACAACGCAACATAACGATGCGCTCTATCGCGACAACGCAAAATAACGCCGTGTCCTATTGCAACAACGCAAAATAGCGATGCGTTCTATTGGAACAACGCAAAATAACGATGCGTTCTATTGCAACACGCCAAAATAACGATGCGTTCTATTGCAACACACCAAAATAACGATGCGTTCTATTGCAACAACGCAAAATAACGATGCGTTGTATTGCAACAACGCAAAATAACGCCGTGTTCTATTGCAACAACGCAAAATAGCGATGCGTTCTATTGCAACAACGCAAAATAACGATGCGTTCTATTGCAACACGCCAAAATAATGATGCGTTCTATTGCAACAACGCAACATAACGCCTTGTCCTATTGCAACAAGGCAACATGACGCCTTGTTCTATTGCAATAACACGCCAGCGGCGTGCTGCAGTGAGAGACGAGCGCCTTGGTGGCGTGCAGCTGTCGCCGGCCTCATTGTTAATGCATGGGTCTCTTCACCCTGTGAGGGCGGCTGGTCGTACACACTGCACTGGGTGTCGTCAGGCAGTAGTACAGTGCTAGCGTATGCCCTAGTGCCTTCGTTCCTTTGTTCACCCTGCACGTCGAGTGGCAGTATGGCCGCCCTTCTCTTCCGTCTCGCTACTTGGCCCTTGCCCGTGTTGTTCGGGTGATGATAATAACCTGGGTGGTGTCGAACATCAAACTGGGTTACTAAAGTACGGAAACCTGCGTCCCGCGATATTGTCATCACATAATCTGACGTCATGGAGGCCTATACTCCCTCCATACACAGTTATTGAGCTGAGCTCAGCTGAGCTCTGAACAAAAAACTGCGGCTCTCAGCACGATTTATCGACCATACAGCGTTCGATTGTATTTTTTCTTCTTCCATTCTTTATCTCTTGTGTTTTTTATTGATAATCGTGACATTGCATCATTGTCTGCATTGGTTGACTGGGAGTCGTCAAATCCGGTCAAAGCCTGACCCAGTGTTTGTATTCCTCGCCACATGGGAGTGGGACTCGCCTCTATAGTTCCGCGTCCCGGCGAGGGCTGTAAACAGATTGCTGTCATGACCACCCGACCAGCCATGACGGCTGTGTGGCCGGGGCTGTGGTCCTTGTGCTGTGGCCGGGCTAATAATGATGGCTTCATGCCAGCAACCTGCAACCTTATTCGTGCCGTCCGCAATCACAGGGCTTGTGGTACGGCTGCGGGGCATTGCGCTGACTTGTTGTGATAGCAAGGCCTTCGGATGGGGGTAGGAGCGATGGGATGGAATGGGGAGGGGGGTGGTGCGGGGGGTGGGAGGTCCTGATTGATAGGGAGGGATTTGAGGAGGGCGGGGCCGGTGTTGGTCCTTGTATGTATATCCACAAGCGATGGGGAAGGCGATTAGCCGGTCGTTAGCATACCGAGGACCGTTAATCCGACATGGGGATGTTGATCTGGATATAGCCAAGGATGGATGGATGGATGAAGCTCATCGCTGGTCCTATTCCCTCCGCTGGCCACCTGATCCACCCTTCTGGTCGCCCCATGGCTACCCAGTCAGCGGTCAGTACATGATGCCCTCTCCGTCCTCGTGTCTCTTCATATGTTAGCCCTACCCGCCCCTACCCCCTTCCTGCGAGTCTCCTACTCCCGCCCCCCTCCGCCCACTCCGCCCTCCTTCAAGGCTGACCGGATTGTGGACACACCCCACCCCACCCACCATCCAATATCCAGTCTGCGCCTTTCATCCCATCTCGTCACATCAGGTGTGGCTTTGAGGTTATATAATATAGGCCATCGCTCGGACCCACGTTTGTCCGACCTTGATAACGCCCACTAAAATATCAAACATTGTCATCGCGGAGATGGTCCGACGCAGATGGCGAGGCTCCTGTCTCCATCTCTGGCGGCAGCCGCTGCTCCGATCTGTGGACGATAACATCCCCCTCAGCCAAAGCGATACCCGTTTTTATTCCGCAGCTATAAATACCACCGATAAAATGACGTCATTGCCAAATCCCCCAAGATCTTCTCGCTCCCGGTTTCCTTAATGACTGCGTCCGGCGGCGGCGTTGACTGAACGATCGATGTCCGGATGTAATGAGGTTTGGTGCCAGTAGGGATAGGGATAGTCCGCTCCAGACGAGGGCCGGGCACGCCTCATCACCGCTGCCGGGTGGCGGAGTAATTTTCCTTTTGGGTCGAGTGGGAAATCTGTGCCTCTGTGAATGGTTCTTTCAAAAAGTGCCGCTTCGTGTACTGAAGTGATCGTTTTTTGACGATGACATAGATCTAATTAAGTTGTCGCGGAATGACGACGTTGTTTTATGTCGCAGACACGAAGAGGTGTTTTACTTCGCCAGAGCGCAGTTTTATTTGCGTCCTGTCGTCGTGCTCCGCCAAAACGCAGTTAACACGTGGTCGTATAGACGTCACTGCGCATACGGGTTTTAGTTGTTATTGCTGACTGGTGTGTTGTTGGTGGCAGGGAGTGGGTAGGGTGGCGTGGCATACCCCCTCCGGGCGGCACCCGCCCACGGCAAGGCTTTCAGCTACGCCTTGTGTTGTAAATGAATCCTTCTCCGGATCAAGGCGAGCGTGAAAGATATCATTTTGTTCCTCTGGAGAGCATGATTGGAAGGAGTGGCGCAGTTGTGTGTCAGGGGATTGTCGGAGCTGCAAGGAAGAGGGGGGGGGGGTATGCGTGGGAATCGTGTATCACAGCCTTGTGGAATCTGGAAGCACACAGTAGCGGAGCTCTTGAAGTAGGTCGACTGCAGTTAGAATGTGGGCGCTTAATTCTTGATGGACTCACCAGGTGGCGCGACGGTGCAAGCCCTCCGCCACGACTGTGGCATTGACCCCGGGTATTAAACTTCCGGTTCCTGTATTTTAATCCCCCCCCCCTCCTCTCACACACACTCTGCACGCGCACACGTCTCTCTCTCATTCCCTGCCTTGCCTAATACCTCCTTCAATCGGTCTCACTCGTTCTTTCTCTCCTTCACTCGCTCTTCCCTCCCTCCCTCTATCTTTCAAGTCCCTCCCTTCCTTCCCTCCGCTATCTCCCACCTCCCGTACCCTGACGCTGACCGAACTTACGAGCTGAGAACTGCTGAGTCGGCGTAATATCGCTCCCACAACTGTTGCCGCGACCCGGGGCCCGGCGATGTGATGCTTATGTCTGGCGGGCGGCACCATCATGCACACCGCCCCGGCACACCCATCCCCACCCCCACCCCAGCCATCACCACCCCGACCCTCACCCCAACCATCACCACCCCCGCCCCTACCCCCACCCACCATCACCAGCAAAGAAGACTCTAGAAGCCCGACCCTGGCCGGGATCTCCCGTCAGAGGGCGCCCCGCCATAGTGGCGGCGGTGAAAACAGGAGGCCCTTGGGGCCCAGCGGCGAAAAGAAGCAAAAGGCCTTCGACCTTTTCAAGCCATCCGTCCAATTGTTTCTTGCCACAAGGGTTTTTGTTATCAGTATGGACGACTGTATCTATCTGTTTCCTCCATCTGTGGCGTAAAGTGTGGAGTGGTGTCAGCGAGGTGCACAACGGGTAGGCCGTCACTCTGTGGGCACGTGACCGTCGTCAGGGTTCAGTATTATAAAAAGCCAGCTAGAGTCCTTTTTATCCGTAGTACGCAATTTTCACGCCTGGGGTTTCCTGTTTATTGTCACTGTATTTGACTTCGGAAGACAGCAACTTTTTGTATCGGCTTCTGTGCGAGGCGAAGAATGAGTGAGTGTTGAAGACGCTATAGTGTCATTATGTGAGGCAAAGAGTGTAGAGTAGATAAAGTGCGTGGGTGTTGAAGACGCTATAGTGTCATTATGTGAGGCAAAGAGAGTGGATTAGATAAAGTGCGTGGGTGTTGAAGACGCTATAGTATCATTATGTGAGGCAAAGAGAGTGGATTAGATAAAGTGAGTGGGTGTTGAGGAAGTTCCGTGTAGCTGACTGTACTGAGACGCCCACGAACCCATGATGCGGCGTATAGGGGCTGTGGGGTGGGGGGGGGGCGTTGTTTAAGAACCTGTTGATGCAGACATGGACGGCTGGGATATAGACTAGTTTGGTAGCGGTGGGGGGTGGGGGGTGGGGTTAGGGGGGCGCTGGATTGCCGGCTGAAGCCAGGACTGAGACAGGCAAGAGGCTCATAATAGGGGAATGAATCTTTCTTACTTATCACCTCGGGAGCTCAATGCGAGAATGTGTTAGGGGTGCCGGAGGAGGGGGGGGGGCAGGCGGTATCACATGGCGCGGGTAGAATGGGGGGTGGGGAGTAGGTGTCGCGGGTGGGGAGGTCGGTATCCGGGTTGTGCAGGTATGCATGGGTAGGGGTGTGGGTGGGTGGGGAAGGGAGCAGTAGATGGCCGAGACCCGCGTAACGTTGGACACACGGTTCGCCATCAAAGAGATTTAGTGCGTGCGGGAAAAGGGCTGTGAGTGACTGGAGCTGACGGGGGAGCGCAGGCTGGAGGGGGGGGGGGAGGGGTGAGGGTGGCGGCAGCTGGCCCTTAGTGATCACACCCCACTCCCTCGCACCCCACCCCACCCTGGGCGGTGTCAGTACTGGATCGCGATGTGCGCGTTGTATTGCTGCTCGTACGGATCCGGGACATCTGGATTAACGGGATGCGTCTGCTCCACTCAGCCTGGAGGTGATGGAGTGGGAGGGGGGTGGTATTAAAGGGGAAGGAGAAGCTTACATGTGTCACATCTATCGTCTTACCCACGGAATGACGCAGTACAGTGTGTGTGTGTATGGGGGGGGTAGTCATAAGAGTACCCTCCTACCCACAGTACCCACAGACTCCCGTACGGTGTATGTGTGTGTGGGGGGGGGGGGCGTCATAACAGTTCTCTCTTACCCACGGTTTGACACATTACACAGAGTTAATGGGCCAACGGTGTAACTGGATTCATAACATAATAGTACTGTCGTGTTGTGTTGAGCTTTGTGTATTCTGGACGCTTTTTGCGGCTCCGTACTGGAGCTTCTGAGATCCCTCCCGACTGCCCCTCTTGGGCTCAAGGTGGGGGTGGAACAAAGGAGCTCCGGTGCCCCGGTATACCCCGGTATACCCCGGTATACCCCGGTACCAGAGATACTGTTTATATACCGTGTCCCTACCCAAGGGAGCCCCATACCCACCCACCCTGCCACCCTCACTGAGCACGTTATTGGGCGGGTACGTCAGTTGTTGTCAGCGGTCTGCCAGCCTCGGTCGTGATGTAAGGCTTTCATTAGGTCAACATGCCGGGTGGGGGCGTGTGTGCTGGGAGCGATGGGGGCGTGTGGGCTGGGAGCGGGCGTGGAGGCCGTCGGGCGGAGAGGAGGGGTGGGAAGATGGCGAAGGGGGGATTTGAGAGGAGAGGGGGGCCTCGGGAAGAGGGTGGATGAAAGAAGAACGGGAGCTTTGGCAAGAGGGAGGATGAGAGAGGAGGGGGGCTTTTGGAAGTGGGGACTGCTCTATCGGAATGGGGGTTGGGTAGGTGGATGGGGCATTGGGCTGGCTGCTAGGAAGGGACGCTGGATGCCTTATGGGAGGAGGGGCGGGAGGGGGGGGGGTCGCTGGGATCGCCCCGAGCGAAGGGGAGGGGCGGGTAGCTACGTTGGTTGGGGCCGGGGGGGCGGCCTCTAGGGTAACTGGTGGTAGGTTGAGGTATTGGGAGGTGTATGCTGCAAGTATGGCGGTTGCCCTTCCACGCCTGATGTAGGAAGGGGGGAAGGCCGTCGAACGAGAGCGGGGGTGATTGGGGGGGAGTGGGGGGGGGTTTACGGAGGGTCGGCACCCCGCGGTAGATTAACCTTTCCAGGAGTCTCTGTGGCCGGGATAGAGAAATAACAACAGGTCGCCGTTATCACCAGCTGCCGACAGGGATTGAGGGGGTGGCGGCCGGGGGGGGTGGAGGGGAGGGGGAGGGGGGCAAGCTGTGCAGCACTGGGGGCAGAGGGTCAGCATTACCAGCTGCCTGGGGCAGATTGAGGTGTGGGGAGGCCGGATGGGGAGCGGACGAGGGTGAGAGCATCCTGACCACCCGGATCACACCTGACGCCTTGGGGTGGTGGGGGGGGGGTACGGCAGCCAAAGAAGGCAGAGTAACATCTCCCCCCTCCCCTCCCTCCCCCCCCCCCCCCCACCTCTCTCGCCTGCCTCCCGCGGGCAATCAGACGGATTGGTAGCCTTTAGCACCTACCGCGGGCCTGCCTGCCGGGCCTGCCTGCCGGGCCGGCCGGCCGGCCCCCAGTCCAGCGTGTGTCCAATTAATGGTCAGAAATTGATTTAGTGCCTTGTCACCTCGTCCACAATGGACTTGGTGGAGACAGCTGTCGATGGTCCTGTTCCGAATTTACCGGTTTAATGACTTCTTTATTCCTCTCGTGAAGTACCAGCTAGAGTTCAATCAATGAACCATGACATAACATACCAGACCTACACACCGTTAGTCTGAACCCACCGTGGCGGCGGCGGCGTCCACGCCCTGTAGTTGGTAACTCATCATAATTGAGTAAAAAGGCATGTTATCGACCCGCGTGGCCTGTGGGTGTGTCAGGCGGTTCCGCCAGACCAGGAGGCTCTATAGTGAGACGCTGGGTGTGGCCAGCAGTACTCAGGCAGCCAAGGGTGTTAGCTTTAAGATATGTGGAGGGAGTAACGTTAAACAACGCGAGAGGGCCATCCACGTTGTCCCTGACGTCTGTTGAGAATGTAAGGATGTCCGTGTGCGCACTGTGTGGTTCCTTCTCTGCTCCGAACCCTCCATTACGCTGGGATGGACGGATGGGCCCCACCCACCTCCACTTGTCGGCAGACCCTGAGAGCTGGCCTCCACTTCACCCTATTGGACGTCCATCTCCAGCTCCATCTCCCTCCCTTTCTGTTCTCTGATCATCTCCCTCTCAGTTCTCCCATTCACTTTCTCTCCCTCCCTCTATGTCTCTCTCGCTGTCTCTGTCTTCCCTCCCGCGGTATCTCTGCCTTCCCTACCACGCCCCTCGCTCTGTCTGGCTGGACGGATCGGTCTATCTGGATTGACGTTTATGATCCGTATACACGGGAAACCGCCCTCTCTCGACACTCGATGAGTACCCCGTACTGCTCCGAAACACCCCCCCCCCCCCTCCACCCCACCCCCCTTTCTTTGCCCGGCCTCTGCCGACCTCTCCCCCGGGGCTCCGTGGGCGGGTAGTTGGCCCCGTGCTAACAGTATTAACCTCTTCGGTCCTCTGTTATCACGTGTTGAGAGGCCAGACTGGCCCCCTAGTTTCTTAATGACACAAGAGAGGAGCCTGCAAACGACTTACGCCAGGTCACGAGCACCCAAATCAGGTCTAGAGTAGGTAGCACAGGTCCCGAGCACCCAAGCCTGGTCTAGAGTAGGTAGCACAGGTCCCGAGCACCCAAGCCAGGTCTAGAGTAGGTAGCACAGGTTTCGAGCACCCAAGCCAGGTCTAGAGCAGGTAGCACAGGTTCCGAGCACCCAAGCCAGGCTGGGAGCGGGCGTGGAGGCCGTCGGGCGGAGAGGAGGGGTGGGAAGATGGCGAAGGGGGGATTTGAGAGGAGAGGGGGGCCTCGGGAAGAGGGTGGATGAAAGAAGAACGGGAGCTTTGGCAAGAGGGAGGATGAGAGAGGAGGGGGGCTTTTGGAAGTGGGGACTGCTCTATCGGAATGGGGGTTGGGTAGGTGGATGGGGCATTGGGCTGGCTGCTAGGAAGGGACGCTGGATGCCTTATGGGAGGAGGGGCGGGAGGGGGGGGGGTCGCTGGGATCGCCCCGAGCGAAGGGGAGGGGCGGGTAGCTACGTTGGTTGGGGCCGGGGGGGCGGCCTCTAGGGTAACTGGTGGTAGGTTGAGGTATTGGGAGGTGTATGCTGCAAGTATGGCGGTTGCCCTTCCACGCCTGATGTAGGAAGGGGGGAAGGCCGTCGAACGAGAGCGGGGGTGATTGGGGGGGAGTGGGGGGGGGTTTACGGAGGGTCGGCACCCCGCGGTAGATTAACCTTTCCAGGAGTCTCTGTGGCCGGGATAGAGAAATAACAACAGGTCGCCGTTATCACCAGCTGCCGACAGGGATTGAGGGGGTGGCGGCCGGGGGGGGTGGAGGGGAGGGGGAGGGGGGCAAGCTGTGCAGCACTGGGGGCAGAGGGTCAGCATTACCAGCTGCCTGGGGCAGATTGAGGTGTGGGGAGGCCGGATGGGGAGCGGACGAGGGTGAGAGCATCCTGACCACCCGGATCACACCTGACGCCTTGGGGTGGTGGGGGGGGGGGGTACGGCAGCCAAAGAAGGCAGAGTAACATCTCCCCCCTCCCCTCCCTCCCCCCCCCCCCCCCCCCCCACCTCTCTCGCCTGCCTCCCGCGGGCAATCAGACGGATTGGTAGCCTTTAGCACCTACCGCGGGCCTGCCTGCCGGGCCTGCCTGCCGGGCCGGCCGGCCGGCCCCCAGTCCAGCGTGTGTCCAATTAATGGTCAGAAATTGATTTAGTGCCTTGTCACCTCGTCCACAATGGACTTGGTGGAGACAGCTGTCGATGGTCCTGTTCCGAATTTACCGGTTTAATGACTTCTTTATTCCTCTCGTGAAGTACCAGCTAGAGTTCAATCAATGAACCATGACATAACATACCAGACCTACACACCGTTAGTCTGAACCCACCGTGGCGGCGGCGGCGTCCACGCCCTGTAGTTGGTAACTCATCATAATTGAGTAAAAAGGCATGTTATCGACCCGCGTGGCCTGTGGGTGTGTCAGGCGGTTCCGCCAGACCAGGAGGCTCTATAGTGAGACGCTGGGTGTGGCCAGCAGTACTCAGGCAGCCAAGGGTGTTAGCTTTAAGATATGTGGAGGGAGTAACGTTAAACAACGCGAGAGGGCCATCCACGTTGTCCCTGACGTCTGTTGAGAATGTAAGGATGTCCGTGTGCGCACTGTGTGGTTCCTTCTCTGCTCCGAACCCTCCATTACGCTGGGATGGACGGATGGGCCCCACCCACCTCCACTTGTCGGCAGACCCTGAGAGCTGGCCTCCACTTCACCCTATTGGACGTCCATCTCCAGCTCCATCTCCCTCCCTTTCTGTTCTCTGATCATCTCCCTCTCAGTTCTCCCATTCACTTTCTCTCCCTCCCTCTATGTCTCTCTCGCTGTCTCTGTCTTCCCTCCCGCGGTATCTCTGCCTTCCCTACCACGCCCCTCGCTCTGTCTGGCTGGACGGATCGGTCTATCTGGATTGACGTTTATGATCCGTATACACGGGAAACCGCCCTCTCTCGACACTCGATGAGTACCCCGTACTGCTCCGAAACACCCCCCCCCCCCCCTCCACCCCACCCCCCTTTCTTTGCCCGGCCTCTGCCGACCTCTCCCCCGGGGCTCCGTGGGCGGGTAGTTGGCCCCGTGCTAACAGTATTAACCTCTTCGGTCCTCTGTTATCACGTGTTGAGAGGCCAGACTGGCCCCCTAGTTTCTTAATGACACAAGAGAGGAGCCTGCAAACGACTTACGCCAGGTCACGAGCACCCAAATCAGGTCTAGAGTAGGTAGCACAGGTCCCGAGCACCCAAGCCTGGTCTAGAGTAGGTAGCACAGGTCCCGAGCACCCAAGCCAGGTCTAGAGTAGGTAGCACAGGTTTCGAGCACCCAAGCCAGGTCTAGAGCAGGTAGCACAGGTTCCGAGCACCCAAGCCAGGTCTAGAGTAGGTAGCACAGGTCCCGAGCACCCAAGCCAGGTCTAGAGTAGGTAGCACAGGTCCCGAGCACCCAAGCCAGGTCTAGAGTAGGTAGCACAGGTCCCGAGCACCCAAGCCAGGTCTAGAGTAGGTAGCACAGGTCCCGAGCACCCAAGCCAGGTCTAGAGTAGCACAGGCAACGAGAAATCCAGTCGGGTCCAGAGCAGGTAGCAGAGGCCGCCAGAACACAGACAACGCCGTACACAACGAAGTTTTAATATGTGTCCTAAGCATTCGATGACCACAACCTGCTATAATGAACTTGATATTCATTCCCGGACACTGTCCTGGCTTGGAGAAATGCCCTCCAACTTTTGATGAAATTGTTTATACGGAGGACATTAAATGTCGATTGCTCGGTTTTTTTATATCCGCTGTCTATTTCTCGATGCCCGTTTGTTGACGTCCACTCTTCTATGTCTATTTCTCGAGGCCCCTTTGTTGACGTCCACTATTCAATGTCTATTTCTCGAGGCCCCTTTGTTGACGTCCACTATTCAATGTCTATTTCTCGAGGCCCCTTTGTTGACGTCCACTATTCTGTCTATTTCTCGAGGCCCCTTTGTTGACGTCCACTATTCAATGTCTATTTCTCGAGGCCCCTTTGTTGACGTCCAATATTCAATGTCTATTTCTCGAGGCCCCTTTGTTGATGACCACTTCATGTTGACAGAGTACTCCACAAGCCCCAGCGGCCGGCGATAACGCCGTCTACTCATATAACTTGCGCCGTCTACTTTTTTCATATTAAATATGTTAAAAGGTAAAAAAAAAAAGCACAACGTGCTGGCTACTCCAAATGCTTTGTCTGTCTACTCTGTAAAGTGTGGAGCACCCTGCTGTTGATGTACATTTCCTGATTCCTGTCCTCTTGTGTATTTCCAGAGGCCGTCAAGGAGAAGTCTGAACCGTCCTCAGAGCAGGAGGTTCAGGCCAACGGCAGCGCCGCCAACGGAGGCGGCGGCGGCGGCGGGGACGTCTACCTCGGCTACGGCAGCCAGGCTGGCAGCGACCCCGGAGGCCATGGCAACCACGGGGGTCGCCATGGCAGCCACGGTAACCGTGGAGACGCCGGCGACACTGGGGACGACCAGACGGACGCGACGATATCGTTGTCACCGGACTGCACGCCGCGACCCCTCAGCGGCGGCTCGGGCATGGGGATGCACGGCCATCACCATGGTAACCACTACGGTAAGTCGAGCAAGTGAGTGGCCCGCATGAAGGACACGCCGCTGCTGTTTTACGGCATGTCGTTATTTATTTCACCGAGACGGCCATTGCAGAGGTGGGAGCGCCTCTTGGGCGTGGTGTAGGGGGGGGGGGGGTGGCATCTTGTTCTTGCTCGGTACTGGTACTTACGCCGTTTTGAGTACGGCTGTTTTACAACATGTTTTTTGAGGTTTTGGACGGACGGAAGCATTAAGAACATGACATGAGCTAACGAGCGTATGACAATTCTCCTGTCCCCACCCATCCCCCAGTTACAGTCCTATAGCGAAGGGGACTGCACCCTTCCGCCGGTTACAGTCCTATAGCGGAGGGGACTGCACCCTTCCCCCGGTTACAGTCCTATGGCGGAGGGGACTGCAAGCTTCCCCCAGTTACAGTCCTATAGCGGAGGGCACTGCACCCTTCCCCCGGTTAGTCCTATAGCGGAGGGCACTGCACCCTTCCCCCGGTTACAGTCCTATAGCGGAGGGGACTGCACCCTTCCCCCGGTTACAGTCCTATAGCGGAGGGGACTGCACCCTTCCCCCGGTTACAGTCCTATAGCGGAGGGGACTGCAACCTTCCCCCAGTTACAGTCCTATAGCGGAGGGGACTGCACCCTTCCCCCGGTTACAGCCCCATAGCGGAGGGGACTGCACCCTTCCCCGGGTTACAGTCCTATAGCGGAGGGGACTGCAACCTTCCCCCAGTTACAGTCCTATAGCGGAGGGGACTGCACCCTTCCCCCGGTTACAGCCCTATAGCGGAGGGGACTGCACCCTTCCCCGGGTTACAGTCCTATAGCGGAGGGGACTGCAACCTTCGCCCGGTTACAGTCCTATAGCGGAGGGGACTGCACCCATCCCCCAGTTACAGTCCTATAGCGGAGGGGGATGCACCCTGCCCCCGGTTACAGTCCTATTGCGGAGGGGACTGCACCCATCCCCCAGTTACAGTCCTATAGCGGAGGGGACTGCACCCTTCCCCCGGTTACAGCCCTATAGCGGAGGGGACTGCACCCTTCCCCCGGTTACAGTCCTATGGCGGAGGGGACTGCATCCTTCCCCCGGTTACAGTCCTATAGCGGAGGGGACTGCACCCTTCCCCCGGTTACAGCCCTATAGCGGAGGGGACTGCACCCTTCCCCCGGTTACAGTCCTATGGCGGAGGGGACTGCATCCTTCCCCCGGTTACAGTCCTATAGCGGAGGGGACTGCAACCTTCGCCCGGTTACAGTCCTATAGCGGAGGGGACTGCACCCTTCCCCCGGTTACAGTCCTATGGCGGAGGAGACTGCACCCTTCCCCCGGTTACAGCCCTATAGCGGAGGGGACTGCACCCTTCCCCCGGTTACAGTCCTATAGCGGAGGGGACTGCAACCTTCCCCCGGTTACAGCCCTATAGCGGAGGTTACTGCATCCTTCCCCCGGTTACAGTCCTATAGCGGAGGGGACTGCAACCTTCGCCCGGTTACAGTCCTATAGCGGAGGGGACTGCACCCTTCCCCCGGTTACAGTCCTATGGCGGAGGAGACTGCACCCATCCCCCAGTTACAGTCCTATAGCGGAGGGGACTGCACCCTTCCCCCGGTTACAGCCCTATAGCGGAGGGGGATGCACCCTTCCCCCGGTTACAGTCCTATAGCGGAGGGGACTGCACCCATCCCCCAGTTACAGTCCTATAGCGGAGGGGACTGCACCCTTCCCCCGGTTACAGTCCTATAGCGGAGGGGACTGCACCCTTCCCCCAGTTACAGTCCTATAGCGGAGGGGACTGCACCCTTCCCCCAGTTACAGCCCTATAGCGGAGGGGACTGCACCCTTCCCCCGGTTACAGTCCTATAGCGGAGGGGACTGCACCCTTCCCCCGGTTACAGTCCTATAGCGGAGGGGACTGCACCCTTCCCCCGGTTACAGTCCTATAGCGGAGGGGACTGCAACCATCCCCCGGTTACAGTCTTATAGGGGAGGGGACTGCACCCTTCCCCCGGTTACAGTCTTATGGCGGACGGGACTGCACCCTTCCCCCGGTTACAGCCCTATAGCGGAGGGGACTGCACCCATCCCCCGGTTACAGTCCTATAGCGGAGGGGGATGCACCCATCCCCCAGTTACAGTCCTATAGCGGAGGGGACTGCACCCATCCCCCGGTTACAGCCCTATAGCGGAGGGGACTGCACCCATCCCCCGGTTACAGCCCTATAGCGGAGGGGACTGCACCCATCCCCCGGGTACAGCCCTATAGCGGAGGGGACTGCACCCTTCCCCCGGTTACAGTCCTATAGCGGAGGGGACTGCACCCTTCCCCCGGTTACAGTCCTATAGCGGAGGGGACTGCACCCTTCCCCCGGTTACAGTCCTATAGCGGAGGGGACTGCACCCTTCCCCCGGTTACAGTCCTATAGCGGAGGGGACTGCAACCTTCCCCCAGTTACAGTCCTATAGCGGAGGGGACTGCACCCTTCCCCCGGTTACAGCCCCATAGCGGAGGGGACTGCACCCTTCCCCGGGTTACAGTCCTATAGCGGAGGGGACTGCAACCTTCCCCCAGTTACAGTCCTATAGCGGAGGGGACTGCACCCTTCCCCCGGTTACAGCCCTATAGCGGAGGGGACTGCACCCTTCCCCGGGTTACAGTCCTATAGCGGAGGGGACTGCAACCTTCGCCCGGTTACAGTCCTATAGCGGAGGGGACTGCACCCATCCCCCAGTTACAGTCCTATAGCGGAGGGGGATGCACCCTGCCCCCGGTTACAGTCCTATTGCGGAGGGGACTGCACCCATCCCCCAGTTACAGTCCTATAGCGGAGGGGACTGCACCCTTCCCCCGGTTACAGCCCTATAGCGGAGGGGGATGCACCCTTCCCCCGGTTACAGTCCTATGGCGGAGGGGACTGCATCCTTCCCCCGGTTACAGTCCTATAGCGGAGGGGACTGCAACCTTCGCCCGGTTACAGTCCTATAGCGGAGGGGACTGCACCCTTCCCCCGGTTACAGCCCTATAGCGGAGGGGACTGCACCCTTCCCCCGGTTACAGTCCTATAGCGGAGGGGACTGCAACCTTCCCCCGGTTACAGCCCTATAGCGGAGGTTACTGCATCCTTCCCCCGGTTACAGTCCTATAGCGGAGGGGACTGCAACCTTCGCCCGGTTACAGTCCTATAGCGGAGGGGACTGCACCCTTCCCCCGGTTACAGTCCTATGGCGGAGGAGACTGCACCCATCCCCCAGTTACAGTCCTATAGCGGAGGGGACTGCACCCTTCCCCCGGTTACAGCCCTATAGCGGAGGGGGATGCACCCTTCCCCCGGTTACAGTCCTATAGCGGAGGGGACTGCACCCATCCCCCAGTTACAGTCCTATAGCGGAGGGGACTGCACCCTTCCCCCGGTTACAGTCCTATAGCGGAGGGGACTGCACCCTTCCCCCAGTTACAGTCCTATAGCGGAGGGGACTGCACCCTTCCCCCAGTTACAGCCCTATAGCGGAGGGGACTGCACCCTTCCCCCGGTTACAGTCCTATAGCGGAGGGGACTGCACCCTTCCCCCGGTTACAGTCCTATAGCGGAGGGGACTGCACCCTTCCCCCGGTTACAGTCCTATAGCGGAGGGGACTGCAACCATCCCCCGGTTACAGTCTTATAGGGGAGGGGACTGCACCCTTCCCCCGGTTACAGTCCTATGGCGGACGGGACTGCACCCTTCCCCCGGTTACAGCCCTATAGCGGAGGGGACTGCACCCATCCCCCGGTTACAGTCCTATAGCGGAGGGGGATGCACCCATCCCCCAGTTACAGTCCTATAGCGGAGGGGACTGCACCCATCCCCCGGTTACAGCCCTATAGCGGAGGGGACTGCACCCATCCCCCGGTTACAGCCCTATAGCGGAGGGGACTGCACCCATCCCCCGGGTACAGCCCTATAGCGGAGGGGACTGCACCCTTCCCCCGGTTACAGTCCTATAGCGGAGGGGACTGCACCCTTCCCCCGGTTACAGTCCTATAGCGGAGGGGACTGCACCCTTCCCCCGGTTACAGTCCTATAGCGGAGGGGACTGCACCCTTCCCCCGGTTACAGTCCTATAGCGGAGGGGACTGCACCCTTCCCCCGGTTACAGCCCTATAGCGGAGGGGACTGCACCCATCCCCCGGTTACAGTCCTATAGCGGAGGGGGATGCACCCATCCCCCAGTTACAGTCCTATAGCGGAGGGGACTGCACCCATCCCCCGGTTACAGCCCTATAGCGGAGGGGACTGCACCCATCCCCCGGTTACAGCCCTATAGCGGAGGGGACTGCACCCTTCCCCCGGTTACAGCCCTATAGCGGAGGGGACTGCACCCTTCCCCCGGGTACAGCCCTATAGCGGAGGGGACTGCACCCTTCCCCCGGTTACAGTTCTATAGCGGAGGGGACTGCACCCTTCCCCCGGTTACAGTCCTATAGCGGAGGGGACTGCACCCTTCCCCCGGTTACAGCTCTATAGCGGAGGGGACTGCACCCATCCCCCGGGTACAGCCCTATAGCGGAGGGGACTGCACCCATCCCCCGGGTACAGCCCTATAGCGGAGGGGACTGCACCCATCCCCCGGTTACAGCCCTATAGCGGAGGGGACTGCACCCTTCCCCCGGTTACAGCTCTATAGCGGAGGGGACTGCTCCCATCCCCCGGTTACAGCCTATAGCCCTACAGTCCTATCCACCGAGTCCAGTTACAGTCCGGCCCTTTTACCCCCCATCGAGTTACCGGTGCCCGGGTCCTACTGATCAGCCACGCGCACGCTCCCTGCTCACCCCGCCCCACCCTGCCCCCGTCGTTATCTCATTTGCGTTGCCATGGATACTGCTTTGATGCAGGGGATTGAATCGAAGAGAAAAAGACAAAACTCTGGGGGAAATTGAGCGCCTGGTCTTTCAATGACTGGAGAGTAGTGATAGGAATGACATAACATGTCGGCCGTCTGACCGAGTTTGATGCCGATAGGAGGGCGATGGATCTTACCGGGACCTGGATTGTGCATCGGTGGTGCCGCCACGGGAGAATGATCCCCAGACCCTCATGGGTCGTTAGGTTGCTTCTTTGGCTGAGTAGTGGCACATAACTTCTAACTAAGGGGACACCTTCAAGTGTCGCGCATACCTCATTCTAATTTCGAGGATACCTCATGCTTATTTTGCGCATACTTCATTCTAGTTGCGAGGATAACTTAATTTCTCGCACAGATGTCCTGCCAGTGTCGTAGATATGTTTGGCGATCTCGTGGCTCCCGCCAGTCGTTCCTTGACCGCCGATGATGGGACAATGGTACCTTTGGTTGAGAGAAGGTGGGGGCGGAGGGGGGAGGGGGGAACAGAGGATACATGTGTTCGGGGAGAGGGGGTTGAGGGGATAAGTGTATTCGGCCGGGGAGGGGGGGGTAGAGAGGATAAGTGTATTCTCGGGGGGTGGGGGATTGGGGTGGGCTTCCAAGGAGAGGGTTTCTTTAAGTCCCGCCCCCAGGCGATGTGAGTAATGTCACCGGTATGGTTAGCGTGGGCTGCTGTCCTGGAGGCCGGCCTGGGGGGGTGGGGGCGGGGGCGGGGGCCACTGTCCCGGGCGGGGCAGCGGGTGGCTGGTGACGTGTTCCCGGGACGGGGACACCGACACGGGTCTTTTCGGAGCCAGCTCACAGCCCTGGGCGCAAAAGCGAATCGCAATCGGCGGCGGTAAAACCTGATACGGCTGGGGACAGTGGCGGTCTCCTAGATTGGTTTTGAGAGGGATGTGAGGCGAATGACTGGAGCCAGGACTGAAGGAGATGGAGGTGAAGGGAGCTTCTTGGTGAGTGTACCTACGTGGGTGTGGGTGTGTGGGAGGGCCAGCAAGGAAAGGGTTTTAAGGGGTAGAGGGAGAAAGACAGCGCATGGAAGGTGATGGGAGTTAATCCCGCATGAGGCGTGATGTACCGCTTTGTGGGTGTGGCCCTCGTCTGGGAGCGGGGCGTGGGCAAGAGATGAGGTTTGGCGGGGGCGGCATGCCATAGAGGGGAGCCTTGGGGAGGGGGGGGGGCGGCGGCATGACATAAGGGGCAGGCTTAGGGAGGGCTTTATAATCGTGACTGGCGATTTATGACATAACATATCAAAATCATGACCTCTGTACCAGGGAATCGAACCCTGGACCGCCGACTTGCCTTGCCTTGGTATGTACAGCCGTCACTGCCGCCGCTGGCCCTGTGTAAGTACGTACCTCCCCGTGTACCGCTGTCATTAACGCCTTATTACACCACGTGGTCTGTTGCAGGCGGCCACCCTGGCGAGGACCACCAGCAGCCGGACGTGGTGCAGCCGCAGCACATCCGGGTCATGCTGCCTGTCGAGGACAAAGACCGCCATATTCCTGTGATACAAAAAACTATTCAGATTCCCGTTGTGCGCGAAGCGTCAACCGGTGAGCAGGATATAAAGATTGTCTTTAGGCCCAAATGTGAGAAGCGTTCGGTATTATACCCTTTTATTATTTCTTATCCTTTTTGCTGTTTTTCTAGTGTACACCAATAAGCGTGTCGCTCTTAGATGGTAATACGCGCCGCGCACGATGATTATTGGTGGCGAATCGACGCCAGTCAACCACCGACCACGTGGTCTGTCAGTGTCACGTGATCGCTCTGAATCCGCCAACCAAATTAATCTTTGGGGCTGGTTCAAAGACCGCGTGACTTTGCTTGACAACCAACCATGTGCTCGCTGCTATGAAGCTAAACACGTGACCGCTGCTGACGGGGCCAACCACGTGGTTACCTAAGTTGGCCATTAGTCACGTGGTCGCTTCTAGTGGCCAATGGCGTGGTCGCGTCTACTCAGCCAACCAGGTTGTCGTTCGCTCTCTCTCTCAGACCGCACCTCACTGCTTTGGGATTCACCACGGACACTGACTCAAGGGCAGGTTGTAAGTCACGCTGCAAGGTGGGATTCATCATACGACAGTTAGCCGTTATGTCAGTATTATGAAGTGGATGTATACATGTATTGATATTATAGGAGAAAAGCGTTAATATTCTAATAGTCTTATTTACTTTAATCTATCTACATCTTTAATATATGTCCTTTAAATGACTTCCTTTTACAAGCCCTTACCCAGCTGAATGGTCTGGTGGTTAGCTATCGTGTTTACCCCACGGACACGTCGCCTCTCTGTCCTGGATCCTGACGCGATAATGCCGTCATAGCTTGAACTGTCGTTTTCCAACAAACAAAACCATGATATATTCCTGATGTGGGGCCTTCGGTCAGCATTTCTTTGGGCTCAGTTGTATGCTGCATCCACTGTTTTTTTCGCGATATCCACGTTGATGTAATGGCGCCGGTTGGCGATTTCCACTGTCAGTGATGAATCTCACCTTACGGCTCTCTCTCGCTCTCTCGATTTCTTGCCCGCTAACGTTTTCCTGCATCATCCTACTAAGCGAATCTGGGTCAACGGCGGGGAGGGGAGGGGGGCGATGGATCAACCGTGTTCAAACAGCTGGACTGTCAACGGTAGCCATCGTACAGCAAACAGCTGGACTGTCAACGGTAGCCACCGTACAGCAGACAGCTGGTCTGTCAACGGTAGCCATCGTGCAGCAGACAGCTGGACTGTCAACAGTAGCCACAGTACATCAGACAGCTGGACTGTCAACAGTAGCCACCGTACAGCAGACAGCTGGACTGTCAACGGTAGCCATCGTACAGCAGACAGCTGGACTGTCAACGGTAGCCACCGTACAGCAGACAGCTGGACTGTCAACGGTAGCCATCGTACAGCAGACAGCTGGACTGTCAACGGTAGCCATCGTACAGCAGACAGCTGGACTGGCAACGGTAGCCACCGTGCAGCAGACAGCTGGACTGTCAACGGTAGCCATCGTACAGCAAACAGCTGGACTGTCAACGGTAGCCACCGTACAGCAAACAGCTGGACTGTCAACGGTAGCCACCGTACAGCAGACAGCTGGACTGTCAACGGTAGCCACAGTACATCAGACAGCTGGACTGTCAACAGTAGCCACAGTACATCAGACAGCTGGACTGTCAACAGTAGCCACCGTACAGCAGACAGCTGGACTGTCAACGGTAGCCACCGTACATCAGACAGCTGGACTGTCAACGGTAGCCACAGTACAGCAGATAGCTGGACTGTAACTAGTAATTCCAAAGAAAGCTTGCCACTATAATTAACGAATAGCGCATGCTTTGCGACCTCGTAGGCTTCGTAGAAATTAGTGTTTGCCTCCTACTAAGTTTTAATTGATGTTATGTTTTTCTTGGCTATTTGTTGTTTCTTTTTCTTTCGTTAAGCTATTTTCGTGTTGTTTTTTTCCTCAGTTAAGCTATTTTCGTGTTTTTTTTCCCTAGTTAATCTATTTTCGTGTTTTTTCCTTAGTCAAGCTTTGTGGTTGTTTCCTTCTCAACTTATTGCCAATACACGTGTCATTACTAAACCTGTTTTGTTTGGCTGACCGGTCACTGCTATCATTGCCTGTCTATGTCGCTCATCGGAATGTGTGTCAACATGAAATATTATTCATCCCGAAGACTCCGGAATATGTGTTGACAATCCCATCATTGTTGTCTTCTGAACTGTCCAGTAGCTCTCAACGTGATTGGCGCTGTGTAGTACCGTTAACTTATCCGACGTGTGTTTATCACTGACGGTTTCAGTGTCACTGACGGTTTCAGTGCCACTGACGGTTTCAGTGTCACTGACGGTTTCAGTTCTACTGACGGTTTCAGTGCCACTGACGGTTTCAGTGTCACTGACGGTTTCAGTGCCACTGACGGTTTCAGTGCCACTGACGGTTTCAGTATCACTGACGGTTTCAGTGTCACTGACGGTTTCAGTGTCACTGACGGTTTCAGTGCCACTGACGGTTTCAGTGCCACTGACGGTTTCAGTGTCACTGACGGTTTCAGTGCCACTGACGGTTTCAGTGCCACTGACGGTTTCAGTATCACTGACGGTTTCAGTGTCACTGACGGTTTCAGTGTCACTGACGGTTTCAGTGTCACTGACGGTTTCAGTGCCACTGACGGTTTCAGTATCACTGACGGTTTCAGTGCCACTGACGGTTTCAGTGTCACTGACGGTTTCAGTGCCACTGACGGTTTCAGTGTCACTGACGGTTTCAGTGCCATTCTGTCGCATAGAAAACACATTCCCGTTTGCAATTTTATTACTTGTATGCTAATTGCTAGTCTCGCTGCATGAGGCATCTCTAATAGTAGAGCTTTCCTAACATTGTGACGGTTCACCCTGTAGTGAGTAGTCACTGTCTGTGTCCCAAGTCGCACCGCATGCCTGTCTTCTCTTCGCCTCGCCGTGTCGTATCTAGTATGAGACTTGAGATTCGTCTGAAAATAGTTTTCGAATAATTTTTAACATAACTATATAGTTAGCGACTTAAACGCCAAGATATTAGTGTCACATGTATATTGTGATATAGTGATGATTATATCTCTTATGATTATTCACTGTTTCCCTTTTTATGTATGTTTTAAATTCAATTAAAAGTCATTGTCTAGATGAGAATGTCTTGTTTGAATAAAGAACGTGGAGATGTATTGTTAACTATGGTGTTTGACATGTCAAGCCGACCGATTATCGTCCAGTGTGCAGTGACAGGGACACGTTTCATGTTTTCAGATAACACGGTGCCTCGGTCACATCACCACCACCCCCACCAACACTACGCGCCTCAGTCGGGTGACCCCCCCGCGCCCTCCTCCGCAGGCGCCCACCCCGTCGTCAACAACATTTACACCCCACCCCCTACCGGCGGGCTGATGTACCCGACGCCCAACCTAAAGGGCGGCGGCCAGGGCGGCGGCCAGGGCGGCGGCGGCGGGTCGGTGGGCTTCTCCGCGGCGCACCCCGGCTACAACACGCTGCCCCTGTCAGTGCCTTCCTCGGCGGCCCACAGCCACCCCTCCCCCGCCGCCACGACCATGGTCGAGGAGGTGCCAATGCACGAGCCCGACCCCAACAAGCGGCCGACCCGCAGCGCCATGAAGGGCGCCAAGTCCCAGCAGCGCCTGCAGCAGCAGCTGCAGCTGCGACTCCAGGAGAAGCAGCACCAGATGCGGGGCTCGGACGGCACCCCCCGAGCCCCCCCGAAAGTCGCCCCCAAGCCCAGGATGCACCTCATCAACTCGTAAGTATCGGAAAGTGGAGTGGGGGAGGGTGTAGGGCGACCACGTGGTGCGTGGTGACAACAACACGGCGTCAACACCGAAACCACGTGGTCCATATCACGTACTATATGGGAGGCCACGTGGTACCATGTGGGAGACCACGTGGTACCATGGTGGAGACCACGTGGTACAATGGTGGAGACCACGTGGTACCATGTGGGAGACCACGTCTTTACTATGTAGAACGCGTGGTACTATGTAGAACGCGTGGTACCATTTGGGAGACCACGTGGTACCATGTGGGAGACCACGTGGTACTATGGGAGACCACGTGGTACTATGTAGAACGCGTGGTACCATGTGGGAGACCACGTGGTACCATGTGGGATATACTATGATGAGATGACCATGTCTTGTGCTATTTGTTGTTCCGGGTACATAATGCCATGCACGGTGCCCGCTTAAGCTACTGGGCACCTGCTTTTATCTTCAGTGAAATAAATATTGTTTATATATAATTATTACTTAAATACGTATTTATTCAGGGGCGGATTCAAGAATGTGATAAGGGGGGTCCAATCTTGCGAAGGGGCATAGGGGCCTTTGAAAAAAATTGTGACCGCAGGATTCACCAATTTATTGACCAACGGGGGCGGGGTATGATCCACGCCTCCTCGAATAACTTCCTTCCTCAAAAGAGGGGGGGCGGTTCACGGTGGTCTAAAGTTTATATTGAAAAACCGCATTCTTCCTCAAAAAGGGGGGGGGGGGATCCCCCCCCCCTGGATCCGCCCTTGCTTGTTTCCCAACATTTAAATTCTCATCTCTCTTTATTTCACTTTTCTTTTAATAGTTAAGTGTTCTCATTATGCGGCTTTAAATGTTGGCTTATACATGCAGGGTTGGGTGGCAAGTCTTCCCTTTCATTGTGCGCTTCCCCCTGTCAGGTCCGGCACATTACACCCCTGTGGGAGGGACATGCGGGATAAGGGGTTAGGTCATGTCAATGCCAGGGATCTCACTTCCTTCACCCCCATTTGATATCATGGGATTTGTGGGACAAACTGCGTGAAGCGGATGGTCGGTCTGATGCCCAAACCCCCACACCGACCGCTGCGTATTTCTCTGATCGAGTCTTCATTCCTGATATTTCTGATTCAAATGACTTTTTGTACCTTTCTCTTTTTTCCGTTTTCCTTCCTGCATCTCTAGACGACGAACAGGTTTTGTCAAATCCAGGTATTTACTGTTTCTCCACCTGGCATGCCCCCCCCCCCCCCCCCCCCCCTGGCCCTGGTGGGCTTAGTCCAACAGCGGTCCTGTCTCTTACCAACGACTGCGCCCCACCCCACCCCCCCACCACCCGCCCCGCTGTACCCTGCTACTAACGGCCCCGTATCTTTGCTGTGTCACTGTGCTCGGTACCCCCTCTCCGGACTCTTGGCATTGCGTTGCATTATTGAGTTATGTTGAGGAATGACCATACTATATGTAACATTGCGTACAGATGTTGTAATAAACCATAGACACCTCACTGGTGCCTATATTAGCCCTCAGCGGACGAGAGGGTAGCCTTGGCTGGTTGCGGACCTCTGAGAGGGTAACCCTGCAGGGTGCGGACCTCTCTGCGGAAAGGGAGGGGGAGAGGGGAGGGTGAGGGGACGCACTCGGTATGCCTAATACCGCATCGATGTCCTTTTTTGCCAAGCATGTTCGTTATATTTACCCTCATAACAATGTTTTCCTGGACGATTCACCCCCACCCGCCCCTGGCGGTCGGCCACTGTTTAGCCATGTATAGCACAGTATTCTCAGCATATTCAACATCACCCGACTGCCAAACACAAAATAAGCATCAATAAATAGGTATGTAAAAAGAAAATTAAAATCCTTGGAATTTGTTTAGTTCAAGAATCAAAACCTTGTTTGTTTATAACTAGCTCGAAGTTTCATGGAAGTGCTGATTAGAATTCTGCTCCATCGTTGTTTTCCAAACCACCACGTTATCCAATGTTAACACCGTCCTCCCCCCTTCCCCACCCCCCTCCCCCACCCCGCCACGTGTGAACATAATCTTTAGATCTAGTGTAACATCGTATCATAAAGGGTGGGTTATAACATCGAACCGACTCACTACACTTTATAATCTTGCGCATGTCTTTCCCGGGTGTCCGTGTGTCTTTTCACCCTTTGTTTGTCATGGTTTTTAAACCAGGTGGAGTGGTAGAGTAGCAGGTTTGCCTTGGTAGTCTCGTTATCTTCAGAGCCCACATGATACAGTATAATAACAAGCCATGCTTTCTCTCCCCCACCCCAGAGCCCACATGATACAGTATAATAACAAGCCATGCTTTCTCTCCCCCACCCCAGAGCCCACATGATACAGTATAATAACAAGCCATGCTTTCTCTCCCCCACCCCAGAGCCCACATGATACAGTATAATGACAAGCTATGCTTTCTCTCCCCCACCCCAGAGCCCCCATGATACAGTATAATAACAAGCCATGCTTTCTCTCCCCCACCCCAGAGCCCCCATGATACAGTATAATAACAAGCCATGCTTTCTCTCCCTCACCCAGCGCCCACATGATACAGTATAATAACAAGCCATGCTTTCTCTCCCTCACCCCAGAGCCCACATGATACAGTTTAATAACAAGCCATGCTTTCTCTCCCCCACCCCAGAGCCCACATGATACAGTATAATAACAAGCCATGCTTTCTCTCCCTCACCCCAGAGCCCACATGATACAGTTTAATAACAAGCCATGCTTTCTCTCCCCCACCCCAGATCCCACATGATACAGTATGATAACAAGCCATGCTTTCTCTCCCCCACCCCAGAGCCCCCATGATACAGTATAATAACAAGCCCTGCTTTCTCTCCCTCACCCAGAGCCCACATGATACAGTATAATAACAAGCCATGCTTTCTCTCCCTCACCCAGAGCCCACATGATACAGTATAATAACAAGCCCTGCTTTCTCTCCCCCACCCCAGAGCCCACATGATACAGTATAATAACAAGCCATGCTTTCTCTCCCTCACCCAGAGCCCACATGATACAGTATAATAACAAGCCATGCTTTCTCTCCCTCACCCCAGAGCCCACATGATACAGTATAATAACAAGCCCTGCTTTCTCTCCCCCACCCCAGAGCCCACATGATACAGTATAATAACAAGCCATGCTTTCTCTCCCTCACCCAGAGCCCACATGATACAGTATAATAACAAGCCATGCTTTCTCTCCCTCACCCAGAGCCCACATGATACAGTATAATAACAAGCCATGCTTTCTCTCCCCCACCCCAGAGCCCACATGATACAGTATAATAACAAGCCATGCTTTCTCTCCCTCACCCAGAGCCCACATGATACAGTATAATAACAAGCCATGCTTTCTCTCCCTCACCCAGAGCCCACATGATACAGTATAATAACAAGCCATGCTTTCTCTCCCTCACCCCAGAGCCCACATGATACAGTATAATAACAAGCCATGCTTTCTCTCCCTCACCCAGAGCCCACATGATACAGTATAATAACAAGCCATGCTTTCTCTCCCTCACCCAGAGCCCACATGATACAGTATAATAACAAGCCATGCTTTCTCTCCCTCACCCAGAGCCCACATGATACAGTATAATAACAAGCCATGCTTTCTCTCCCTCACTCAGAGCCCACATGATACAGTATAATAACAAGCCATGCTTTCTCTCCCTCACCCAGAGCCCACATGATACAGTATAATAACAAGCCATGCTTTCTCTCCCTCACCCAGAGCCCACATGATACAGTATAATAACAAGCCATGCTTTCTCTCCCTCACCCAGAGCCCACATGATACAGTATAATAACAAGCCATGCTTTCTCTCCCTCACCCAGAGCCCACATGATACAGTATAATAACAAGCCATGCTTTCTCTCCCTCACCCAGAGCCCACATGATACAGCATAATAACAAGCCATGCTTTCTCTCCCCCACCCCAGAGCCCACATGATACAGTATAATAACAAGCCATGCTTTCTCTCCCCCACCCCAAAGCCCACATGATACAGTATAATAACAAGCCATGCTTTCTCTCCCCCACTCCAGAGCCCACATGATACAGTATAATAACAAGCCATGCTTTCTCTCCCCCACCCCAGAGCCCACATGATACAGTATAATAACAAGCCATGCTTTCTCTCCCCCACCCCAGAGCCCACATGATACAGTATAATAACAAGCCATGCTTTCTCTCCCCCACCCCAGAGCCCACATGATACAGTATAATAACAAGCCATGCTTTCTCTCCCCCACCCCAGAGCCCACATGATACAGTATAATAACAAGCCATGCTTTCTCTCCCCCACCCCAGAGCCCACATGATACAGTATAATAACAAGCCATGCTTTCTCTCCCTCACCCAGAGCCCACATGATACAGTATAATAACAAGGCATGCTTTCTCTCCCTCACCCACAGCCCACATGATACAGTATAATAACAAGCCATGCTTTCTCTCCCCCACCCCAGAGCCCACATGATACAGTATAATAACAAGCCATGCTTTCTCTCCCCCACCCCAGAGCCCACATGATACAGTATAGTAACAAGCCATGCTTTCTTTCCCCCACCCCAGAGCCCACATGATACAGTATAATAACAAGCCATGCTTTCTCTCCCTCACCCACAGCCCACATGATACAGTATAATAACAAGCCCTGCTTTCTCTCCCCCACCCCAGAGCCCACATGATACAGTATAATAACAAGCCATGCTTTCTCTCCCCCACCCCAGAGCCCCCATGATACAGTATAATAACAAGCCATGCTTTCTCTCCCTCACCCAGAGCCCACATGATACAGTATAATAACAAGCCATGCTTTCTCTCCCCCACCCCAGAGCCCCCATGATACAGTATAATAACAAGCCCTGCTTTCTCTCCCTCACCCCAGAGCCCACATGATACAGTATAATAACAAGCCCTGCTTTCTCTCCCCCACCCAAGAGCCCACATGATACAGTATAATAACAAGCCATGCTTTCTCTCCCTCACCCCAGAGCCCACATGATACAGTATAATAACAAGCCATGCTTTCTCTCCCTCACCCAGAGCCCACATGATACAGTATGATAACAAGCCATGCTTTCTCTCCCCCACCCCAGAGCCCACATGATACAGTATGATAACAAGCCCTGCTTTCTCTCCCCCACCCCAGAGCCCACATGATACAGTATAATAACAAGCCATGCTTTCTCTCCCTCACCCACAGCCCACATGATACAGTATAATAACAAGCCATGCTTTCTCTCCCCCACCCCAGAGCCCACATGATACAGTATGATAACAAGCCCTGCTTTCTCTCCCCCACCCCAGAGCCCACATGATACAGTATAATAACAAGCCATGCTTTCTCTCCCCCACCCCAGAGCCCACATGATACAGTATAATAACAAGCCATGCTTTCTCTCCCCCACCCCAGAGCCCACATGATACAGTATGATAACAAGCCATGCTTTCTCTCCCTCACCCAGAGCCCACATGATACAGTATAATAACAAGCCATGCTTTCTCTCCCTCACCCACAGCCCACATGATACAGTATAATAACAAGCCATGCTTTCTCTCCCCCACCCCAGAGCCCACATGATACAGTATAATAACAAGCCATGCTTTCTCTCCCCTACCCCAGAGCCCACATGATACAGTGTAATAACAAGCCATGCTTTCTCTCCCCCACCCCAGAGCCCACATGATACAGTATAATAACAAGCCATGCTTTCTCTCCCCCACCCCAGAGCCCACATGATACAGTATAATAACAAGCCATGCTTTCTCTCCCCCACCCCAGAGCCCACATGATACAGTATAATAACAAGCCATGCTTTCTCTCCCTCACCCAGAGCCCACATGATACAGTATAATAACAAGCCATGCTTTCTCTCCCTCACCCAGAGCCCACATGATACAGTATAATAACAAGCCCTGCTTTCTCTCCCCCACCCCAGAGCCCCCATGATACAGTATAATAACAAGCCCTGCTTTCTCTCCCTCACCCCAGAGCCCGCATGATACAGTATAATAACAAGCCATGCTTTCTCTCCCTCACCCAGAGCCCACATGATACAGTATAATAACAAGCCATGCTTTCTCTCCCTCACCCCAGAGCCCACATGATACAGTATAATAACAAGCCCTGCTTTCTCTCCCCCACCCAAAAGCCCACATGATACAGTATAATAACAAGCCATGCTTTCTCTCCCTCACCCCAGAGCCCACATGATACAGTATAATAACAAGCCATGCTTTCTCTCCCTCACCCCAGAGCCCACATGATACAGTATAATAACAAGCCCTGCTTTCTCTCCCTCACCCCAGAGCCCACATGATACAGTATAATAACAAGCCCTGCTTTCTCTCCCCCACCCCAGAGCCCACATGATACAGTATAATAACAAGCCATGCTTTCTCTCCCCCACCCCAGAGCCCACATGATACAGTATAATAACAAGCCATGCTTTCTTTCCCCCACCCCAGAGCCCACATGATACAGTATAATAACAAGCCATGCTTTCTCTCCCTCACCCAGAGCCCACATGATACAGTATAATAACAAGCCCTGCTTTCTCTCCCCCACCCCAGAGCCCACATGATACAGTATAATAACAAGCCATGCTTTCTCTCCCCCACCCCAGAGCCCCCATGATACAGTATAATAACAAGCCATGCTTTCTCTCCCTCACCCAGAGCCCACATGATACAGTATAATAACAAGCCATGCTTTCTCTCCCCCACCCCAGAGCCCCCATGATACAGTATAATAACAAGCCCTGCTTTCTCTCCCTCACCTCAGAGCCCACATGATACAGTATAATAACAAGCCCTGCTTTCTCTCCCCCACCCAAGAGCCCACATGATACAGTATAATAACAAGCCATGCTTTCTCTCCCTCACCCCAGAGCCCACATGATACAGTATAATAACAAGCCATGCTTTCTCTCCCTCACCCAGAGCCCACATGATACAGTATAATAACAAGCCATGCTTTCTCTCCCCCACCCCAGAGCCCACATGATACAGTATGATAACAAGCCCTGCTTTCTCTCCCCCACCCCAGAGCCCACATGATACAGTATAATAACAAGCCATGCTTTCTCTCCCTCACCCACAGCCCACATGATACAGTATAATAACAAGCCATGCTTTCTCTCCCCCACCCCAGAGCCCACATGATACAGTATGATAACAAGCCCTGCTTTCTCTCCCCCACCCCAGAGCCCACATGATACAGTATAATAACAAGCCATGCTTTCTCTCTCCCACCCCAGAGCCCACATGATACAGTATAATAACAAGCCATGCTTTCTCTCCCCCACCCCAGAGCCCACATGATACAGTATGATAACAAGCCATGTATTCTCTCCCTCACCCAGAGCCCACATGATACAGTATAATAACAAGCCATGCTTTCTCTCCCTCACCCACAGCCCACATGATACAGTATAATAACAAGCCATGCTTTCTCTCCCCCACCCCAGAGCCCACATGATACAGTATAATAACAAGCCATGCTTTCTCTCCCCTACCCCAGAGCCCACATGATACAGTATAATAACAAGCCATGCTTTCTCTCCCCCACCCCAGAGCCCACATGATACAGTATAATAACAAGCCATGCTTTCTCTCCCCCACCCCAGAGCCCACATGATACAGTATAATAACAAGCCATGCTTTCTCTCCCCCACCCCAGAGCCCACATGATACAGTATAATAACAAGCCATGCTTTCTCTCCCTCACCCAGAGCCCACATGATACAGTATAATAACAAGCCATGCTTTCTCTCCCTCACCCAGAGCCCACATGATACAGTATAATAACAAGCCCTGCTTTCTCTCCCCCACCCCAGAGCCCCCATGATACAGTATAATAACAAGCCCTGCTTTCTCTCCCTCACCCCAGAGCCCACATGATACAGTATAATAACAAGCCATGCTTTCTCTCCCTCACCCAGAGCCCACATGATACAGTATAATAACAAGCCATGCTTTCTCTCCCTCACCCCAGAGCCCACATGATACAGTATAATAACAAGCCCTGCTTTCTCTCCCCCACCCAAAAGCCCACATGATACAGTATAATAACAAGCCATGCTTTCTCTCCCTCACCCCAGAGCCCACATGATACAGTATAATAACAAGCCATGCTTTCTCTCCCTCACCCCAGAGCCCACATGATACAGTATAATAACAAGCCCTGCTTTCTCTCCCTCACCCCAGAGCCCACATGATACAGTATAATAACAAGCCCTGCTTTCTCTCCCCCACCCCAGAGCCCCCATGATACAGTATAATAACAAGCCCTGCTTTCTCTCCCTCACCCCAGAGCCCACATGATACAGTATAATAACAAGCCCTGCTTTCTCTCCCCCACCCAAAAGCCCACATGATACAGTATAATAACAAGCCATGCTTTCTCTCCCTCACCCCAGAGCCCACATGATACAGTATAATAACAAGCCATGCTTTCTCTCCCTCACCCAGCGCCCACATGATACAGTATAATAACAAGCCATGCTTTCTCTCCCCCACCCCAGAGCCCACATGATACAGTATGATAACAAGCCCTGCTTTCTCTCCCCCACCCCAGAGCCCACATGATACAGTATAATAACAAGCCATGCTTTCTCTCCCTCACCCACAGCCCACATGATACAGTATAATAACAAGCCATGCTTTCTCTCCCCCACCCCAGAGCCCACATGATACAGTATGATAACAAGCCCTGCTTTCTTTCCCCCACCCCAGAGCCCACATGATACAGTATAATAACAAGCCATGCTTTCTCTCCCCCACCCCAGAGCCCACATGATACAGTATAATAACAAGCCATGCTTTCTCTCCCTCACCCACAGCCCACATGATACAGTATAATAACAAGCCATGCTTTCTCTCCCCCACCCCAGAGCCCCCATGATACAGTATAATAACAAGCCCTGCTTTCTCTCCCTCACCCCAGAGCCCACATGATACAGTATAATAACAAGCCCTGCTTTCTCTCCCCCACCCAAGAGCCCACATGATACAGTATAATAACAAGCCATGCTTTCTCTCCCTCACCCCAGAGCCCACATGATACAGTATAATAACAAGCCCTGCTTTCTCTCCCTCACCCCAGAGCCCACATGATACAGTATAATAACAAGCCCTGCTTTCTCTCCCCCACCCAAAAGCCCACATGATACAGTATAATAACAAGCCATGCTTTCTCTCCCTCACCCCAGAGCCCACATGATACTGTATAATAACAAGCCATGCTTTCTCTCCCTCACCCAGCGCCCACATGATACAGTATAATAACAAGCCATGCTTTCTCTCCCCCACCCCAGAGCCCACATGATACAGTATGATAACAAGCCCTGCTTTCTCTCCCCCACCCCAGAGCCCACATGATACAGTATAATAACAAGCCATGCTTTCTCTCCCTCACCCACAGCCCACATGATACAGTATAATAACAAGCCATGCTTTCTCTCCCCCACCCCAGAGCCCACATGATACAGTATGATAACAAGCCATGCTTTCTCTCCCTCACCCACAGCCCACATGATACAGTATAATAACAAGCCATGCTTTCTCTCCCCCACCCCAGAGCCCACATGATACAGTATAATAACAAGCCATGCTTTCTCTCCCCTACCCCAGAGCCCACATGATACAGTATAATAACAAGCCATGCTTTCTCTCCCCCACCCCAGAGCCCACATGATACAGTATAATAACAAGCCATGCTTTCTCTCCCCCACCCCAGAGCCCACATGATACAGTATAATAACAAGCCATGCTTTCTCTCCCCCACCCCAGAGCCCCCATGATACAGTATAATAACAAGCCCTGCTTTCTCTCCCTCACCCCAGAGCCCACATGATACAGTATAATAACAAGCCATGCTTTCTCTCCCTCACCCAGAGCCCACATGATACAGTATAATAACAAGCCATGCTTTCTCTCCCTCACCCCAGAGCCCACATGATACAGTATAATAACAAGCCCTGCTTTCTCTCCCCCACCCAAAAGCCCACATGATACAGTATAATAACAAGCCATGCTTTCTCTCCCTCACCCCAGAGCCCACATGATACAGTATAATAACAAGCCATGCTTTCTCTCCCTCACCCCAGAGCCCACATGATACAGTATAATAACAAGCCCTGCTTTCTCTCCCTCACCCCAGAGCCCACATGATACAGTATAATAACAAGCCCTGCTTTCTCTCCCCCACCCCAGAGCCCCCATGATACAGTATAATAACAAGCCCTGCTTTCTCTCCCTCACCCCAGAGCCCACATGATACAGTATAATAACAAGCCCTGCTTTCTCTCCCCCACCCAAAAGCCCACATGATACAGTATAATAACAAGCCATGCTTTCTCTCCCTCACCCCAGAGCCCACATGATACAGTATAATAACAAGCCATGCTTTCTCTCCCTCACCCAGCGCCCACATGATACAGTATAATAACAAGCCATGCTTTCTCTCCCCCACCCCAGAGCCCACATGATACAGTATGATAACAAGCCCTGCTTTCTCTCCCCCACCCCAGAGCCCACATGATACAGTATAATAACAAGCCATGCTTTCTCTCCCTCACCCACAGCCCACATGATACAGTATAATAACAAGCCATGCTTTCTCTCCCCCACCCCAGAGCCCACATGATACAGTATGATAACAAGCCCTGCTTTCTTTCCCCCACCCCAGAGCCCACATGATACAGTATAATAACAAGCCATGCTTTCTCTCCCCCACCCCAGAGCCCACATGATACAGTATAATAACAAGCCATGCTTTCTCTCCCTCACCCACAGCCCACATGATACAGTATAATAACAAGCCATGCTTTCTCTCCCCCACCCCAGAGCCCACATGATACAGTATAATAACAAGCCATGCTTTCTCTCCCTCACCCACAGCCCACATGATACAGTATAATAACAAGCCATGCTTTCTCTCCCCCACCCCAGAGCCCACATGATACAGTATAATAACAAGCCATGCTTTCTCTCCCCCACCCCAGAGCCCCCATGATACAGTATAATAACAAGCCATGCTTTCTCTCCCCCACCCCAGAGCCCACATGATACAGTATAATAACAAGCCATGCTTTCTCTCCCCCACCCCAGAGCCCACATGATACAGTATAATAACAAGCCATGCTTTCTCTCCCTCACCCACAGCCCACATGATACAGTATAATAACAAGCCATGCTTTCTCGCCCCCACCCCAGAGCCCACATGATACAGTATAATAACAAGCCATGCTTTCTCTCCCTCACCCACAGCCCACATGATACAGTATAATAACAAGCCATGCTTTCTCTCCCCCACCCCAGAGCCCACATGATACAGTATAATAACAAGCCATGCTTTCTCTCCCCCACCCCAGAGCCCACATGATACAGTATAATAACAAGCCATGCTTTCTCTCCCCCACCCCAGAGCCCACATGATACAGTATAATAACAAGCCATGCTTTCTCTCCCTCACCCACAGCCCACATGATACAGTATAATAACAAGCCATGCTTTCTCTCCCCCACCCCAGAGCCCACATGATACAGTATAATAACAAGCCATGCTTTCTCTCCCTCACCCACAGCCCACATGATACAGTATAATAACAAGCCATGCTTTCTCTCCCCCACCCCAGAGCCCACATGATACAGTATAATAACAAGCCATGCTTTCTCTCCCCCACTCCAGAGCCCACATGATACAGTATAATAACAAGCCATGCTTTCTCTCCCCCACCCCAGAGCCCACATGATACAGTATAATAACAAGCCATGCTTTCTCTCCCTCACCCCAGAGCCCACATGATACAGTATAATAACAAGCCCTGCTTTCTCTCCCCCACCCCAGAGCCCCCATGATACAGTATAATAACAAGCCATGCTTTCTCTCCCCCACCCCAGAGCCCCCATGATACAGTATAATAACAAGCCATGCTTTCTCTCCCCCACCCCAGAGCCCACATGATACGGTATAATAACAAGCCATGCTTTCTCACCCTCACCCACAGCCCACATGATACAGTATAATAACAAGCCATGCTTTCTCTCCCTCACCCACAGCCCACATGATACAGTATAATAACAAGCCATGCTTTCTCTCCCCCACCCCAGAGCCCACATGATACAGTATAATAACAAGCCATGCTTTCTCTCCCCCACCCCAGAGCCCACATGATACAGTATAATAACAAGCCATGCTTTCTCTCCCTCACCCAGAGCCCACATGATACAGTATAATAACAAGCCATGCTTTCTCTCCCTCACCCAGAGCCCACATGATACAGTATAATAACAAGCCATGCTTTCTCTCCCTCACCCAGAGCCCACATGGTGGACCAGAGTAACAAGGAAAACCACCCTCACGCCTATGACCCTGACTATGACAACCTGCACGACTCAGACTCAGACGGCGAGGTGCAATATGACGACCGGGACCGGGAAAGTAAGTACTCGTCCCTGTGGAGTTCGCGCTAATCTCGTCTCTGCGGATCTCGCGTTAATCTCGTCTTCGCTATACCTAACGCTGTGAAAGCCCGACCAGATTTGTACCCATTGGCCTCCATATTAGATGCCAACCATTAATCTATCCTAGACATGTTTGTCCATATTGACATCCATATTAGATGCCCACCATTACTCTGTCCTATACATGTTGTGCACTTTGGCCTCCATATTAGATGCCCACCATTACTCTGTCCTATACACCACCACTACTCTGTCCTATACATGTTGTGCACATTGGCCTCCATATTAAATGGCCACCATTACTCTGTCCTACACATGTTGTCCACATTGGCCTCCATTTTAAATGCCCACCATTACTCTGTCCTATACATGGTTGTGCACATTGGCCACCATATTAAATGCCCACCACTACTCTGCCCTATACATGGTTGTGCACATTGACCACCATATTAAATGCCCACCACTACTCTGTCCTATACATGGTTGTGCACATTGGCCACCATATTAAATGCCCACCATTACTCTATTTTATACATGGTTGTGCACATTGGCCACCATATTAGATGCCCACCACTACTCTGTCCTATACATGGTTGTGCACATTGGCCACCATATTAGATGCCCACCACTACTCTGTCCTATACATGGTTGTGCACATTGGCCACCATATTAAATGCCCACCATTACTTCATTTTATACATGTTTGTGCACATTGGCCTCAAAAAATTAAATGGCCACCACTACTCTGTTCTATACATGGTTGTGCACATTGGCCACCATATTAAATGCCCACCATTACTCTCTCCTATACATGGTTGTGCACATTGGCCACCATATTAAATGCCCACCACTACTCTGTCCTATACATGGTTGTGCACATTGACATCCATATTAAATGCCCACCACTACTCTGTCCTATACATGGTTGTGCACATTGGCCTCCATATTAAATGCCCACCACTACTCTGTCCTATACATGTTTGTGCACATTGGCCTCCATATTAAATGGCCACCATTACTCTGTCCTATACATGGTTGTGCACATTGGCCTCCATATTAAATGGCCACCATTACTCTGTCCTATACATGGTTGGGCACATTGGCCTCCATATTAAATGGCCACCATTACTCTGCCCTATACATGGTTGTGCACATTGGCCTCCATATTAAATGCCCACCATTACTCTCTCCTATACATGGTTGTGCACATTGGCCACCATATTAAATGCCCACCACTACTCTGCCCTATACATGGTTGTGCACATTGGCCACCATATTAAATGGCCACCATTACTCTGCCCTATACATGGTTGTGCACATTGGCCACCATATTAAATGCCCACCACTACTCTGCCCTATACATGGTTGTGCACATTGGCCACCATATTAAATGCCCACCATTACTCTGTCCTATACATGGTTGTACACATTGACATCCATATTAAATGCCCACCACTACTCTGTCCTATACATGTTTGTGCACATTGACATCCATATTAAATGCCCACCACTACTCTGTCCTATACATGTTTGTGCACATTGACATCCATATTAAATGCCCACCACTACTCTGGCCTATACATGGTTGTGCACATTGGCCTCCATATTAAATGCCCACCACTACTCTGTCCTATACATGTTTGTGCACATTGGCCACCATATTAAATGCCCACCACTACTCTGGCCTATACATGTTTGTGCACATTGACATCCATATTAAATGCCCACCACTACTCTGGCCTATACATGTTTGTGCACATTGACATCCATATTAAATGCCCACCACTACTCTGGCCTATACATGTTTGTGCACATTGGCCTCCATATTAAATGGCCACCATTACTCTGCCCTATACATGGTTGTGCACATTGGCCTCCATATTAAATGCCCACCACTACTCTGTCCTATACATGGTTGTGCACATTGGCCTCCATATTAAATGCCCACCACTACTCTGTCCTATACATGTTTGTGCACATTGGCCTCCATATTAAATGCCCACCACTACTCTGGGCTATACATGTTTGTGCACATTGGCCACCATATTAAATGGCCACCATTACTCTGCCCTATACATGGTTGTGCACATTGGCCACCATATTAAATGCCCACCACTACTCTGTCCTATACATGGTTGTGCACATTGGCCTCCATATTAAATGGCCACCATTACTCTGGCCTATACATGTTTGTGCACATTGGCCTCCATATTAAATGGCCACCATTACTCTGGCCTATACATGTTTGTGCACATTGACATCCATATTAAATGCCCACCATTACTCTGGCCTATACATGTTTGTGCACATTGGCCTCCATATTAAATGGCCACCATTACTCTGCCCTATACATGGTTGTGCACATTGGCCTCCATATTAAATGCCCACCACTACTCTGTCCTATACATGTTTGTGCACATTGGCCTCCATATTAAATGGCCACCATTACTCTGGCCTATACATGTTTGTGCACATTGGCCTCCATATTACATGTCATTACTCCTGTCTGTTCCAGGCATTCTCGCCGCCAAGGTCGAGCGCCAAGACAGCCTGGCGCGCTTCCTCAACCAAAGACCGCAACGGCGCGAACTCATCGAGCGAAATATACTCCCAGTGAAAAGTGATAACGAAAAACTGCAGGAGCGGATATTTATTGGCACCAAACTCAACAGGTACTGATATCATATCGATTATTTGTACACTAATATATTTGTAAATATATTATAAGGTCTGCAGACATCTACGTCAAAAGTTGCTGTCGGTTTGCATAGTCCGTGGAATACGTCTAGTGACGAAGGAGTAAAATTATGACAATTACTACTTTTATATTATATGCCTACTTGTTATTATTATTCCTATTTTTAATAATACATACAATTTACAGGTCTGATAATCGGTAACAGTAACATCGGTAACAGTAACAGCACATCTTATACTACTTGAAATGCATGTTTGTATTTTGTCGTTGACAGCAGTCATGTCTCTCTTACAGACGACTTAGTTTACGACCGTCACAAGAGGAGCTAGAACAAAGAAATATTTTACACAGTAAGCTGATGAACGTCTAGAACAAGACCTCACTTCATTTAATACAGGGCCGTAAAACGAAGAAATTGTTTACCGGTACATTAAAAATTTAACATTAAAAACATTAAAGCAGAATTTATTCGCTGCTGTAACAATCTTCACTTAGTAATGAGGCTGGAAAGAGCATGCACCGACATTTTCGTATAATCTTTGTAGCTACCACATTGGAGGAAATGAAAAAGGATTTGGAGGAGAAAAAGAGAACGTTGATACGAAAGGTAGGTCCTGGAGAGAAGCCAGTGAAGAAATAAAGTGAATACACACATACAAAGTAGGCTAATATGCCCCCTGTTGAAGATAATGACTGATTATTATCACCAATTACTTTCTTACATGGCAAAAAGTCTAGCAGCTAATGGCAGTCATTAAAGATTTGCCGCCTGTAAGAAGGTCTCGTACAGACGCCACGTGGTGGTGGCCGAGAGTCTCGCTCTGGCGTTATTAACTCCCGGCGCCCTCTGTCTCTTATACAGTTGAGTTTCCGGCCCACGTTAGAGGAACTGCGTGACCGAAAGATCATCAAGTTTAGCGACTACTTCGAGGTGACCGAGGCGCACGAGTACGACCGAAAGGCCGACAAACCCTGGACCCGACTCACTCCCAGGGACAAGGTCAGCACTCTGAACTATCTGTTTATTTTTCATTTTATTTTTCTGGTTTACACCTAAAATTTCACGGGTGTAAAAGATATAATATAATTAATGACAACCATGTTGGATCCCTCTTTCATGCTAGAGTCCACGAAATGGATTGTTGTAGTAAATGGTAGGCGTGAGTCATACGTGGGCTATTGTGGAACAATGGTTCGCTATAGCATGGAAGAACGATCCAATCTTACTTGTAAAGGTTTGGTTGCATTTTTGTTGTATAATTATTCCCTGCTATTTTGTTGCAAGCAATAATTATTAATAAAATATATATATATATTTGGTTGATCCAGATTGTATGTCTGATTTGTTTCCGATCCAGGCGAGTATCCGGAAGGAACTCAACGAGTACAAGAGTTCAGAGATGGCAGTCCACGACGAGAGTCGGCATTACACAAGGTCAGGGTCACCTGCCTGCCCTGGCGGTCCACACCCGCCATATGTCTATGAAGTAAAAGTGAACAATTTATTAAAATGCTTTAGGCCGTATTGTTGGGCACGAAGGCTAAATTGAGTCCAGGAACCCCACGGGACATGAAATGGGATTAGATGAAAATGTCCCTGTGGCACGAACCCACGACCTGGTAATCTACAGCTCAAACCTGTTTACCGACACTTCTGTTGTTAGCAACAAATCATGACATTGTCTACAAAAGTCAAGTAGAAAGACATTATCTGGCATATTGTAGCATATCTGTCCTATCCTCTGCCCCCCACCCCCACCCCCACACCATCTGCCCGTAATGCCGTCACCCAGGCTGAGTAGCGAGGACTATTTGAACACCAGGTGGTGCTGCTGTCCCCGATTGACGTGGGTTGATCACGTGGTTTGCCGTTGAGTTTCAAGTAATGCCGCATTATAGTGCGGAGAAGTGCCTTGAGTTTGACGTTTATAATTTGCTAACCAGGCGCTCTGTCCGTGTCTTGCAGGTTCCACCGGCCGTGAAGGATCATTCTCCGGGGAAGCACCGCACGCCACCTACACACCAGGCGGCGCCACCACTGCGGGAGGCTCGGGTGTGCGGACTGGCACACCGCTCCGAGCTCCTCGGTGAGTGAACCTCCAGCCACCCTACGAGCCCGGGAATTGTAACCTCCGGAACGTGGATGGGCCAGATGATACGTGTCTGGATCTTGTGGAACGTCTCTCCTGGCTGCTGTGGACTGTCCGGACATGTGTGTGGTGATTCAATGCCTTTTCACAACAGATTCTCGGCAGAGTGAAGTGATCTGAAAGCCGGGCTCGCTGAGAGTGCACACTTCAATCAGAGGATGGGTCAAAAACGAACGGTCCAATCAGAGCCAACCAAATGGCGATCTGTCCAATCAGCGGCGGGCACGAAACGAATGTTTCAATCACAGGCTGTCCATGGCCGGAGGTTGGGGTGGTTGCTTGTCTGCTAAGGAGCGTCTAAAGTGATTCAAGGAGCTTCTAAAGTTTTTGCGAACCATTACATCAACAGCTTCCATCCGGATTTTAGTGATTGAAAACTCCTGAAACTCCCCACGTGGAAATCTCTGAAAGAGACCGATGTGGATGGATTAGAGGTGTTCCTGGCGTGGTTCTGTGCGTTCCACAACTAACCAGCAAGGATCTTCAAAAATCATACCTTCAGTCACGAAAACTCGCTTTGACAATTAGACGGAAAGGATACTTGATGCAATGTTGGTGTCACGTCGCAGTAAAAACTGGAAGCTGGAGCTGTTTCTTCTTACCAACGCTGTGGAAAGTGCGTGAAGCCGTGGTGACGGAAAGGGCATTGCTTGCGGACCTGTGTGAACTGCGCCATTTGTTGGGCAGCGAACCGGGTTTATCGTCACCCTGGAGACCACTGTGATCGGTAGAGGGCGCCTGTGACATTCTCTCTCGTTGCACGTGTTTGCCGCTCTACGGTTGCCATGGTTTCCGCCGGACTCTTGAGACGCGCACGCTCACGGGGACTAATGACTCGTTACTCGGACTGAACTGACAACCAAGACGCCTGTTACTTACAGCTTACTGTTCATGTATTCAGTTGTCATGTCACTGATTCGCTTTCAAGGTATTCAAATGTCGCCTTGTACAGAGTAAATATTGCGCCACCTTTCAAAACGACAAAAAAAGAGGAGAATTATTTTTGCATGTGTGTAGGTACTCCGCGGAACGTCTTCACTTCATTTCACATGCAGTTGTGACCTCTGTTTCCTCTGTGCGAGTCGGGACGTGCGTGCGTGCAAGCTGAAGCGTGCTAATGAGCCAGTGGTTTGGGTGTACCGTGTTCTTGGCGCCCAGGGAATGGCGTCACACCAAGCAGATGACGTCATACTTGGCAGTAGATGACTTCATACTTGGCAATAGAAGACGTCATGCGCGGCAGTAGATGACGTCATACCTGGCCGCATTTGGCGTCATACCTGGCAGTAGGTGACGTCATGCGCGGCAGTAGGTGACGTCATGCCTGGCAGTAGATGACGTCATGCCTGGCAGTAGATGACGTCATACCTGGTAGTAGGTGACGTCATGCTTGGCAGTAGATGACGTCATACCTGGTAGTATGTGCCGTGATGCCTGGTAGAATGTGACGTCATGCTTGGCAGTATTTGGCGTCATACCTGGCAGTATTTGGCGTCATGCGCGGCAGTAGATGACGTCATGCCTGGCGAGGGATTACCTGGGCTCGTAAATTCGAAACGCCGGGGCTGAATATTTCGCCCTCGAATAGGATATTAGCATGGAGCGAAATATTCGGCCCCGCCGTTTCGACCTTTCTGGTCCAGATCTCTGGAGAGAAGATCCTTTAGGGGTGCATTGTGACACTCAGACCGCTGTCGGCGTGGTCAGAGGCAAGCGAGCGAGCGAGTGAGTCAGTGAGTGGGTGGGTGAGATGGGCGCCGGGATTATACTAGCTGTACAACATACACTCTGCACACGGCGCCAATGTGCTATTGTCACCTGTGGCTGCCAGCACCTCGCCACTACTGGAGTAAAGCAGTCCTCTCCACACCTTCATTGAATGGCGTTGATAGCGGGAACACGCCACGTGGTTCAGAAATCACAGGAATAGGCACTATTGCCTCTCTTGTAATTGAGCGTTAAATTGGTGAATAGTCCACGCACTGCTCTCCGAACGGCTACTGCGTGCGTTAATTGATGTAATCAGTCCATGTAAAAAGTCGTGCATTGACGATGTGGCCTGCAGCCGAAGGTTTCGGGGCTTCCAAACCCCAACTGGTTGAGCTTGTCGCTTCAGCCTGGTGGCTGGCTTATACCCAGACTGCCACTCACTATCTGGAAGGCTGCGTTCGTGTTTTTTTACGCTTATTATATACATATATTCTATATGTCTGGGAGAAGAAAAATAATAATATATATGTATACACTTATATATGTATAGGAAATAGATCCTACATGTGAGACATTAATTTCGCAATTGGCCAAGTAATCGCTACATATAAGTATATGCGTGTCGGGGAAAAATTGTTTGATGGTAGGACTTGATTCTAGGCGGATGCAAATACTGAAACCCTTGAGCTTTGTTCTTGATGTAATGTGCTTCTGGTGTATTCGGTGGGAACATCACTTCGTGACAATGACGTCACTTCAGGGCAATGACGTCACTCGATATGTTTATGTAACTTCGGTTTGCATTATCTCCTACACATAGCGACGGAGTTAAGCGGAGGAGCGGTGCATCGCTAGACCAAAAAACTAAAAAAGTTGATATTCAAACACTTGTATTTACTATATCCTGCAAATTTTATTTAATTAACAAGTCAAAAACTTTTTATCTAAATTTCTTACTGACGTCATTCATATTGCTGTTAAAAATGATCGGTTCCGTTTAAGTGCATTCGGAGAATAATCATCTTGGGGTCGTTAAGTAAAATAAAATATCAGGGGAAAAGGTATATTTTTTGTTCTGATATTTTGTAATGTTTCTTAATTTCTCGACTCTCACCTTGTGGCATTCGATCACTGTACTCTCCAGGAGCCCGTATTTTCGAACAATGTTCTATTTCGCAGACCGAAATGTGTAACGGACTCGCTTTGCCACAGATGTTGTTCTATGACCGTGAACTATTGTCCGACAATACTGTTCCACTCACGGCGACCCCATCAGCAAGAAGGGATCGGTGTGATTTTAACATGTTCTATGGGATGGACTCCTGTTGTCCCTTCGTTCTGCTGTCCGTGCTGATGTCCACTGTCGCCTGCTTGTGTTGCTGTGTCAGGGCTAAATGTGAATGTGGGTGTGAAGAAGTATGAGGTCTGTCTGCCTGTCGACTCAAACAAAACATGTGCATGTTTTTTTTTTCTCTTCTGTACATACAGTTGTCAATCGCTCCCACATTTTTTTTGTTACCGTGTACAAAGTGTAGTGATACGGAAAAAAGTAACCCTGAAACTGTAATTTGTAAAGAAAAACTCAATAAAAGGTTATTTTACAATGCACAACATGTGTATGCGTCATTTTTGTCTTGTCAATAATGTTCTGTTGATACATCCACGAGAGCTCAAGTCTATTAATCACAATCCACCACGATATGTCATAAAGCAACCGTACATGTTACTCCCCAATGTTAATATTTTATTAATAGTGGGGAGTAACATGTACGGTTGCTTTATGACATATCGTGGCGGATTGTGATTAATAGACTTAAGCGCTCGTGGATACATCTATGCTTTCTTTTACTTACATTTATAACTCATCCTGTATTTTCCTGTTCCTTTCGCGTCTGGGGACTTTCAAGTTTCTTCTGATATTGACGAAATATTCTTCAAGAAGTTGCCTATTACTTTTTAAGCATACATCATTATGATGTTTGTATAAGGATATCATATAATCAAGACGAAATTCTTCATCCAATCCGGTGTTGTCGGTACATGTGTGGCATGGCGGGGGTGAGTCTGGTGACGTCTCCGAGGCCAACGACGCCGATCGGTGCGAACTCCCTAAATACACGGCTCGGTGGGCAGGAGAACCCCGTGCGCGTCTGGTAGGTTGCTACCATGGGAGGCACCCGGCATCGATCATAACGTACCCCGTTATGATCCTATTGGGTTAGTATACAAAATCCTGGCCCTTCTGCGTCCACACGAAGATGTAAAATATAATAATAGTTTACTGCATAATGTTTCCGCCTTCAAAAATGACTTTAAAAATCAAAATAATGACGCGTACCCGTGGGTGACCTTTTGGAGAAACATCTTTTTGTCATTATGCAAACGTGTACGTCCTGCCATGTGCCTCTGGCACGGAGGGTGGTACGTTCACGGCGGATTGAGTCTCGTTAAATTGTTCTCGTGATGTTCATCAGCGGCTTTATCCTATTTTTATCCTGTATTTGTCAGAATCATTTTAATGTGATGCGAACTATTCGTCGGTTTCTGTTTGCTGTCAAACGGGCAATGATGTGGGTGGCCATGGGTCGTTGTTTATATCGGCGTAATAAGGGCCCGTAATTTCGAAACGGCGGGGGCCAAATATTTCGCTCTAGAATAGGACATTAGCATGGAGCGGGGCGAAATATCGCCGTTGCGAACTTACGGGCCAAGGTGATATTACGGCTAACTTTTCAACCTTGCGCCGCCTGTATAATACAACTTTTCCTAGTAGTTTTCAGCCATCATACATGAGTTAGTGTATGAAGTGTGTGTGGCGATACTTGCAAACGCCACAATTACAAAACTTACAACTCATAAAATGTAATTTTGCATTCTTAATAAATGTCGCGTAATTCGGATTACTTGGATTATCTGATGCATGTAGCTTTATAAGAAGCCTACTATACGGGATTTGTGCAATTCTGGTCCTTTCAATATGGTTCCATTAAGCTGGCCCCCAGATTGTGGATTGGATTAGAATGTTCGGGGACAAAACTATACCCCAACGTCAGGTATTGTCGGAGGTTCTAACGCTTTTTGTTCGACTAATTAATTCGGGCGGGGGGGGTTGCATACCGCCGATCCAACTCAAGGCCATTCATCAAGAAACACCTCCAATCATTTGTACGGTTTTGGACAGTGGAGTTGCTTTGGCTTTTCTTGATTTTGTTGTAAACCCCTTATTTGATCTGTCATCTGGTTTGCATTCCTTTTTTAACAGCGTGATATCTCGATTTGCATGTGTAGAGGGCTTTCCATGTAAAATTGTATATCGCTCGGCCGTTTCTGTTAGAAAACAAATGATAGAGAACAGAAAGGAAAGCAGATGTTGGCATGGTGGGACGGTCATATGCACGGCGACTGCTTGTCCGTGTGTTTGCAAAAAACAACTTCATTCGACTTCATCACTGCGTCTCATCATAATTAAGACGAACTTATAAGAACTTATAGACAGCAAAATATCAAACACTTACAGTTCATTATAGCATACTTTGAGTACAAACTCTTGTTTGCTAACCCGACTCGCACGTTCCTCATTCCAATATCTCACAGACGGAAATTTGAAAACTGTGTGCAAAAAGAACCGGTACCGCCCTCTAGTGAGTCATGTCGCAGCTAAAGCTGCTTGTCGAGCTTTTCCCGCTAAATCTAAGCCCAGGCGACATATATATCACAATTTGCAAAAAACTCGATTGTTTCATTTTATAATTAACCTAATTAACATCGCCGTTTCGGCTGTGATACGGCAAAGGTGTTGAAAACTTGTGGTCAATTGATATCACGGGTAAGGCTAAGAGACTCCATTTGGTAGTCTGGCATGCTTGGAATATAGACGAAAGAAATTTTGGATGATTCAAGGACAGATTCTTATTTGCATTTTGACCTCTCTAGATTTATCGGGAAAGAGCTTGAAAAGTAACTTTAACTGATGCTCGTGAAGGCGCTGGGGTCTTGCAGCAAGGTCTTTGCTGGAGTGCATTCGCTAAAATAAAAGGGGTCTAGAAGTGTGTGTGTGTGGGAGGGGGGGGGGCAGTGTCCAGTGTCGATTTTTCAAAATTCTCAGTGTCGAATGTCGACTTTTCACGAAGTTCCGTGTCGCTATTTGGCTCAGTTCAGTGTCTTTTTTTTCTTAAAATCTGTGTCGATATCGCTTTTTCAGTGTCGGAAGTTGTAACAAGGCATCAGTCCGGCTTTATGATTTACGAGGTTCCATGCAACAGCAACTCGCTATTGTGTCAATTACACTGCATGAGGACCGTAATACTGGAGCTCTAATGACAACGATTGGTTGGCTGTATATTCAGGACGCTTTAACCACTTTTGGTCATAACGCGTCAATAAAAATAGGAATGGAGTGCGGAGCCATGTCCCCGGGAAAATTTAGGCCTATTCTTTGCGAAGAAAGACATGGGATCTTTATCCTGTGACACGGACATGGCCACAGCGGGGCTCGAACCATCGATCCACGTGCCGTTAGGCTCTCAGGTGACCACTCAATGCGTGCGCCATTGCCCACTGAGCTACTCGACCGGCCCCTCTAATGACAGCGAGTTATCTCCGAGTAAACTATTTGAAAGGATATTAATGTATTTACGTAGTTGGTGGCTAATAATATACACTTATCGTACACGTAATATGGCGTGTTCTTAGGCAACTTTTTTGACAGTGTGGCTTCTGATGGCCCATTGTTGGATATGATAGACGTGAGTCATATGTGAGCTATGTGGAAACTGGCTCGCTCTAACATGGAAGAACGACAGTTGTGATAATATTAGGCCGGATTGACCTCGCCTTAATTGGTTCTGTCGATTATATCGTGTCGCTTATATGACTGAGTCTGATAGGAGTAAAGTAGGATTAAGCACGATAGGCTACGATAGGCTACGTATGCAACGATCTGTTCGTCGCCAATATATCGCGCTGTATTGTCTGTCTTTATTTAAATAACGCACACTTATGTCAATAGTACGCCGCTAGGTCTAACATAAATTTTTTTTTTTTCAGTTTACTACCAGTGCATTCGTATAGATAATGAATACCAAAGACAAAGGCAGTGAGCCACTTGGTAATGATGGGAGAGGAGTTACCATCTGCTGTAGACAGAGATATATATGGTGTCCGTCAGCTGGGGCGATGGGCTCTTTTTAATCGGAGACCATGTCCCAAGATGTTCTCTTCTCTCTCGACGTCGTTGGCTTTCTCGGCTGTACTTATTGTGGTGTCAATCCCATCGAGTTAGTCCAGGCAACCTAGGGATGGATATACCCAAAATTAATTGCAATAGTAATCAAACCTGTTTTTTCTCATTCCTTAGGGATCTAGGAGAGACATATCCAAAATCTACCAAAATCTATTCATGGGAACATATTTTTAAGGGGGTGGCTTAGTTTATCTTTTTACCCCATCAGAAGCAACGTAATTTTACATAAACGAAAAGGCCCAGGCTGTCATGACATGCCATGACTGTCAGTGTCTATTTTGGATGCCTTTTTAAGCAAAAAATTCTCTCTCAATGACCACAAAATCTCGCATGTTTCTCTCGCTCTCCATATGGCTTACATGGTCTGGGCGGCATACCCCTACCACGGTTCTAGAGTAGTGTCCCCCCCCCCACCCCCCGGGCGAAAAGGTAAGACGGCCTGGCAGTTGTGACCCGCACTACGAATTGTGACCTACAACCCATATTTCCAGTGTGAACGAGAGATAGATAGGGGGGGGGGCTAAAACACCCCGCTTGTCGTAAAAGAAACATTGGTGGATATCGCCGGTCACCCCCCCCCCCACCCCCCTCCGATCGCAAGTTATCAGTGACTTCCCCCTTTTCAAATCCCTAGATCTTCCCCTACTACTGTAGAACGATCTGGCAGAGCATCGTAGCTAGGCCGATACGCCCGGGAGGGGTCTTGCACAAACCAAGTTGGGACGTTACGCCCAGTTAGGAGAGGGGAGACACTGTTGGGACGTTACGCCCAGTTAGGAGAGGGGAGACACAGTTGGGACGTTACGCCCAGTTAGGAGAGAAGAGACACAGTTGGGACGTTACGCCCAGTTAGGAGAGGGGAGACACATTGAGTTAGGGTAGGGGGGCATCCCAAGGGGGCAGGGAGACATCCCAAATTCGGATGGTGCCTCATGATAGGGGAGGGAAGACACCAGCTAGGGGAGGGGAGATGTCCCAAATTAGGGGAGGGGAGATGCCTCAAATTAGGAGGTGGCCCAACTGCACTCTCCACCCCCGTTTTTAAATTCCTAGATCCGCTCCTACTACTGTAGAGATATTTGTTAGGGGGTCGTAGGCCACACACAGTGGTAGAAAGGGAGGTGCACAAGCCAAGTTCGGGCGCTACCCAACGTTAGGAGAGAGGACACCGTAGGTTAGCGGAGGGGACGCACCCCAAGTTGGGGTGGTACGCCCTGTTTAGGGAGGAGAGACATTCAAAATTTCGGAGCTGCCCCAAAATAAGTGAGGGGAGACCCCAAGTTAGAAGTGGTACCCCAAGTTTTTGAAGGGGAGAGGCCCCGAGCGGGTTTGACCCCCATTTGGGGTCCTACCCGAAGTTAGGGGAAGGAAGACACCATAAGTTAGGGGAGGGGAGACACCCTAAGGTGAGGTGATACCCCAAGTTAGGGGAGGGAAGACACCCTAAGGTCAGGTGATACTCTAAGTTAGGGGAGGGGAGGCACCCTAAGGTCAGGTGATACCCCAAGTTAGGGGTGGGGAGACACCCTAAGGTCAGGTGATACCCCAAGTTAGGGGAGGGGAGACACCCTAAGGTCAGGTGATACCCCAAGTTAGGGGAGGGGAGACACCCTAAGGTCAGGTGATACCCCAAGTTAGGGGATGGGACACACCCTAAGGTGAGGTGATACCCCAAGTTAGGGGAGGGGAGACACCCTAAGGTCAGGTGATACCCCAAGTTAGGGGAGGGGAGACACCCTAAGGTCGGGTGATACCCCAAGTTTGGGGAGGGGAGACACCCTAAGGTCAGGTGATACCCCAAGTTAGGGGAGGGGAGACACCCTACGGTCAGGTGATACTCTAAGTTAGGGGAGGGGAGACACCCTAAGGTCAGGTGATACCCCAAGTTAAGGGAGGGGAGACACCCTAAGGTCAGGTGATACCCCAAGTTAGGGGAGGGGAGACACCCTAAGGTCAGGTGATACCCCAAGTTAGGGGATGGGAGACACCCTAAGTTAGGGGATGGGAGACATCCTAAGGTCGGGTGATACCCCAAGTTTGGGGAGGGGAGACACCCTAAGGTCAGGTGATACCCCAAGTTAGGGGAGGAGAGACACCCTAAGTTAGGGGAGAGGAGACACCCCACGTTAGGAGTTGGGAGACGCCGTAAATTAGGGGAAAACCCCAAATTAGGGGAGGGTCGACATCCTAAGATCGGGTGATGCCCCAAGTTATGGGACGGGAGACACCCTGAGTTAGGGGAAAACCCCAAATTAAAACGTTGGGGTGAAAGTCTAAGTTACGGGAGGGTAGGCACCTAAAGTTAGGGTTGGGGAGGCACCATAAGGTAAGGGAGGGGAGACAATCCAGTTGTTAGGGGAGGGGATAAACCCAACTTGGGGTTGTACCCCAAGTTCAGAGAGGGAGACACACCATGTTGGGGGTGGGGCATCCTTCATTTGCATAGAACCTCTCACTTATTAAACAGTGAAACGTTGCAGATTGAGATAAATCAAACCGGTATTTGTCACGGTGGAAATATAAATAATGATTGGTAGCCACCCTCCCTACCCCCGTCAATTATATATATTTTATAACTTTGTTTCATCATGCCTATCTAGACCAGCATAGAGGTAGATCTGCGCGAAGATAAGATGCGTATATAGTCGATTAAATTGTGGAATTTCTGGAAAAGTTACAGTCTGTCATACTTGAGATCCATCCGGCGCGCTGTGCAAAATACACGGTGTCTATCGACAGCCGGAAAACCGGGGGAAAGGGGTCCCTTATTTAACATTATGTAGAAACTTTAATATTAAATATATTTTATTCGTGTTTGTTGTATTTGGTAGATCTAAGTCACCGCCAATATTCTTGCATATCGCCAAGGTGGTGGTTAGTAGCTCTTAGTCGGACTTTCACCCTCTCACTATGAAGCCATATAGTGTCGGTAATTTATCGATCCAACTAAGGCACTCACTGGAATCTAAACATCAATATTTATACACACAGTCGAACCGGGTTATGGCCACCATAGCCCCCCGCGGGCTCCATGGTTACGGTAGATCTACTGGGCGGATACCCTCATACAGGTCCATACATAGAGTCGATAATTAGGCGTGGAGCATTCCTTGCAAACTGTCAACTAAGACTTCTTATGACTTGAATAAGACTTCTTATGTTTTCGATGAATTAAAAAAGATTGACCTCGATCAATTAAATATATTATGCGAAACTAATATGGTCTCAAATCTATCAATATCATCAAAATATTTATTTGATTAGAACCGCTTTTCACTTTTGCACATGAAGGATGATTTTGTTGGTTATATTTGACGTAATTTTACTTGGGGCAAATTGTATGGCGTTAGTTCGGAGGTCTATTAATTAGCGGCAGGTTTGTGACGAGGAGTGAATATGACGCTTTGGCAAATCAAATTGTGTCTGAGTTCGCCTTGGTTTGAGATGAGGTAGGGCAACATGAGGTAAAATGACCCATCGGGGTCATATGGCCCACCACAATATCGCGCAATTGCGCCGTGGCCCAGCTGTATTGAATATGCGTTCCTGTTTGTTACGTGATACTATAACAAATCTACAGGGGCGCTGAAGCAGACAGCTGACTTCATTATCGAAATAAAAGATTCTGGGCTCTTGCCATCTATGGTAAACACTGGAAGGAAATAGAACTCAGTGGATACTAGTTTGGGGGAACATTTTGATGAATTAACACAATCAAAGTCCAAGTCAAGCCCCAGACGTAAATCAGGTCAAATGTTAAGGTTACTAACAGGGGCAAAATGACCCACGCTGTTTGGGGCAAAATGACCTAGTGGGCCGTTTTACCCACATCCTATTTAATAGGTGTACTATAACAGTAACGATTCTCTTAAGCAAACTGGATGATATGTCCACTGAATCGGAACATCTTTCATGATCCCGAATATGCTTGAAGAAGAAAACGATGTGCATCACAGGGAGCTTGAAGCAGAGAAAATCAAACACCCCAGCAAGTTTGAAGAAGGGATAGTTGTGCATCACAGGGAGCTTGAACAATGACGAGAAGTGCATCCCAGGGAGCTTGAAGAAGGGGGAGAGCTGTGTTTCCCAGGCGGCAAGCGACATCGTGTCTCCTTTGGGTACATCCTCACTCCCAAAAGGTACAGGTACAGGTAGAAAAACAAAGCTAAGTAACCGACAATGCCCCGCTACGGTCTTCACCAGAAGTCAAAGCCAGGCAGATTTCGAAAAAGTCAGAAACATAGGAGACAGCTCCGGTCATTCCTTCCAGCAGCTCGTCAGAAGACGCAAATAGAGGAGGTGGGTGGGTGGGTGGGTGTGGAGGGGTCCGCGGGTGCCTTGATGCCGGATATTTGTGATGAAAAAGATACCACTATAGAGCGAACATTTACGATAAAATAGATATCCCTATAGAGCGGATATTTTAAATTTGCGATCGGCTTTGAAAATGTGCGTTTATATAGAGCGGGTTTTGGCTGTGTTCGACAGTAAGACTTCGCATGAAAGCTGAGTCCTACACCTCAGATGGCCTAAATTTTGCGTTGAAAAAATGGCAAAAATTTGGGGGACGGGGGTGTCCAGCCTGAAAAATTTGTGTAATTTATGACGAGACAGCGTGTAGCCACATGTCACAACGAGTCCTCGAAGGACATGTTTTCTCACCACTACGTCAGGCCTGAAACTAAAACACTCTGCTTACGGGCAGCATATCTGACAAGGGAAGGTCTGTTTTGTCAGCTGGGGGCTGCACCATATAGACCATATAGGGTACGAGATGAGAAGGATGGGGGGGGGGGGTCATATACTTATTAGTACTCTTTGCCGTCGAGATTTGTCCTTCTGAGTAAGGTTACTCAAGGGGTATGTCGACATTGTTGTCAAAACACGACCCAAACAAATGCCGATTTTAGGCCGGAGTTTTATTCCGTCTCACCTAGGAGGTAAGGTTAAGTTAATAACAGACTGGTTTTCGGTATTCAGATCAGGTAAGCCGCACCACAGTCATAATACGAAGCCATCCTGGTATGCGTGACGATGCTTACGAACATGCGTTGTTGTGTATATAACACTTTAGTATGCATCGTTCTTGCATCGTGCAGGTAGTTTGTGCAATGCACGCATTGCCAATATCTATATGGACGCTGACTTACCAACCTTCAAGTTGCACTTATATAATACCTTATACGCCCCTAACATAAACCCGGCCGCGAATCCTGCACATAGCTGTCCGCTAACTGTGGCGCTTTACCTGGCGCGGTCAGCGTCGATTTACCACACACCGCGTGTGGTAAATAGAAAATAAAAAATGAAAAAAAATGTAATGTTGACTGACTTGTCGCTCCCATAATGGTGACTGTCGACTCGTCGCCCTCATAACGACGAATATTGACTCTTCGCTCGCATAATGGCGTCTGCCGGTTGCTTCGTCGCTCTCATAATAGGGCCCCTGAGGGGGGGTAGCCATGTCGCGTGTCGATTTTAAGAAAAAGGTCCATGTCGCGTGTCGATTTTAAGAAAAAGGTCCATGTCGCGTGTCGATTTTAAGAAAAGGTCCATGTCGCGTGTCGCTAAGTCTTATGTCGCATGTCGATTCTAAGACAACCCCAATGTCGCGTTGTCGATTTTCAAAATGGCCGTGTCGCCGTGTCGAAAAAACCCCTATGGGGCCCTATAATTGCAATTGTTGATTCGTCGCTCTCATACTGGTAGTTGTTGATTCGTCGCTCTCGTAACGGCGACTGTTGACTCGTTCTCATAATCGCGATTGTTGACTCGTCACTTTCATGATGGCGGTTGTTGACTCGTCGCTCTCATACTGGTAGTTGTTGATTCGTCGCTCCCGTAATGGCGAATGTTGACTCGTCGTTCTCATAATGGCGGTTGTTGATTCGCCGCTCTCGTAATGGCGACTGTTGATTCGTCGTTATCATAATCGCGATTGTTGATTCGTCGCTCTTATAATGGTAGTTATTGATTCGTCGCTCTCACAATGCTGGTTGTGGACTCGTCTCTTCCATAATCGCTGTTGTTGAATCTATATTAATAATATACCTCATTAGATTATCTATGTGATCGTATAGTACCTTACATAATCTCTAGTACTTACGAGTGTTTAAACCACTATCGTCCAAGCTAATGATGCATAACCAGCTGTACATGAGGCGTTGTGACCGGAATATTGGCATTCGAGACTGTCGCTGGGATGTAGCTTGCCGAAGGTCCGCCGAACTGAAGAAGTTGACTATTTATAGAATTTAATTGGGAATAGAATCTCAGCTGTGATTTATACATCGATTTGTGTAAATCGATAACGTCATTCGCCAAATGACTCTCACTCGAAGTAAGCCTGGTTTCATTGCAGGATAATACCCAACGACTTTAATGTTTGTTGAATGCCTAGTAGCCTGCCACTCCAGTAACTGGGAACGAGGTTACAGTTTTACTGTTATATGCGAAATATAAAGAGCTGGACAGCCTATATCTAGGGAGACTGCTGTTGTCCTACTAAATAAGAAAGGACGCATACGGACACGTACCCCCCCCCCCCCATCTTTCCCCCACAGGGGCAACACGGACACAATGTTACTAATGTCACATGTGAAAAAAGTTGCATGTAAGATCTTAGTGTGGACAACACGCGCCATCACCATGGGTTGGTCCAGAAACATGACAGACTTGGTGATCAGTGGTCACGTATTGGGCGGCGGTCCATATGCGTGCCCCGCCAGCACCCACCACCATCTCCCCTTGTCTTACCCTCCCCCCCCCCCCCCCCCCCACCCTCTCATTCTCTTTCCCCCACCCCTTGTCTTACCCCCACCCCCCAATCTTCCCTCCCTTTTATTATCTGCCGTAACTTTAACACTTGACGTACGCTAGGTGTAGATATATCACTGTCAACCCAACACGTGAAAATGTACACATGAAGACCAACGAGAATGGAGTCATTGCGTGGACTTCCGTAAACCCACTAAGGCCCTGTTATTGAATAGTATGTTTCGCATGCGCCTGGTCATCTCAAAAAGTCGGGTCGGACGGTCAAAAAGGCAGCCATTACTGACAGAAGTGCGTTTTACCCCCGCTCGCACCGTCTCTCACTAACTAACTGGGATCCGCACCGCGCCCGTGGCGTAGATAAAGTTTTGAAACGCCCAAGAGCTAGGCGTGACTCTGTACTTTTCCCGGGTCGGTCGCCTCGTTGGACAGTCGGTCGCAAAAGAATTATAGCCTTGTTGGTCTTCGGGCGTGGCACCGTAACTGTTGGTCGGTCGGGATATAAGAAACATATAATTTAATAACGACGCTATTACGTCATCAGTACGCGCCGAAATGAACGTCACTATTTCAACCGTTAACTAAAGGACATCTATGACGAGTAAACTTTACTAGAGTATTTGCATATAAATAAAGATATAATTAATATTTGCACACATCACCAGAATTGTCCAAATGAATTTCGCATCTCTACATGAGTAAAAGATACATTTAAATCAATTACATATATTTTTTTTTAGTAGACTATATTTAATTGATTTAGAATTATAGTTAATTGATTTAGAATTATAGTTAATTGATTTAGAATTATAGTTATTTGATTTAGAATTATAGTTAATTGATTTAGAATATATGTCTTTTATTCATTTATGGGTGTCTTAAAATATATAGGAGGGAGGCGGACAGTGGGAAGTGGCTCACCCGAGGCGCACGGTTCCTTGGCCCTGGGCTGATTTGTGAGTGAACACGGGTATCCACGTGCAGGGATGCCATACTTTGTCCCAACAGAGAATGTTTGCCATTGGTCGGGCTGTCCGATGTCTTAGTGGGTTAGAGCGCTCGTATTGAGCACTGGCCACCTCAGAACCAAACGGAACGTAGATCGGCGGTTCGAGCCCCGCTGTGGTCATGTCTGTGTGGTCGCAGGATAAAGATCCCATTTCCTTCTTAGCAAAGAGTAGGGGTTTACCCCCGGGGACATGGCTCCGCTCTTCCCTTCCTTCTCCCATTGACGCTATAAGACCAGTATTGGTTAAATCGTCCTGAATATGCAACCAACCAATACCACTGGTTGAACAGGCTCAATTAACTGAAATTAAAAACGGCGAGTCCGAAACTTCAGTGTTTCCTTCAGGATAGCTCACATACTACTCACGTCTATTATTTACTGCATTAATTTAAATCAATTATTTCATGTAGCTCTTATTGGAGACGGGGAAATTTGCTTCCAATATTGAGAGCGACGAGTCACAAAACTGGTCATTGTTGGAAGCATTGTCCGTGGGTAATATTATGTGAGATATAGGCTATAGGAAATACTGGTTGTTATGGTTGCTACCATCTAGTACAACCACCCTAGCGAACGTTGATTACCTTGTCATGGGAGCTTATTATGCTGAAATTAATTAACATTGAGTTTATCTGCTTATCAAGCTTTAATCTGTTAATACTCTTTTATCTTCTCAGACGTACATGTTGTTGGTGTCTCTTGTGTGGGACGTAGTTGGGCGGGATATGAGCAAGGTAGGGGGTGGTAGTGGGTGAGAACGTCTTAATGCTGATTATGGAAGGCCCCTTGAGACACCTGAGAAAATAAGACATACCTAGCTTTAAGTTCTGGATTAAGTGTATTAGTAGGTTAGCCCTCTCCGCCTTCATACCATCCGACTCCCCCCCCCCCCCTTCACCCTCCGCCACTGACCCCCCTGACAACCTCTTCACCTTTCAGCGTCCATTCCGGTCGATATAAGTGCGGCACGAATTATATCTTCCTTGTTCCAACTCGACGGTCATGACGTGCGTTAACATGATTGACTGTTACGACGAGCGTTACTAGGGCGACTACCCCTCTACTGCTAGCTTTTTGTCACTCTCACCCTGCTACCCCCGCCCCCCACCACCCTCCTTCGCCCCTCTCCCTCCTCGCCACCCCCCACCACACCACCCTCCTTCTCCCCTCTCCCTCCTGGCCACCCCCCTTCTCCCCTCTCCCTCCTGGCCACCCCCCACCACCCCACCCTCCATCTCCCTTCTCCCTCCTCGTCCCTCCCCCCTCCCCCCCCCCCCCCGGCACACACTCTCCTCCGATGAACGTCTAGCTGGTGTCATGTAACCAACGACTACATTACAATCCTAAACCATAGCATACCACTTCCTATATGTCATACCCGTCCATAATCGCTACAAGCGTCTACCCATAAACCTGTCAGTCACCTGCACCCTCAACTCCCCACCCCCACCCCCTAGCATGCCCCACCCCCTCCCCGGACACACCCTCTTACCACCACCCACCATCTAACCCCTATACTCCCTAACCACTCACGTCTTGGCCCATCTACCGACCACCCATCGAAGCCACTCCGCCCCGTCATAAACAAAAAAACGAGCTGGTAAAACGTGTCCCCCGGCCAGTTCCCCGAGCGCGCAACCCCAACAACAACTCCTTGGTGACGACCGCGACTGGTGGCGACACCTGCGAGGGGTATTTCTACCTGGCGGAAAGTGTCGCCGACACTTCGTCCATTGGCGTTCACTTCAGCAGCAGCCACCCCTTGCCCCAGACAGACCGCACCGTCCACCGACCAGCACAGGCTACCAGGGGATACAAGCCACGCCTTTAATCTCTCACCATCTCCAGTGATCGATTCCACCCATCCAAGAGTCAAGACACCACACTTGTTCAGTCGATATAGAGCGGTCGTGGATTCCCGGGGCAATTTGTATCGTCACTGTCCGATTTAAAGAAATATACAAACATCGCCATGGGTTGTAACGGCAGCAAGAGTACTGATACTCAGCAGCAGAACAAACCAGAGGACCGAAATGACGGCGACACGGCTGGTGAGTAACCAATCTCCTCAATATATCTATCGTCAGTCGAGCGACTGGATAATAAGAAGAAAGGGGGAGATCATTAAATCATGAAGATTCTTTCTGCACAGGGATATGTGTATAAAAGTACATTTGCATATTAAGGACATAGCATTCCATACTCGCCGTGGCAGTATGCATGATACAAATAATCATGCATGGAAAGCGAATGGAAATTTGTCTTTTTGCCGGAAAACTTCTATCCAGATTCGATTCGATTCTATCTGATATGCCTTAAGGAAGCTTGTATTCTGTGCAAATTATAAATACAGGCCGAGGTGATCATGTCAGTAAAAGTCCCGAGCAGATAAACCCCACCTATACACGCTAATTTAAAGCAAGCGATATAAATAAATCGCGCAGTTTTATGTTGAAATTGTTCTTTTACAGACTCTCAGAGATATAAAACATATATGCATCATAATTTTGAGATACTTTTAGTCTTGATTCTAAAATGTAAAAGATCTAAGATGGCGCATGTAAGTATAATGACTGATTGTCAGTTTACGAGCAATGAAAATAAGTGTCGTACAGTCATTATTAATTAAGTGCAAAACCAACTTCATACCATTTATGTACATGTAACAGCCAGTATTGTTGGCAATATAATTATAATTATAATAAATTAAAACTTATCCGTTACTCTTCGGCCCTGCCCTACAAGGAGACAAGTAAATTTTAGGAGGAACTCGCTGGTGTTCTGTTAAATGTTGCATGGCGTAATTGTCTGCAAATGACACGTGGGTCTCTAGCTTAGATACGAAGTTAGCGGTCGAAACGGGCGTGAACAACAGTTCTATGTCATGTACGCTGGTTGTGGGGCGAGTTGGGCGAGTCAGTGATTAGGCATGACGTCCATAATTTCCCATGTCTTCTCCATCGTACAGGATGAGAATAAGAAATTAAAATTAATTTGCCGGCAAGGTTTATTGATAAGCTGACACGCATTTGTCTAATATCATTCGAAAGAGTTTCCTTATGATAAGTGGTTCCTCTAGGAACACTTCGCCTACCAATCCTGACTGAAATGGCACAGCAGATTTGGTGTTGTTACCGGTACCATGGTATCGGGACCCCTCTGGCCCTATTGATTACACACTGGTACATTCTATGAATAACATTCTGCCCGCCGTTGCAATGAGGTCTGTTCCGCCGACTCAAGGGAAGAATATATGTTTACCAATTAAGTGTTCGGCGCGGCCAAACCAAAAGCCGAAATCAGTGATTCGAGTAGTGGGTTGCGCCATGCACCGCTCGACCGCTCCCACGTACCCCCCCCCCCCCACCCCCCCCCCCACCATTCCGCCTCATTGCATATGTAATTATAGCTACGGCGTAGCAACTAAGCGGCGTGACTGGGTATGTGTGAACTATGGTATTGAATGAACATAATCAATCGATTTCCCGTTACTAAATTAGGAAATGAATTATTTATACTCGAGTGTAGACGGTGTAGACGGTGTAATTCAGACATAGTGCTCAGCGTTCAGGTGGGTGGTTACTAAGGGAACCAGACTGCGGGGTAGGGGTGGGTGGGGTGGGTGGGGCGGCGATCTAGAAGGGACAAAATGACGAAAGAATGAAAATATCAAGTAATCAGATCAATAGTTCCCCGGTTCTAGACCCGGTCCTGGCGACCTAACCTGGGGCCGTATTTCTTTAAAATCAGCCATTATGTCCAAAGGTTCCTTGGCCTAATTAAGCACACAACGGGCCTAAAATCAAAAAGAGATCTAAATATATAGTTCTGGTATGGTTATATAAAAGACTCGTGATTTTGTTTATTTCTTGACTTACAGATCAAAAGGCTGAGGGGGAGGGTGGTGACGCCGACAAGGGAGCCAATGGAGACGCAGGTAGGACGACCGATCGCACGTGTAATGCATGGTAACCATGGTGATTGGACCTCGGGTGACACACCTGGTTACCCTGGAAATCCTAGACTCCGACCGACAGTTGTGGTATCTTGAAGAAGCGATATTATATCAAATTTATGTATTATCTTATGGTGTATATTTCAATCATGTGGGAAGGTTGCCTTCTTCAAGTGGTCTGCTTCGGTCGCTAATGTATACTGACGTATATGTACATTGTCTAGTTGTAGTGCATTATTTGTACATATTGCAGTACGTAGTTTCCTGTGGTAGTCTAATCACGTAAAAGCATCAGTGGCGACTTTGTATATTCCATATAAGTCAACATTGATAGCCATGCTATGTTGTACCCTTTCATCTGAGCGAATGTCCGATATTTAACTTTCAATGCCTTCTAACTTGTACATTGCTTAATTATGTCAACCCCAATGTAGTTGGTTTCATCTAACCGATGGATGAAACAAAAATCGGTTACTGTCAATAATCAGCAAGATACAATTCTGCGAAATAGTTCATATTTGTGCATGGAAGATATATTCCTCTTGTGATTAAGCACAGATTAAGTATATTTGCACGTGTATGACTCTTGGAAAAATGGGCCGTTACAGCGGATTGTCCAAAGCGATCCCATTCAGGGGCCTTAGACAAATAGGGCAAATGTCTGGCTATGGGATTTGTTCTGACTGACCATAAGCGAGCCAGGAACATCAGAACAGTTTTCTCTATTTGGCCATCATCAACTTTTTTATTTACACAATGCTGACCCCAAAAGCAACTTATACATTTTTGAGTGACCGACCGCCATGAAGTTTTCGCAGAACTGAACATGGCGCCACCGTAGATATTTCCTTTAAAGTAATATAATTGAATATTTGTGTTGTGTTGTTGCCATGAGCTTCGTTTGATGCTAAAACTATTTGGCGCGCTCATCCAGAACTTGCATGTTCCTAATCCCCCACTAAGCGTGATTGCATTCAGTTTTTGGGGTTTTTTCGCACATGCATGAGACATTTCTCACTCGCACAAAGGTGCTGTCATTGGAAGGTATCAGCGTCCCTAACTCGTCCGGTTGAGGTTTTATCAGTCAAAGCCTGAAACTTCTATGGTAAACCGGCCCATCCCTCCCAGCAATAATACACATTAGTTTTATTGGATATTCGAGCACACATCGATGACCTTAGCCAACCCTCCTTGTCTGTTGCTGAATAACCTTACTTTACAAACCCACCCGTTCTCCTCTTAATTAATCTTGCACTATGACGTCACAGAGAGGCATACACCGCACCGAGGACTTGCGACCTGAAAGGGTTAATTTCCCTTTAACCTTTTAACCAATTGCACAATTCTGGCCGATGTGCACTCGCACATATGCGCGATCGCTGGTGGGACTTGCCGTGATCTGCGACTTACGCACAGGACTCCAAAGTTTACTTCTACTGCATTGAATTGTTAATGACGTGAGAGTAACCGGTATATTGTGCTGGATATCCATTAGCCACTGAACAAAACGAGGGCGACGCAAAGGATGGGGAACAGGAGGCGGAACAGAAAGAGAACGACACAACGAAAGGTAGGCGTCCGCCTAGAGACGGTACTCGGAACCACATGGTTTACAGCGACACCTGGTGGAAGATAGTATCACGGTTGAGGTTTATTCACGACTTGTGTGGAATCTAATTGTCAAACAGCAACTTAAAGCAGTTTGCGAGTTTTCTTGTTCTCCTTTTTCTCACCTGAATAATATGACAAATTGTGCAGGCGTTATTTTATTAATTTATAACTTTTTATTCTTTCTCTTCATTTGAACCCAGCAATCTCCAAGTACAAAGTAATTTATCAAATCAAGAAACCTACAAAGCATTTACACGACAAAGCAGCTAAAATTCCCGTGATTAATTGTCTTCTAAATGATGCCATACTAAGTCATGTTTCATATTTAGAATTATAACTACATTATAACAAACTATAATTAAATGACTGCCACAACATGTAATGATGTTAGCAGTTTCTGATGACTAGAAGATTTGCATCAATGTTTTAGCTAGGTCGTCGTCATGAAATGACGTATGGCGGACATTTCATGCTATAAATAGTATCAGTTTCGCCATTAATTGTTGGCAAGACGAGACCTGATATAGAACAAAGGGAGGGTTATTGGCGGGAGGCCATTATGGCAGGGAAAAATGTAAGGACAGCCCTTCAAGTTGATGATGTAATGAATCTGAGTGAATGTGGCCGTTCATCCAAGCCAGCGAGTACGGACGTCGTGGTAGCGCACACTGACGGCCCCCACCCTTGCCCCCCGCCCCCCACCCCCTCCCCGTACGTCGTGGTAGCGCACACCGACGGCCCCCACCCTTGCCCCCCGCCCCCCACCCCCTCCCCGTACGTCGTGGTAGCGCACACTGACGGCCCCCACCCTTGTCCCCCGCCACCCCCTCCCCGTACGTCGTGGTAGCGCACACCGACGGCCCCCACCCCACCCCCCGCAACCCCCTCCCCGTACGTCATGTGCGGACGTTTCTATGGGTTCTTAATCAGCAACCCATCGTCAAGAACTGGTTTCCTGACTAGAGGTTTGCCTGTCGTTGCTACGGGTGTGTGTCTCGGGGGGAGGTGTAGGAGCGGGATATTCGTGATTAAGCACCTGAGAGGGTCACCACCTCCCGGATTAAAGTACCCCCCCCCCCCCTCCTCCTCCATGGAACCATCCCATTTTCACCCTCCACCCCTAGTTCAATCCGTTGGCTTACCTTATACAGAAAAATGTACACGTGGACGAAAAAAAACTCTTCGTAGGTGTTAAAAAAAGTACGGTAGCGGCGGATACAAGGGCGAAGTAGTATGAATAATGTTGGTATCGGTAGTCAAAATAAACCAAGGCAAGGTAGAGAAAAAAACAGAGGATTACTTCGGATAAATGGGTGTCAAGCTCTACTGCCTCCCCAAGGGGTAACCACGGGGGTCGGAGGTGTGTGTGTGTGGGGGGGGGGGGGTAGCCCCCCAGCCTTCACCCGATCATTAACACAGGGTGGGGAGAGGGTGGGGAGGGGGTAGGGTGGGGTGTAAAAACACGTATGGCGCCCAATGTGACCTCCCCGGCCCTAGCTTCCATGCCTAGTAACCACACCCTGGATTATGGTATTAGCATACTATAAATGACTACACTCCTAGTCGAACTTTATGGATTTACAATGAAATGTTGCTCGATGAGAGAAGTGCAGAAGTTCGAAAGGTCATTTATTGGTCAAGCATACATGTTGAACAAGACGAGTAAACGAGATACGGTGAGCCAGGCATGGCGAACCATGTATGGGAACCGATGCCAGTCAGGTGTGGGCACCGATAGCAGGTATGGGAACTGATGTCAGGTATGGGAACCGATGTCAGATATGGGAACCGATGGCAGGTATGGGAACCGATGGCAGGTATGGGAACCGTTGTCAGGTGTGGGAACCGATGTCAGATATGGGAACCGATGGCAGGTATGGGAAACGATGGCAGGTATGGGAACCGTTGTCAGGTGTGGGAACCGATGTCAGGTATGGAAACCGATGTCAGGTATGGGAACCGATGTCAGATATGGGAACCGATGGCATGTATGGGAAACGATGGCAGGTATGGGAACCGTTGTCAGGTGTGGGAACCGATGTCAGGTATGGGAACCGATGTCAGATATGGGAACCGTTGTCAGGCCGAGTATGGGAACCGGTGTCAGGTATGGGAACCGTTGTCAGGCCGAGTATGGGAACCGGTGTCAGGTATGGGAACCGTTGTCAGGTATATGGGTGTCAGGTATTGAACGCACTTGATCACCACACGGAATCACGATACGCCACTCGGATATGTTGATTATCTAAGCTGGCTCTAACATATCTGCTTTACGCTGACACGTACCCGTTGTAGACACGGGCTCGTACCTCAAGAGGCCTGCTGCCATTACTGGTCCTAGTTACCATCCAAATATTGATCGGTAACTAGCTGGTCGAGGGGTGTAATTTCCCCTTCAACATGTTCAAGAGAACTATAAGCGATAATTGGCTTGTTCCTGGCGCACTGTGCTTCAACGGCTGCCAACCAGGGAACCAGTCTGGTCATATAACCCGGACCAACACCGTCACGACGGCCACAAAGCACGTCTTGCCATTATATCAACGCCAGTGACCTCTGCCACTGTGGGGGCTATAAAAAAGACCTCGGATTCACTGTTACATTAAACTCTCAAAGTATTATTCTTAGGTTGGTGGTGGCGTAAAGAAAAACGTCATTGCAATACTGCCAATACGGATTGGTAATGGATAACGTAACTTCGCACCAAACAAATCGATATAAGGCAAGGCCACCAGACATACACGGTGGCACATGACAACATACATACACCGGTGACACATGACAACAGGTAGAAACCGCCCAGCAAGAATGATTGCTTATTTATTAATTGAACTTTGTTGTTCGGACATAACGAATGTACTAAATAGTTACACCAAATAACAACGGATTGGTACTCGCAATAATAGTACACGTTTTTACCCATTAAGAACTTTCTGTTATGGCACGAACGGCTCATCATAGTAAGCTATTTATAACCTGTCAAATGAAAAAAATGGACACCTTTTTGTCTGTGGTTCCGTAAATCGTCTCTTTTTTAAAGTTACAAACAAAAGAATAATATGAAAGTACAGGCTATCAATTATGTTGATTTTCACAGTGTTTGCTTATTGTCTTCGAATGTCACATTCCGCTGTCGATATTTCGATACCCCCCGTCCCACCCCCCCACCCCCAGGCTGTGTCTATATGCTGTTAATACTTATTGCTTCTACATGTCTTGTACTAACTTGTATATATATATAGTTAGAACTATTTTACTTGGTGCTACTTAAGTACTAATTCAGATCTATAGATTTTGCTTCGCGTTTTGTTTTCTTATTTACGCTAATGATTGACAATCTCTATTCCTATCTTTATCTGAGCAGCACAAGGAAATACGACATCAGAGGAACAACAAGGTTTGTTGAGTTGCGAGTAATATGGCAGGTTACGAGTCGGGTTGTGCGGGGAGGGGGGCGAGTACGCCAGCACGATGGATTTATATAGTCATTTTTATTGGTAGCCTACGCCGGACAGAATAGTCTTCTGCAAAATGAGCAAATGACCAGCGAAAAGCATTACAGGCATCCCGTAGACCAGAAATTACCACAGAAGAAGTTAATTTGGCCCAGAATTGCGAATAATATGATATTCGGAAGATAAATGCCTTATCATAAGATTCATATAGTTAAATATAGTTACATGTATACATATGTGCCGCCCAAATGACCCCTTTTTTCGCCTTTTTTCTCTCAATCTTCTGAACAGAAATGTAAAATTTCTCTCCATGTGCCCATCTGAGACTGAAGTTTTAGCAAAATTGTAGTTCCATAGACGTAACGTAGTCCGCTCCGATATGGGTCCAACATTGCCGCTCTTGGCTATATATTTCAGTTGATGTCGAAAGCGTTAAAATAAATAACCTCCATTTACATTGCCATGACTGTCAGTGTCTATTTTAGACGCCTTTTCTAACCAAAAATGTATCTCTCAATGACCCCAAAATCTCGCACTTTTCTCCCGCTCTCCATATGCCCTCCATGGCCTGGGCGGCGCACCCCCACCACTAATGTAGTGGGTTTACCTTTGTTCGTTCCCATCCGACTTTATCCCCGTGGAAGACAGATTCATAATCTCCCGTCTGTTGCCCAAACTGTAAGGGGGAAGGGTGCATGATATAGTTTCCTTACAACCACAAGTGTATTATATATAACGAGCTAATTTACATAAACGCAAACTTTAGCGATGACATTTAGCCTATGGGCTGCTCGTATGTAACAGATTCACAGATCGTAGTGTGTCATAAATAATACTCGTTGTGTTGGCTCACGTGTGACGCCACATCTGTACATATATATGTGTTACTTAGTCATCTTTGCTTTGTTCTTAACGCATAGCGTTCGCTTCACGCTTTATTTCTTTGCTTCAAGTAATGATTGACATTCTCCTTTCCTATCTCGATCCGAGCAGCACAAGAAAATACAGCAGAGGAACATCAAGGTTTGTCGAGTTGCGAGTAATATCAGTGGTTATATGGCGGGTTACGAGCAGTGGGGGAGGGGGGGAGATAATACAGCAGAGGAACATCAAGGTTTGTCGAGTTTCTAATTTTATCAGTGGTTATATGGCGGGTTGCGAAGAGGAAGGGTGGGAGGGGGGGGGGGGGGGGCGAGTACGTAAGCACGATGGGCTATGATCATTTTTATTGTTACGCCGGACAGAATACTCTTCTGCACAATGAGCAAATGAACAGCGGGCAACGTTATGGGCCTCCTCCTTCAGGCCACGCATTACCGCCGAACAAGTTAATTTGGCCGATCTTTGCGTAAAATATTACCATCCGGAGATAAATGCATTTATCAGTGCTCATCTTTTCGCACTTGTGTAAGCTTAGTTCTAATTCTTGAAAAGCACGTGAAACGTGAAAGACTTTTTTTTCTGAAACATCACTGTATCATGTCAATACAAGTATCATGTCAATACTGTTTACAGATTATTTAACCACAATCAGTGTCTTACATTTGTTGGTTCCCATCCGAGTTTATCACGGTGAAGACCAATTCATCTCCTGTCTGTCGTCCAAGTTAAAAGGGTGTAGATATGGAATATTTTCCCTTACAACACAAATTTATTATATATCCAGCCAACATACATACTGTGAGGTTGATACGACTGCTTCGTATGGATTATTGTTGATTTTTTTTCGAATCTTGAAATGAAATTGAAATCTTCAATGAAGTTGAACTATGTACTAAACGATGACATATGGTTGTTTTGCTTCAGGTGATTAGTGCCCAATAGGATTGCACATGAGGCTGCCGCTTGACGTCACGTATCGAAGTTCCATCTACCGGAGACATCACCTTCCACCATCCTCCACGCCTTCTACCCAACGTTCAACCCCAGGGGCCGCCCCGGGGGCCCGCCCCGGGGGCTCTCCCCTCACCCAGGTGTACCGGATGCCCTCAGACTCCTGCAGATACGCTACGTACGCGCGGACATGGCATTAGAACCATTCAACATCAAATATAGTTCTTCCGTATATTCTTCTCGCAATTATTAAGATTCCGTCACATCGGCGATAGTCAGAGGAATGCCATGTAGTTTAATTACCATGCTATGTACCGGTTAGGGCTAACGCCCGTCGGCCCCTGATATCCACAGAGAGATTCAGCAGGCGGGCTGGGTAGGCAGGTGGTTGTCCCAAACAGGGGTGGCTTTAATTAATTGCCAATCGTTCCATGCTACCTGTATCTCTCTGTGCACTTTCAATATGAATGTCTACGATACGTCATGCCAAGCGGTAACCAACTTATATATATGTTATATATATACGTTATGTACATATATCTAATTACATATGGACCAAGCGCAACATTCCTTTGCTTGTGTCCATGCTGTCTCACCAGTGCCAGGTAATGCTGATCATCAGCCAGGTCGATCGAAGGGTTACTGATGGGTGGCAATGATCACTTCTTTCGAACAAAGCATGGGGAACCAAATTTAGAGGGTTGGTCAAGATGAGAATTTTGTTGAGTTTCGTTTAATATTTTGTTACATGCGCAGCGTTGCGTCACCGGTATACCATTCCGTCCATTTACACAGATGTACCCAATTATGATTGAAATATTTTTTCAGTTACTGACATTGTTTAGTATCAGTATTTGAAGGACTTCTTCCTTGAACGAAGAGAGAGTATTAATATAGAAAAAAAATAAAAGCATTATCTGTGATATAAGAGGAGGGGGGAATTCGTTTGTAATTGGTTGTGGTTGAAATAAATGCCCGAGTTAATTTCATCTTTTCAAAATGTCTTTGCGTTGATTGACAACCACATGGCTGCGGCACATGTATCATGAAGGGCGGGGCATGTGCCTCAGACCAGAAGATAAACTATATATATGCTATTCGAAGGTCGGATAGTACTACATGTAATTGATAATTTGGGAATATATTCATGAAGTCTGCAAGGGGCCTTTCGTGGACCCCCCCCCCCCCACCCCCGCTCGCTCTCACCCATACAGGTCATCGATAATTCTACTTCGTTTCAATCCGAAGTAGTGAACCAATCAAAGCCGTGGGTGGAGGAGGGGAGCTAGGGTTTACACATCTAAACTGGCATAATATACTGCAAAAAATTAATACCAACACGTGTCGTACTGTATACAGACAATACCAAATTACCCAATTACCAACCGACGCGGGAGGAGCCCTCCGTCTGGACAATTTATGGGAGTCCCCGCCCCCTGGACTGCCAACGAATGACCCAATCAAAGTTCTCCTTTGTCTTGATGAACTAGTCGGCATAAGAGCTGGCACTAGCATATATAAAATAAACAAAGCACGATAGGTAGTGATCTTTCATAAAGTATTTTATTCTGAGCAAATTCATCAAACTCCACAAGTAATCCACAGTTTACAGATATCAGACCATCACAAAAGAATATATCACTTCTATTAATTGGACCTAATGAACAAACCATATATTTATAGAATCCTCAAATAGCTTAGAGTTTAAACCGCACAACGACCCTATCGCGACAGGGGAGCATGATATAACCTACACATCCTGTGTATGTAGAGACCATTGCATAAACCTTCATCCAGTCTTCTGATAACTCTTTATACATATATCAACCCCATCTTTCACCCCAGAAATGGCCGATGACGGAGGTAAATGGAAGCGGTCAGCTGTCATTCTGCCTCTGTGATGTTGCCCAGAACGGCGATCGCTTCTATTTCGACACGCGCGCCCTGGAAATCGGAGCATGTTGAACACATTTGTCACGGTTCATGACAACACATCATGACAAACCTTTTCAATCAGTGGCGGATCCAGGAATAGAAGAAAAAGGGGGCACCATTTATTTAAGTACTGAAGGTGAGGTTGTGTAGAAAGAATAGTGACTGTGCCACCAACCTGCCAACCTGCTGTGCCCCTTTCTTCAGACAAAGGTGGGGGGGGAACGTTTTTTTTCCGGCTAATTTCCAGCGAAAACGGGGGGACGTGCCCCTCTGCCCCCCCCCCACCCCCCTGGATCCGCCACTATGACTGATTGCCTTGATTAAAAATATGTCCACATGATGCTGGACCGTTGTAATCAAAACCCAGTCGACATGTCAGACGGCCGACGGTGATATGAGGTACGTACACATGTAAGACGGGCGATCCAAGCCGGTGGATACGAATTAACTATAAAATAGTTACCATATTAAAGATTACAGCAGTGGTAACACACTGAGCAGGACATGAAATATAAATAGCTGTACTAGCTGGATCAAATAAATCTACGAAAGTATCCCGATTTTTCACTTACTTTGGGCAGGGCGGCGGCCTGGAAAGCTGCTCTGGCTGGAGGGCGATTGGCAAAATCTGAAATAAATGAAGGAAACGAATCTAATTAATGCATAGAAGATGTGGTATATATTGCCGGACCATAAAAAAACCCTCAGACAATTACGTGATTTATTCGTTCAGCTAACCGCGCTGAGTAAGGATGTGTTATAACATATTATTAGAACTGGAATGTGAGCCGAATATTCAGGCACGGTTGCATTGTGATCGAAACAAATTTGCAGCGCAAATTACGGCCAAGATTTTCAAGAGCAAAACAGTTATACGATTTTATCAGGAGTGCAATTTTGTAATGGGACATCTATACCAATATAATTAATCACAGAAAGAACCCCAGGAATGTAAAAAAAACTTGTACTTACACGTGATGTAGATGGAATTCATCTTTGCAGAATCATTGATATCCGCCAACAGGACAGTCGTCTTCACCACTGAATTAGAGTGTACAATATGTTAATGATGGGCCTGAACTTACTGATCCAGAATAGTCTAGAGCCAGTCTAGACATCTAGTTGTGAATGAATTAGTTCTTGCAAGTGTATATAAAAACCCTAACTTCAACATGGAGTAAGTCACCACCTTCCATGCAGGCCTGGTCTGGGTAGAAGGTATAGTCCTGCAAGCCAGCCTCTATGGCTACCGCCAACACCCAGACTGAACCCATATCTGAGCAGACTATGTTACATCTATGGAACTATAAAAGGAAGTGAAGCATACGCGAAGAGCCCTCAACAGAGTGACCAAAGTTTATTGCACACATTAACAGATGCGGCCTTCACTTTACATGAATATGTTGAAAATCTTAAATGTCAAATAGTTGTTTTCATTGTAAAAGTATAATTGCCATTATTAAAATAAATATATGTCGCAAAAATATAGGGATTTCATTGTAAATATAAGTATCCAGTTAAAGAGACAAGATAGATTCAGTCTTACCATTGGTTAGGTCTGCATCAGCTGCCTTCAACACAGCTTGCATATTTTTTAATGCCTGCATGGTGAGAATATAAAGGTAATACCAAATGTTTTCCCAGCTGTGCATATATGGGAAATGTGGAATATTAAAGCATAAGTACCACACATGCAAAAAGATATAAATGATATAGTTAACTTACAGTTATACATTCGGAATTAAAAAAAACACACAAATACATTCAAGGTGTAAGTATATAGATTCTGACAAAAGTGTTGTGAAAAGAAAATCTCATCAAGGGTAGCCTGTCATGTAACTGAATGCAATGGAGAATATGATATAAATAATGCAAAATTACTTATTTACTGCTTGTTTAGTACTTAAATTATGTAATTACTTGCTATAGTTGTATTGACATGATACTTGTATTGACATGATACTTATACAAAAATAACTTGCAGACAGTATACTGTCCATAGTGACAGAGGAATAGTACCTGATGGGTTTCTGCTTCCACTCCACCCTCTACTAATACACCTGATGCTGCATCTAAGCCTATCTGTCCAGACATGTACATGGTGTTTCCAACAGTAACAGCTTGGCTGAAAATGGACATGAATTACATGTATTGAATACATTAACAAATATAGGCATGCTATATAGTTCGGAACAGTGAGAGATAGGACAGGGGCAATGAGACATTGTTCAAAATATGTATAAGAGGGTGTAGCCCCTGGGGGTGGGGTCACTATTATTATAGAAATCTAGTAGGGGCTAGGTTCCCTAGATATCCAGCAGGTAATATCTGATCATGAGAGAGCTGACATTTCTTATGAACAAATACCCTTGTAAGCTGATAAGAGTAGATCTTTGTCATAAAGCATAGATTCTTTCAGCACTAGAATATTCAGTTACCCCTCAGAACTGATATGTCACATGTAAACCAAGTGAAATCAACAATAATAAAGTTAAGGAAGATAACTGGGAAGTCAGGATCCTAGGGGCAAACAACCGCCAGTGTCCTGTATGGAAATATGACCAATAGTCAATAGGATAATGATTTACCCCTTTCCAATAAGATTTTGGAGATGAAAAAGAGTCTTCTTTTTTTGTGGAAGCTTCCTAAAACCCAGCAATATATTAAAGTACCCCCCTCCCCAAGATAAATAACAGGTTAATATATCTGGTTATGCTACAATCCTATCCTAAAGTAAACTGACCTCTAAGGTTGGGAAATATATTAATATTGCATTAATCCATCAATTAAGCCACATTAATAAAACTGCACAAGGTAATCTACAGGTATAGGGCCCCCCCTATATGAGAGGGGGGGGCAGGGGGTATTCACATTCCTTGTGATCTGTCTTTTTCATTTGATGTGATTTGGGAACAGGGTCTGATTTTTATTGATCTTCATGAACCAATAACCACTTAGTATTTTATTCATGATTTGGGAACACAACTCCCCCTTGTCCCCCTCTCCCCACCATATGATCATGATCATTAGCTTTGACTGCCAAGCCCAAAATTTGCCAAGGCCCAAAGACCAAAGATAGATCAACTGTCCTGGCAGGGTGATGCTGGTCAAAGTCAAAGAAAGTTTCTGTTTCAGTCACAGGCGCTGTAAATCAGCGGGGGGGGGGGGGGGGGAATCCCCCCCATATGATCATGATTAGCTGTGACTGCCAAGCCCAAACTTGCCAAGGCCCAAAGACTAAACTTGTCCAAAGATAGATCAACTGTCCTGGCAGGGTGTAGTTCCGTCTCCCACTAGGTTTCGGAGATGGAACTATGCAGGGTGATGCTGGTCGAAGTCAAAGAAAGCTTCTGTTTCAGTCACCACTGGCACTGGTCACAGGCGCTGTAAATCAGCGGGGGGGGGGGATTCCCCCGCCCCCCTCTGGTAAGAACTACGTTACACTGTTACACTCTTTGAAAGTTTGATGTGGTTTTGACAAGGTGTTTTGTATAGGTTATCAATATCAGGTTATCGGCGGCAGAGGGTCCCCTCTGTCACGAATACAATGCTGCCCATGGTTGACATCTGACCTGTAGGCACCAACAGGCGCCGGAGCTGCCTTCGTTGTTATAATACGTCTCACCACGTTCGCCATGGCTGCTGCTACCTTTTCCATTCCATCCAAAGATCCAGCCGGATCCAGCACAGCCTGGCTGGCCACCAAGGGCGAAGTGCGGGCCGCCGGCTTACCACACGCTTACGGGGCTCTTTTACAACATGGCTAACAACGTTCTCAAAGGAGGGTATTGCAGTAACAGAGTAAGTCACACTGTGGACGTGTGGTCATGTGGCTTTTGCTGTCACATTCGCGAGGCGGTGCCTTGACATGCTGAGTAGTTACTCTGTGGCCTACATGGGACGTTATGATGATGGTTTGAGAGAACAAGCTGGCGGTGAACGAGTGCGACCTTCACCTTGCTTTGCCGCTTCCGTCGTGTATTTCTCAACAGCGCTCACAAGAAAATTATGACTGTATAAAACTGAGTGTTTTGATAGAAAACATCATATATCGACAAATTGCGGGTATGCGAGATGAGTAACCTGCTAAATGTGATATTGTGTTGCACTTCGTACCTTGACATTGGCCAGAGCGCAACTGACGAAAGCCTCTTGTAAACATTAACGGGCGATAATAGATGGATTACTGAAATATCCCACGTGTGTGCATATACACAGACATATGATACAGACATCAAAACCACCACCAAGGTGAAGGTTTGAATTCCACAATACTTTTCTGTGTTCGCAACAGAAACTCAATGGACAACAAAATTTCCCGTTTACAAGAAAATATTCACTGATTTGAAGAAAAAAATACTTTCTGTGTGAACTTCAAATCAGGGCCTAATAAGTGTATGTCAATATGTCAACTCACGTTTCCTGAGATACTTGCAAATAAACTATAAGCAAATGTTGCTTTGCTGCACTTCGAAAGCAGCCGATCATTGCCGATTCATTGCACCTCCTGCAAAAGTGGGTACAGCAGATCTAGCCCTGTTGCATGCCCCTCCCTGGCTTATCCGCTCTGGGGAGTGGGGGGGCCTCCCTGGTGTAGTGGTTAGCGCACTAGACCGCAGATCAATAGGTCCTGGGTTCGAATCCGGGCTCGGGCACCTAATCTGGGGCATGTTTCATTCCTTCATCCTTCATCGTCTCGGGAGGTTCCTTGGCCCAATTTAGCCTGTATGTGCACAAAAGTGGCCTAAAACACCAACATTCCATTCCTGGGGAGCGGGCCGGAGGGCCATGAAGCCAGTGTCGGTTGCGATTGTTGATTTAAAAATCAGCGCCATTCGGCCGCCGATTGCAGAAAGTACAGAAACAAACGGTCCTTATCAATTTGTCAAGTTGTTCTTCATACCTTTATAGTTCCAAGGGCAATGAGGTTGAAAACAAACAAAATCCACCACTTTTTGTACTGGTGAAAGTTTTCAACAACAATTTTCAACCACTCTCCCCGCCGCCGTGTCGCTGTTACGTCACAGTTCTCGTCGATCTCCCGGCAGAGGGCGTTACGCTTATGACATAGTCCTAGGAAAAATTGTGATGCGAGGAACGAGCTCCGTCTGCCGGGAGATCGACGAGAACTGTGACGTAACAGCGACATGGCGGCGGGGAGAGTTGTTGAAAATTGTTGTTGAAAACTTTCACCAGTACAAAACGTGGTGGATTTTGTTTGTTTTCAATCTCATTGCCCTTGGAACTATAAAGGTATGAAGAACAACTTGACAAATTGATATGGACCGTTTATTTCTGTACTTTCTGCAATCGACGGCCGAAGGGCGCTGATTTTTAAATCAACGCTCACAACCGAAACTGGCTTCATGGCTCTCTCTCGTCTCCTTTAGGTGCGAGGTCAAGAGAGCCATGTGTCAAGGCTACAGCAGATCAACCATTACCCTTGACCATTGCATTCAACCTCGGTACCCTCGTCAAATGACGCTATGGACTTTGCAACTTGACCTAGATTTTGAACTAATCAGGTGGCAGTTGGATGACCTTTACATTTGCTCTGTTAAATAGCATGGCAGGTCATGTCTGGGCTCGCGTTAGCATTCGCCAATAGCCATTTGGCGAGAAAATTCGGGATTTGGCGATAAGAACTTCCTGGACACTCGCCAAAATGGCTAATATAAAATTTCAACTACAAACACATAACCTTTATAACCAATATATTTGGCTAATTTGGGCTAATGTCTTTCCACAGAATTAGCCAAATTGGCTAATGAAAAAAATATCCTAGCGCGAGCCCAGCATGTGTTGTGAGGATAGGAATCGAACTGCAGATCGGATAAACAATTGTTCAGACAGGCCCCAGTTCATAGGTAAGGCATATGCATAGAATTCGTCCTCAACTTGTGGAGTAAACAAATAATTCATAAATTTTGATGTCCGGAGAGTTTCCACTTCTCAAATCAAATGCTGGAAAAATATACAATAGGCCTAACATGTAAAACATGGCATGAGCCATTTAAAAGTTTAGTTTGCATACACTGCCATACAAAAAGTACTATTCAAAACATTCAGGGCCGGCGCAACAGCTCAGTGGGCTAGAGCTCTTGCATTGAGTGCTCTGGTTACCTGAGAGCCTAACGGCACATGGGTCAGTGGTTCAAGCCCTGCTGTGGCCATGTCTGTGTGGTCGCAGGATAAAGATCCCATGTCTTTCTTCGTAAGGAGTAGGGGTTACCCCCGGGGACATAGCTCTATTCTCCTTTCTCCCATTGACGCGACATGACCAAAAGTGGTTAAAGCGTCCTGAATAACCAACCAACCAATCAAAACATTCACCTTGGTGGTGGCCCTGATATACAGGCACTGTAAAGCGACGAAGGTGGGGGGGGGGGGGTGGGAGGGGCTTATGAATTATTATAGACATATACAGGGCCTTCCCCCACCTTCCCTTTCATCACATAACGTGACTGTGCCTTGATACATGGCTGTTATATGCACTGGTTCCATGAATATGCATCATGAGTGCTCAAATCCATTGGTCACTTTAGATGGATTCAGGTCTACTACTGCACTTACCAGGCCTGTCTCTAACTTATCACAGGGTGCTGTTAGAGCCAGGCAGCATTTGCTGTCTTTGCAATGTTGCAGCACATATTAAAGTTGCATGTCGAGTTCTTTCCCGCCAAAACTAAGCCCAGGCGAAATTTATATCAAAATTTGCAGAAAACTTGATTGTTCCAGTCCATAAATTCAGAAAAATGATAAACCTTGCTGTTTCGGCTGTGGTGTGGCAAACGTGTCTATCCCGCGACACCACAGCACTCTGTCGCGGCACTGCTACTTATAACAAAGCATCATGAAGCACACAAACTGATGACGTTTACCACTGAAATGAAAATTTTTGGTAAATTGATACCACGGGCAAGGCTAAGAGACACCATTTGGCAGTCTGGCATGCGTGGAGTATAGACAAAACCAATCTTGAATGATTCAAGGACCGACTCTTTTTTGTATTTTGACCTCTTTAGTTTTGGCGGGAAAGAGCTCGACATGCAACTTTAACGTGGCTGGCGCTGATCGAATAAATTTGGCTAGAAAAAGCCCTGACATTGCAAGTTAAGATAATGAATCAAAGTATTTTCTTTCTGCCAGGTCAGTAAATTACATAAGGATTCTGGAAAAATGCATATTTTGTTGGATAGTTAAAAATTGTGTGCCCTATACACGAAAATATATACTGCAACTTGGTAGTCAAGGTTATATTCAAAATTGTCCTGGATACAAAAACACTAAAAAAGTTTTTCAAAATATATTTAATGAAATCCTAAAAAAAGATATTCAGACCTATCACCCCTTGCCAGGTGATGTCATAAGAAATAATTAATGGTGTCATAAGGTAGATTGGCTGCTTCAAAGTGATCGAGACAAAGTCATATGTAGCGATAGTTTAATGATAAGTATCTAAAGAAACTTGAGTAAGGATATGATTAAGCTTTGACTGGAAATTTATATCAAAAGTATTTTGATAAGTCTGACCTAATGCAGGACATTTTGTTGTAAAATGATAATTGATCTGCAGATTGTAATTGTAGCACCCAGATGTGTTTGTTACTGGTTAAAATTTCTAACATTTTAGCCAGTAAAAAGTGGGCTGTGTATACAAACAATATGGCGCTAGCCAATTAAGTTGTGACAGTTTGAGCTCTCAATTTACATTTGACTAATTGTTTGAAGGAAATTGGGTACATCAGCATCATGCCCCAAGCATCTGATTGATGCCTGATAACCTATGACACTGGCGCAGAGTGGGTATTATAGAGTAGCTATTATACTGTATAATACCTACTCTGTGGTACTAGAATGCATGTTATCTGGCCTGGTCTCAAGTGATAAGTGATTAATCTTGTGGTAAGGCTAAACGTTATCTTGGTAAATATGCATAAATGGTATAGCTAATTTTCATCAGAATGCCCTACTTCTTTTTTCAGGAGTCCCTACCTTTCCCTAAATTCGCCCCCTACTTTTCTGGCACAAGTCGCCCTACTTTATCCCTATTAGTGAGGGGTCAATCACATACCTGATATATGATCAGTGTTTAATTTTGGCAGCTTAAAGGGATGTTATATCATCAGTTTAAATGGTAAAATATGGCACTTTTAGCACCAGCTCTAGTGGTCCTGGTATTTGTAACATTGTAGTTGTGCAGTACCAGTAAGGACAATGGAGGGTTGAAAGAAAAAAAAACAGAATAAATTTGGAATAGACCAACATTTTGTGTGTATAGATGTAGACCTATTTCTACACATGTACAACAATATATGTCATACAAACTTGCATTTTAGTTATCATAGTTTATATCTTAGCAGGGACTTCCCTGCCAAGTGAAGGGGAAAATGGCAAGTGGTAACAGCTTTCGTGGAAAGTCTTGGAAGAGAAGGAGGATGGAGCCTGCAGCAACTGAAATGGCACCAAGAGGTTGGTATTCTATTTTTGCTGCCCAATTTTTTGTCATAGTGATCATAGTTTATGAATTCATGAGGTAATGCCTGAAGCCACTATGTGTAGGCATAGAGGGGCTGGTTATTTCATTTTTGGTGTATGAGTCTTGCCTGCAAGGAAAACAGTATTGACAATCTGTGGTAACAATTTATTGTCTGGTGCAACTCATTAGCCAGAAATCTATGGTATTCAAAACATACTGAATGGTGGAACTGTATTGTTTCTGTGTAGAACTGTCCATAATGGAATATGCTGAGGCCCATGCCAAGGAGCTGCTAGACATGGCCTCTGCTGCTCGGACTGTGAAGAAGAACAACCCGACACAAAGGCTGCCAAGGCATATGAGGCGTCGGGCTGCCAGTCATAATGTTAAACGACTACCTCGCAATATGCGTCGCGAAGCCGAAAGAGAGGTCAGAATGATTTTGGGGATGTATGGACATATATATATACTACTCACAATTTGCTAAGGATCAACTCAATGCAGAGATATCTGAGTGTAATTGGTGACTGTAATTCTACTATAATACAAAGACGTTTGCCTTTACCATGCATGGTGGCACACGAGTAACAGATTGGACACAGATTGGGGAAGGTTTATCTGTATTATAGTAGAATTACACAGTCACCTGTTATACACTCAGATATCTCTGCCTAGAGGTGATCCTTAGCAAATTGTGAGTAGTATATATATATTGGATGTTTAACACTAGTCAGCTGTAATAAATATATATGACTTTATGAGACGTTTTCCCTCTTATTATTTATTGATTTTGACTTCTTTCTTTATGTCCTTTTACTATTTTGAACCTGATTATTGAGTACTGCATCCAATGAAAGTTGTAACTATAATATCGGAAAACAGATTGCTTGGAAAGCAATTCATTTGTTGGGAGTTTATAATAGTACAACACTGATATGCTGTCCTAGGTTTCCCGAGCCTCTCAGCCGACCAAAAGACCGTCGCGGCGCCACAGACGGCGTCCGGGGAACTTGCTGGAGGAATACGCACGCCGACAACGGCAATACGTTTGGCTGGAGACACACATCTGGCACGCCAAGCGCTTCCACATGATGGAGAACTGGGGATACAAGATCCCAGTGCACCACAACGACCGGGGTGTGAGGGCCAGCCACCGGGCGGCGGCCAAATACTGTCTGCTGCAGGTTGGTGGGACCTTGTTTGAGTTACCTAGGACGTTTTCTCAAACTTTTTGGGGCCGGGCTGGTAGCTCAGTGGGTTAGAGCGCTCGCATTGAGTGCTCTGGTCACCTGACAGCCTAACGGCACGTGGATCGATGGTTCGAGCCCCGCTGTGGCCATGTCTGTGTGGTCGCAGGATAAAAATCCCATGTCCTTCTTCGTAAATAGTATGGGGGTTAACCCCGGGGACATGGCTCCACTCTCCCTTCCATCTCCCATTGACGCGATATGACCAAAAGTAGTTAAAACTTTTGGTGTTAAGCGGGACGCTTTCTCATGCGAGGTCATATTGGGCAATGACAAGGGGAAACGTACCAATCATTCATATCTCTGTAGATAACGGTTTTTAACACATGTGTTTGCAAGCACACTCAGTTATTTCCTAAATTTGGTGCTAGCTTGTCTGGCTGTTTGTCCAGCAACAGGCCATTATACTTCGTGCCGATCGTATATCTTCTGATGCTGTGTTGCAGTCTGTCATGTATAGGGCCCCATAGGGGCTTGTTCGACACGGCGACACGGCGATTTTTAGAATCGACATGCGACATAAGACTTAGCGACACACGACATGAAACTTTTCTTAAAATCGACACGCGGCATGGACCTTTTCTTAAAATCGACACGCGACATGGCTACCCCCCTCAGGGGCCCTATGTATATAATAATATAATATATAATGGAATATAATATAATATAATGGGATATAATATAATATAATGGGATATAATATAATATAGTATAATGGTGGTCCAGAGATGGGTCTCACCATCAGAGTGATATCAATTGGACCCTGTTTCAGGACCTGTCGTATTACTGCTGCATCGAGTTGGCGGGACTCGAGCAGTGTATCATCCGAGGCCTGGGGCAGCTCAGCAGTCCGGAGACTGGTGCGTAACCTTAATATGGTACAACCCACATGTTTATTACTGGTCAAATTGTGCAATTCAGCAACCAGTATTAATGTAAGTAACAGTTTTGGGTTTATAGGTGTCGCACGTTTCAATTTTATTTTTACGTTTGTCGTAACGCTCACGCTACCCATGTATTAATCATTGTTGTAATGTGGACCGTCTGTCACCAAGAAATATCGGCTGCTTTTTGGCCAATCTGGTTTATTCATTGCTTCGAGCAAAAGATGAACAAAATATCACCCGTTTTTCATTTCGTTCGCAGCCGGCTTTCCTGGCACAAAGTCTTGCATCGAAGGTGGGACGGAGGGTTGCTGTGTCCTCTACCGGCGGGGCCTGTACCCAGAGGGAGCTCTGGGCGAAGTGCGCTTACTGTGGAGACCACCGGCCATGACGTCTGCCAAGAACCCGGATGTCGCCTTGGACGAGAGACGCCAGCAATGCGGTTGCCATGGAGATGCATGTGAAGCCCGTCGCCGTCTGTGGATATGGTCCCATCCGGCTTGTTACTCTGAAATTCTGGAAGAGCTCAAGGCGGTGTTTGATGCCCAGGAGACACCACGAGAGGGCGCTGTGGGCCAAGAGGGGGAGCCACTGCTAAGCGTTTCCCTGGCAGTCGGGAGCCCATCACCTGCCGTAGACCACAATGAGGTATCTAGCACTCCTGGCGTGGCGCAGGACGCTGTGGATTCAAGCAGCAAGATAACTGGTGTAAAAGTCGACCGCGATGTCGAAAAAGATACTGTACAAGATGATTCGGCATGCACCCAAAAAATGCAATCGGATGAAAGTACCGCTGTGCAGAGCACCGCGGTGGACCCGAACCCGGGGAAGAACGTAGCTGCGGTAGATCCGTGCAAGTCTAAGGCATCGCGGGGTGGCGGTAGTTCAATCAAACATGGCAAAGGTAGCAACCGATCCGGTAAATCTAAAGGAAAAAGAACCAGTCGCCAGGATGGTGCTAGCAGTTCAGCGGTAGGCGCGAAGGTCCCAACGACACTGGTCAATACGTGCTTTCACGGTGCTGAGGTGTGTGTGATGTCACTGAAGGACACGCTATGCCGCTTTCGTTTGTCGGGTCCGCTGTCGCACGCCGTGCTACGCGAGACGCTGACGCCCGCCGAGGTCGCCGACAGCCCCGCGGCGACGTCCGACGGCCGAGTGGGTGCTGAGGGCGACGCCTGCCAGGACGCGCGGTGGTGGCAGCGATACTACAGGTCGGAGACGCCCGCGGGCGAGGACGGCGTCGAGGCCGGCAGCGACAGCGGAGGGGATGTGAATGGGCTGAAGGCGGAAGGGGAAGGCGGGATGTACAAAGTGCACCAAGATCAGAGCGACCTGTGGCGCCGCCTGGCGGGGCTGGAGACCCCCGCCCTCATGCCGTCTGGCTGCGTCCTCGGCCTCACTATCCGAGACCCGCGTCTCTTCCTGCCCAGGAAGAAAACCATGGCCGTGAATAAGACCAAGTCAGGTGATGCTTCTACCGTTAAAGGGGGCATTCCTTTCTAATATACACTCATTGTACAGGCTTATATTATATTATAATATAAGCCATATAACAGACTTAAATGATACTATAATATAAGCCATATTACAGGCTTAAATTATATAATAATATAAGCCATATACCAGGTTTAAATTATATTATAATATAAGCCATATAACAGGCTGCCCACTAATCATTCACTGTTGACTATAACGTTTAAATTATTTTTCTTGTGGCCCCCCCTGTAAGTAATATTTGTTCCTGCCCGGTGCTGACGCTTTTACGCCTGTTCGCTCTATAAAGCGCTTGTCCCGGCAGGTTCCTTGGTTCAGTTTAGCCTTCTTACGTACACAAGTTTTCGTAACTAATATTTCTGGACATCTATCTATATTCCACTAACATGACTAACGTAAACATTTGATTTTGCTTTCGTATTACATGCAACATTGCTACTAACGGTTTTGTTTTTTTCTTTCATGAAAGAAGTCAGCCCACCTCAATGCTTACCGTCTACGGCGAACTGGTCTGCACTCTGGGAGAATTGGGTCAGGTCAGAGGTTAAGGAAACCAAAATGACTGAGCATAAGCTCAACGAGAGGAGAGCCAACAATCTCGTGCCCGGTATGACCATTGTCCTGTTGATTAACTGCAAGTTTCAGCGATTGGTACATATATCAAGTGTCAGTAACCCTTATATGCGCTGGACTATAGAGAATGTACCAAGTATTGTTAGTATTATCGTCTTAATCATCACTATAGGCTTTTCTAAAAATGTAAAAATTTAAATGTCTTTCAATTTTGATTGATATATTAATATCGGTACAAATATTCTAATATAAGATGTGCCGATGTAATCCGCTGATTTAGAGGTGTTTCCCGTGTCTGATGGCGTCTCGTCTCCCCCTCTCCCCCCCCCCCCCCCATCTCTCCTGTCGCAGGGTCGGTGTTGGACCTGGGAACGGAGGAGTCTCGTGTTCCGGCCCTTCTGCTGCAGCAGCCGGGGGGCGGCCCGCGCGGGGAGCACAGCGCCTGCGGCCTGGGATACGGAGCCGGCTGGGACCTGGTGCTGCCCGGCGGGTGGGGCATGGCCTTCTGGGTGCCGCTCGTCTACCGGGGCGCTCGCACGGCAGGCCTCCAGGACCTGACTCGCCTGGCCCTGGAGAGGGGCAGTCTGGCCTACCCGTCCGGCTACCCGGACACCCCGGCCGGGCGGCAGTCGGAGCTGGACGAGTGGCGGCAGCGCTACGGCAAGTACCAGCGCATGCCCCCCGCCAAACGGCCCTGCTACGGCAAGCTGGGGGTGGCCGCCCCGCTCTGGTACCCCTGGGCCGAGCTGACGGTCGAGTGGAGCCGCCGGGGGGCTGGGGTGGGGGCGTGCACCGACCGCCTCGTGGCGGCGGCACCACCTAGGGAGCAGGACAAACCTGAAGGAGGGTCCGCTGGCTCTAAGCCTACCGACCGCCCAGCACCACACAGTGCGGGGATGGAGACTGGTGCAGTCGCTGGCATGGTGCCTGGTGCAGTCGCTGGGATTGAGACTGGTGCAGTCGCTGGCATGGTGCCTGGTGCAGTCGCTGGGATGGAGACTGGTGCAGTCGCTGGCATGGTGCCTGGTGCAGTCGCTGGGATTGAGACTGGTGCAGTCGCTGGCATGGTGCCTGGTGCAGTCGCTGGGATGGAGACTGGTGCAGTCGCTGGCATGGTGCCTGGTGCAGTCGCTGGCATGGTGCCTGGTGCAGTCGCGGGGATGAAGACTGGTGCAGTCGCTGGGACGTTCCACGTGCTGCGCTGCGCCAGTATGCTGCATAAGCTGGATGCGTTGTGCACCAGGCGACGGAAGCCCACTCTCCAGCGGTCGGGGAAACACCGGGCTGTGGAGGACGAGGCAGGGGTGGACCCCCAGCCCATCGCCAAGGCGGCCCGAACCACCCTCACGCAAACCAGCGTCCATGACACCAAGCCACCGACTGCGGCCGCCATCCAGGCCGCCACCCCCCCGGCCGCCACCCCCCAGGCCGTCACTCCCCAGGCCGCCACCGCCACCGCCAGCGCCATCACCATCGCTCTATCAGACTTGAGGACCTCCACCGCGTCCCACTCCCGCTGTCTGGTGCCCGTCCAGGTGACTGTCGTGTCTCGAGGGTCGCCGGTCGCCTACACGTCCATCCACGCGCCCACCCCGGCCGACCTCGCCACATTGGCGGGGGACGGGCGCCACGCCGGCCCGCTGGAACCCATGCACAAGCCGCCCAAGGCCCCCAAGGACCCCAAGGGGGACAAGACCCCCAAGGGGGACAAGAAAAAAAAGAAGAAATCTCCCGGCGCGTGTGTCGATGTGAGTTTGCAGCCACCGTCGGTGGAGAACCTTCTGGAATCCTCCTCTAGAACTATCCTGGGCTTTGTGAAGGACGGCGGCTTCTCGCTCGCCAACGGCAAAGGCTTCGGTGTGGGGTTCGTAACCCTTCAAGGCCTGCTCGAGGTCCTGGAGGCCCAGGCGGTCGGGAATTCCGGTCCTGGCCCCCGCCACGTCCTGGGTCCAATAGTGCTGCTGAAGACCTCAAACAGCTACCAGTACCGATACGCCTACCTTACCGTCATCCCCAGCTGACCCCTAGTTCCATTAAATTAAGTAAATTCGCCCCAAAATGTATGTACAGTTTTGTGGGTCTTAATATGACCGATTTATCCTGCCTTGTCAAGCGATCTTCGCACAACGCTTGCATGAATGCTGAATCGGAAATCGTGAATATTAATAAATCGACAATAACAAAATTCACGTATGTATTGTTTTTGCTAATACAATGGCTGTATACATCGTATTTGAGATGCGTTATGATGGATTGCTTGCTTATCTCCTGGGTCTCCTTAACCCCTGTGCAAAGCTTCCCAGAGTTACTGCCAAAAAATAAGGGAAGTGAATCATTTTTTTATTATGAAATCGCGAGCGAAAAGTTTAATCGATTTAGCTTTTCTTGTTTTAAACTACTTACTCTTACTGGAAAATAAATGATATGATGAACATGCGAAAATTTTAGTTGTGGCGATCGTTCACTGAAATATCTGAAGCAAAATGGAATGAAATCCAAAATTCATATATTTCCAGATACAATATGAGGTCAACTCCGCAAAGCACCTTGCAACTGGCCGCATTAGCGGATATTTTGTTTAAATAATCCCAGCTGACGATACAGGCCCCCTTTGTAAAATAAAAATACATTTTTTCTATATACTTCTAAAATAATTGGTATTCAATACTTCTCTCGTATTTTCTTAGATATTCGTGACTTCAAAAAAAAGGGGCCAAATACTCGGATATGCCAACGTTTACACACACCCACTCCAGATAATTACTGCCTTGTGGCTATTAGTCCAAACCAGAAGACAGTCAAGGTTTCATCACACCTTATCGCTATTTCCCAAATCTGCCGAAATCCCGAGAAGTTATAGACCTGTTCCATGTGTATCTACACCTCTAGCCCTTTGCCGGAGGGCAGATCAAGATCTACGTTTGATGTGTAAGCGCCGTGTCTGATGAACCTCGTTACGCGTCCGCTATGACCGGCTATCATATCGATACTCTTGGGAACGATCCTTATTCGGAAAAAATAGGTCGTAGCGGAGGCGGTAGCTTTATATTATAAAAGTAATTCTTTGTCATTCATATATTTCTCTTCTCAGCGAGTTAGATATATCTGCCGCGGCCCACTCAGAGGAGTTAATAATGTAATTAGTTGAGCTTTTGAATTCTAACGTCAGGTTAGTGTGTTAAGTATGTGACGTTATTGGTCTAAATTAGCGTTGTAAAGCGATAATCGAATGATAGGATAATATAAAAGTACTACACATAAAAGTCACACCGTAGGATCAGTTATAAATCTTTATTTTTCTTCGTTTGTCGACCATTGCATTACTTACTATTATATACAAACGCCGTGCTTTTCTTTGGACAAGCCACTGTGCGGGTATAATACTTGCTCGAGCGGTATTGGTTGCATCAACTGACTGTTGCCATACCAACGCGTTCACAATGGAAGGCTCATCAAGGTTCTTTTCATTCAAAGCTTCTTCATCATCCGCAAAAAGTAGCATTCCGTTGAAAATAGCCTCTACTCCAATAACATAATTGTGTCAGATTAAAAACTTCTGGAGAGAGCATGTTCTCGTCAGCCGGGGCGACACATACGGACAGAGCGAACAAGGGACGTGACGGTATATGTAGTAATATGATGAACCACCTTTGATTTTATTGGGGTTTTTTTGCAAATGCACATAGTAACGTGACCTCTAGCAATATGCAACCTAGCCACGTGACCCTTTGCAACATGAGGTCTATATCAAATCGTTAAAAATTATGGCGAGTCACTCATTTTTCCAAACGCAAATAGGGACAATGAACGTAACTGGCGTCTGTCTATTTAGACCGCGTGCGTTCCGCGCTTACTTCCGGACAACACAATGAGGGACATTGGCACGTAAAACAAAACAAATGCGACCCTGATAAAACCTGCTTTGCACAGAAAGGTAACTGGATCCGATGTTGACAATGAGGAACAATATTTGATTTCCCTTTTCAAGTGTAGAAATCTGTAGTATATATGCATGCAGACAGTACCATTCATCACATATGATGAGGCAGCGCAGACTGGCCAAAAAGTGAAACACTCACAAGGAGAGAGAGAACAGACAAGAGTGGCCACGTGATCTGTTCTCATCGCGAAGGAGGTGGATCTGGCATCTGTGACGTCATCATTCGGCAAGTTCGTCCATCGCCATTTTGTTCTGGTCGCATCCATCCCAGGCAGGGTTACCAAAATTATGGAGCACGGGCTTCACGCATTAAAGAAAGCACAGAACGTAAGAGACACATTAGGACGGAAGGTAGGCTGTTTCAGGCCCTATCGGTTGACACGTTGGATAAACAGGACCAGGCCAATACGCCTCTTGGGACTAGCGAAGGTTTTTCAACTACTATTCGACCTCTTGTGACAAGCGTTAACATGTGCATTCGCTATTGCAAACCTCTGGAAATAAATGATATTAAAAAAAAAAACACAGTAGAGCTTTGTGTGCCATCGATATATTTTAGATGTCAGAAGGTGACACTTCCAACCAAACTGGGCAGGATGGGCAGACTGCTCGAATGGCATAAAATGCACACAAATCGATCTTTTCCACAAATTGAGTACTTTTCAGTACTATTTCGATAGCTCCCTCTGTAGGACCGCTTCAACTATTCACCGCAACGTCTACTGCACCGCCAACACAATTTACGATCAAACTACAGGGGGTGTACATGCCTAATCTAGAACACACAGCAGTATAGGTACAGTGCCTAAAGAAATAGGTTGGCTGGATGGGAACCTCTTCGAAGCGAACGTTTCCGTGAATGACCACCAACCACCAGTCTGTAACGCTCGCACACTCTATATAATATCCTTTAATCAACAATGTGAACTCGCAACGAACAGCATCCCTTATAGACCTCTCATTACAGAGAACATCCTAACTTCCCGCGGATTACTTCAGCCCAGCGAAGATCTTCCGAAATATCCACCTGTTTTGAGCGACTTCCTACTTGTGCTCTGGTCTTCGCGATTTATTCAATGTAAGTATACATGTTCAGGTCTATTCTCAGTTTTCGATACAGAGCCAACCACTCTTGTAGTAGCTTCGGCGGCTGGGCTCTCGCATTAACTCTTCGCCATGGCTTCACAATGGTTGATGGTTTAGGCTGGTAAACCCTCGCTTCACAATGGTTGATGGTTTACCAGCACTTAAATACGAAAACGTTACAAGCCAGCTTCAAACCATGAAGATGTAGGTCACAGACATAACCAAATATCAATGGCCCTATACATAGTAATTATGTAACGCTTATATCATTCAGGCTTTGTCTTTATGTTCCAGTTAAAATCCTGAATCCTGACTACATATACATCAATATGGTATCCCCCAGCACAGCGGAAACCAAACCAACAACGCAAAGCGAACAAATAGAGGTAGTACACTACTAATAATTTAGGACAGGCCTTTCCGTCCAATAAATTATAATATGAAGGTTGAAGTGTAGAACAAATCGTACCAGCTGGGTGTTGAATGGAATTGCACACCTTGTATACTTAACCAGCCAGTCTTACGTTGATTCGTGCTGTAGGTACAGTCAACAGACGGTAGTAACCCGTCTCCAACCATTCCCATAACGAAGATAAAGGCACCAAGTTGACTATTGTTAACTGCAACTAACACAACCACTAGTATCCGCAATACCAACATGGTATATTAGCTGTAAGCTAAATCTGGTAAACTACATAATAAACAGAAGACGGGGAGAACAGTCATTTATCAAGCAGCTTGCGATTTCAGGGAGGGACTTTAGTTGGAAGTTGGAAACCAGGCTGTAATATTTCGTCGCGCGGATAATTGCAGAGGACCGCCGCGAGCGGGGAGGACAGCAGTAAGGACACTTCGAGTCTAAAGGGAAGGGTACCATCCAATGATTTTCACATTTATTAATACTAACCCTCCTCAAGTCAAATAATGACCGATTCTTCTTTCTGGTTTAAATCTGGTTCCAATGGTTCACGTGGGGATTCGATTCATTCGTTATATTGCAGCATACATCTCGCTGGCAAATTTCAGTAGAGGACCTGGCAGCTTGCATGAAGACTTTCATCAATCTCTTCTTTACTAATCCCTTTTGCAATCCCCCAAAGCTTCTGTCACTAAAGTTTTGTCGTTACCTCGCTCTCTGTCAAGGCCCGGCCCTGTCCCTGGTTCACCAGCCTTTGGCGCTCCCCTCACCCCCGTCCTGTCCCAGTGACCGCCCCCTCCCTAATCCCTGGTTCACTGGCCTGCAGCGCTCCCCTCACCCCCGTCCTGCCCCAGTGACCGCCCCGTCCCCACTTCCTGGTTCACCAGCCTGTAGCGCTCCCCTCACCCCCATCCTGCCCCAGTGACCGCCCCCTCCCCACTCCCTGGTTCACTGGCCTGTAGCGCTCCCCTCACCCGCGTCCTGTCCCAGTGACCGCCCCCTCCCCACTCCCTGGTTCACTGGTCTGTAGCGCTCCCCTCATTCCCGTCCTGTCCCAGTGACCGCCCCCTCCCCACTCCCTGGTTCACTGGCCTGTAGCGCTCCCCTCACCCCCGTCCTGCCCCAGTGACCGCCCCCTTCCCACTCCCTGGTTCACTGGCCTGTAGCGCTCCCCTCACCCGTCCTGCCCCAGTGACCGCCCCCTCCCCACTTACTGGTTCACTGGCCTGTAGCGCTCCCGTCACCCCCGTCCTGCCCCAGTGACCGCCCCCTCCCCACTCCCTGGTTCATTGGCCTGTAGCGCTCCCCTCACCCCCGTCCTGCCCCAGTGACCGCCCCCTCCCCACTTACTGGTTCACTGGCCTGTAGCGCTCCCCTCACCCCCGTCCTGCCCCAGTGACCGCCCCCTCCCCACTTACTGGTTCACTGGCCTGTAGCGCTCCCCTCACCCCCGTCCTGTCCCAGTGACCGCCCCCTCCCCACTAACTGGTTCACTGGCCTGTAGCGCTCCCCTCACCCCCGTCCTGCCCGAGTGACCGCCCCCTCTCTAATCCCTGGTTCATTGGCCTGTAGCGCTCCCCTCACCCCCGTCCTGCCCCAGTGACCGCCCCCTCCCCACTCCCTGGTTCACTGGCCTGTAGCGCTCCCCTCACCCCCGTCCTGCCCCAGTGACCGCCCCCTCCCCACTCCCTGGTTCATTGGCCTGTAGCGCTCCCCTCACCCCCGTCCTGCCCCAGTGACCGCCCCCTCCCCACTCCCTGGTTCATTGGCCTGTAGCGCTCCCCTCACCCCCGTCCTGTCCCAGTGACCGCCCCCTCCCCACTTACTGGTTCACTGGCCTGTAGCGCTCCCCTCACCCCCGTCCTGCCCCAGTGACCGCCCCCTCCCTACTCCCTGGTTCACTGGCCTGTAGCGCTCCCCTCACCCCCGTCCTGCCCCAGTGACCGCCCCCTCCCCACTCCCTGGTTCACTGGCCTGTAGCGCTCCCCTCACCCCCGTCCTGCCCCAGTGACCGCCCCCTCCCCACTCCCTGGTTCATTGGCCTGTAGCGCTCCCCTCACCCCCGTCCTGTCCCAGTGACCGCCCCCTCCCCACTTACTAGTTCACTGGCCTGTAGCACTCCCCTCACCCCCGTCCTGCCCCAGTGACCGCCCCCTCCCTAATCCCTGGTTCATTGGCCTGTAGCGCTCCCCTCACCCCCGTCCTGCCCCATTGACCGCCCCTCCCCACGCCCTGGTTCACTCCTGTGACCGCCCCAGTCTGGCTCCAGTGATCACCACTGCCTTGCCCCAGTGACCATCTCGTCCAGATGTGTGCTACATAAATGACTCAATGAAGGGTCGATGTGAAGATCCTGAGCCACTCACACCGTGGGAAGGTTCTTCGCAATGAATTCTTTTACATCCTGCATCTCCTGAAAAGTAAAGTACAGAAAATATGAGTCGACAGACGATCAACTTTGAAAAAAAGTGAACATAGCTTATATTTTATGCCATTCCCCTGAAAAAAATCGATATATTCGAAGATAATATTGAAGATACGTAATAGCAAGAGCTTTTGCCCCAATCATCTTTTCATCGCCCTTGTTGTTTAATATCGACTAAACAATGTGATATCTTTAAATCATTGCTAAAAGATGACGTCTTCACATCGTAACATGTCGGCGGCCTGAGATAAAATCGTCATACCAGTCAGACGCCATGAAGTCGGCGTATACTATATAAGTAATATATATTTATAATATTATAATTTATGTAGTGAACTTGTTGAAGACGAGTTCCACTTTTTAATGGTTTGCCCTCTCTGTGCAGGTGTTAGGCAGAAATGTATTGGGAATGTACCATCTACTAGTCCTACTAAACAAGTATTTCTGAATTTATTAAACTCTAAGCTTGACTGAACTATTCAGAACGTCGCAGCACGTGTGTATCATGCCATGAAAATCGAAATTGCGTCATATATCCATAGTCTGATCGAATGTAGATGTATTCTGTGCTATGGGCCACTGGCCTGATTAGTGCGAAATGAAGCTTCTCTTTTAAAATATGACATCAATACATTTTAACATAAACAAAAAGATCCGCGGTGTAAACTGCTTTATGGGTCGGCGGTGCATTGGCGAATTTGTCGCTTGTGGTCTACTGATTTCGGTTCTTAGAACTGAGTTCGTCCAATCACGGCCCGAGTCTATTCAATATACCCGAACAATCGGGGACGGCGGACGTCAGTGGCGGTGGCCACCCTCAAACCAATCATGTGTCACGCGGATACAAATAGTTATAGTTAAACAGTTAGTTTTCAGTGGCTCTGCTACTATGTCGATGTGGCCAGGCAAAGCTTCACAGTCCTGTCATTTTAAGTTGCCACACGGAAATGTCGTACCAGGAGGTACTGTGCTTAATTTGTCATTTAATAACTGGCCTGATTCACACACACACATTAATAGTTAATTATTGTGCATAGTTGAGCTACTTGTACTTGTTACTTGTACATTGTTGTATTGTATTTATTAAAACGAATGATATCTTTAAGTTAGACCGCTTCCAACCTCTGATTTGCGCACACAAAAAGTCTCAATCTTTTAACAATTCGTCCTAAAAGCGCCAAGACAATAAAGAAGTTCATAAATAAATGCTAACAGCAATATGACGTCATCATGCCGCCATGACATCGCCACAACGGTGTGACGTCACCATCACCATGACTTGGGCTTTGACGACACTTTCAATCAGTAGGCAGTTTGTCGCACAATGTAAACAACATTATGACAAACGTTACTTACTTGCATACAAGAGCTGTGACCCAAGCCTGCATAAGTTTTGAAGGTGTGGTTGTTGTTGAAAGACCCTAGGAGCTGTGCTGTCATGCTGCCGAAGCTGGTGTGGACTAAGTTGTCTTGTTCCCCGTGACCCTGAAATATCGGTGTGTTTTGGTTGGCTTTCACCGCCTGCAAGAGAAACGCATCATCATAAAAAGTCTGAAACATCCATCAAAGCAAAAATATCCGATAATATTTATATAGACATAAGTATTTGTGACCTGGCGGTTTATATACGGTATTAACCTGTAATGTTACGCGAATCTGCGAACCGTCTATGGCACAACAAAATGAGGTGTTATGGCCTTATACACTGATCGAGAGAGAAAATATGTAAAGAAAGTGGAGAAAGTATGGCGGACAGACATTTGTAAGCAGAAATCTAGTAACGAACACAGCAAATCCATGGGGGCCAACATGCTGATTTGTTGGCCGAATGACGTCAGCTCAAAAACACAACGTAGGAGACCTGCATAGTGCACCGGTTCCTTCTCATGGGTCTAAAATCCTCAGCACCTGGACCTGTGGATCTGCGGTCTGGTAACCACTACACAAGGGACACACTTCCCACAGCAATGAACCTTATTGGCTTAACTTACGGCCGGAAATTTGCTATGAAGTGGCAACCACGTGCTGAGTGCAATGATGCCAGCTAGCTGCGGCTTGTTGGCCGTCAGTGCTGAGTAGAGCGCCACAGCGCCACCTTGCGAGAAGCCGCCGACGATGATACGGTTCCTGGGAATGCCCTTCTTCTCCTCCTCCATGATGAGACCTTGTACTGAAACCGGAAGCGCCGTGACGTCAGATTGGCCAACTGATGTATATTTATGCAAAGTGTGAACAACAAACAGGGTGCGTGTCTTTTGTCAATTAGATACTAAAAACCAAATTAATGACGTTAACAGGCTTCGGTACGTATCGCACGATATGCTTATAATCTACATTATGCGCTACCCATCAGATTCAGTATTTAAGGCCAGTCTCAGGTGTTCTCCATTATAAAAAAAACCCATACATATCTAATCCTGTGCATTTATTACTGTTATGCATGCGCTAAGCGCGTTCAGAGCATTATAATGGAAACATTATTTATTAATCCATGATATGAACCAAGCTATTAGGAAGGAAGGATAATATTTTAACATAACTATACAATAAGTCCTTGGTCTATTCGCCACACGATCTGGTGGTCAAGGGCACCTGTTGTGGACTTACGGAGGTCGCAGGCGGCATTGATTCCCGGTTCGTCCTGTTCACTGTGAGGGTCGAGACCCTTGATGTCGAACCTACATGGCCGAGACACCACAGATTATATGTGAGAACGGTCATGAACACAACCCTTTCATTCAGCAGATAGTTATTACCCGTATCTTCCCCAGCGAATCTGATTGAAATGAAATGAATTGTGATTCATTGCGACAATTTTGTGCACACAAGGGCTAAACTGAGAGAAGGAACTTCCCGGGAGGATGAACAACTAAGAAACAAAAGTATCGACATTGGATGTTAACAAACGATGTGCCGATGGGGCGTCATTGTACATCTCAGGAAGTGAGGAGCGAGGTGGTGTGTGTGTGTGGGGGGGGGGGGGGCGTCATTGTACATCTCAGGAAGTGAGGAGCGAGGTGGTGTGTGTGTGTGTGGGGGGGGGGGCGTCATTGTACATCTCAGGAAGTGAGGAGCGAGGTGGTGTGTGTGTGAGGGGGGGGGGGGCGTCAGTGTACATGTCAGGACGTGAGGAGTGAGGTGGTGTGTGTGTGTGTGTGGGGGGGGGGCGTCATTGTACATCTCTGGACGTGAGGAGTGAGGTGGTGTGTGTGTGTGTGTGGGGGGAGGGCGTCAGTGTACATGTCAGGACGTGAGGAGTGAGGTGGTGTGTGTGTGTGTGTGGGGGGGGGGGGCGTCATTGTACATCTCAGGAAGTGAGGAGCGAGGTGGTGTGTGTGGGGGGGGGGCGTCATTGTACATCTCAGGACGTGAGGAGTGAGGTGGTGTGTGTGTGAGGGGGGGGGGCGTCATTGTACATCTCAGGACGTGAGGAGTGAGGTGGTGTGTGTGTGTGTTGGGGGGGGGGGGTGTCAGTGTACATCTCTGAACGCGAGGAGCGAGGTGGTGTGTGTGTGGGGGGGAGGGCGTCAGTGTACATGTCAGGAAGTGAGGAGCGAGGTGGTGTGTGTGTGGGGGGGGGGGCGTCATTGTACATCTCAGGAAGTGAGGAGCGAGGTGGTGTGTGTGTGGGGGGGGGGGCGTCATTGTACATCTCAGGAAGTGAGGAGCGAGGTGGTGTGTGTGTGAGGGGGGGGTGTCAGTGTACATCTCAGGACGTGAGGAGTGAGGTGGTGTGTGTGTGTGGGGGGGGCGTCATTGTACATCTCTGGACGTGAGGAGTGAGGTGGTGTATCTGTGTGCATTGAACATGTCAGCACAGGAGGAATGGGGGTGGGGGGGTGGGTAGGGATCAGGAGGGGGGGGGGTTGTACGTACCATGATGGCATCCGGAAGCCGGCATTTAATGTGACTGGCATGGCATTTCTGGAACGACAAAACAAATGTTGTTTATCAGTCATGTGACAAGTAAGCTATCGTACATCATATGTTAGGGTTAGTGCTGCAGACACATGGCCTAAACCTAGTCAAGGTAAATGTTCGAAAGATCACCTGATCGGATAAAATTACCTATCCCTGACAAAAGCATCACATGCAAAAATAGGTACCCATATGTTGGCTCGACTGTATGTTGACGCTCACTAAGACAATTTATCTTTCAGGGACGTGATACCGCCGTAACTACACGTGATAAACAAAGACATGATTTTGTATTCATATTTGTAACCATTCATATTTCATAGAAACAATGCGCCGATCGATTTTATATCAGACATAATTGGACAGAGAGAGAGAGAACAAAACGAAGGACATTTTTCCTCCTTGCCTTGTCGACGCACTCCGAGGAATTTTCCTATCGATTCCCGCTCCTTCGCGAGCTACCCTACAATAATTCCATCTTGCTAATCAAAACAACTGGACACTTCTGCCCCAAGTCATAATAAATACGGTCCCCCTGGCCATTCTGTGTTATTTGCCTTCATCACCACGTGTCGCTTTCCCCATTCGCCAGATGGCGCTGCGAGGAGTCCGGACTATCTTCCTGAGCGGGCGTCGCCTTAAGACACTCCAGGAAACTGTACTGACTATCAATCACCGCACAAATGTCGTCTGGCAAACAAGGCTGGCGGTCCGCCACCCTGAGGCTGCTCAGGCCTCAGCCTCAGGCCTCAGCCTCAGGCCTCAGCCTCAGGCCTCAGCCTCAGGCCTCAGGGGTGGCCGGCTCGTGGTGAGAGGGTGGCGAGCCTGTGACCAGGGTGGGAGGGTGGCGGACCTGTGAGCATTGGGACAGGGTGGCGGGCCTGTGAGCATGGTGAGAGGGTGGCGGGCCTGTGAGCATGGTGAGAGGGTGGCGGGCCTGTGAGCAGGGTGAGAGAAGTGGCGGGCCTGTGACCACGGCGAGCCTGTGAGCATGGTGAGAGGGTGGCGGGCCTGTGAGCATGGTGAGAGGGTGGCGGGCCTGTGAGCACGGTGACAGGGTTGCGGGCCTGTGAGCATGGTGACAGGGTGGCGGGCCTGTGAGTATGGTGAGAGGGTGGCGGGCCTGTGACCAAAGTGAGAGTGTGGCGGGCCTGTGACCATGGTGAGAGGGTGGCGGGCCTGTGAGCATGGTGAGAGGGTGGCGGGCCCCGGACCATGGTGATAGGGTGGCGGGCCTGTGACCAAAGTGAGAGGGCGGCGGGCCTGTGAGCATGGTGATAGGGTGGCGGGCCTGTGAGCATGGTGATAGGGTGGCGGGCCTGTGACCATGGTGATAGGGTGGCGGGCCTGTGAGCAAGGGTGAGAGGGTGGCGGGCCTGTGAGCAGGGTGAGAGAAGTGGCGGGCCTGTGACCATGGTGAGAGGGTGGCGGGCCTGTGAGCATGGTGATAGGGTGGCGGGCCTGTGAGCATGGTGAGAGGATGGCGGGCCTGTGACCATGGTAAGAGGGTGGCGGGCCCGTGATCATGGTGCGAGGATGGCGGGCCTGTGACCATGGTGAGAGGGTGGCGGGCCCGTGGTCATGGTGAGGGTGGCGGGGAAGTCAGCCTGGTGAGAGGGTGGCGGGCCCGTCTCCATGGTGATAGGGTGGCGGGCCTGTGAGCATGGTGAGAGGGTGGCGGGCCCGTGGCCATGGTGAGAGGGTGGCGGGCCCGTGACCATGGTGATAGGGTGGCGGGCCTGTGACCATGGTGATAGGGTGGCGGGCCTGTGACCATGGTGACAGGGGTGGGATAGCTTGGTGACAGGGGTGGGATAGCTTGGTGACTGGTGGCATAGCCTGGTGACAGTTATGGCATAGCCTGGTGACAGTTGTAGCATAGCCTGGTGACAGTTGTGGCATAGCCTGGTGACAGTTGTAGCATAACCTGGTGACAGTTGTAGCATAGCCTGGTGTCAGTGGCGGGATAGCTTGGTGTCAGTGCCGGGATAGCGATGGTGAGCTTGGTGACATTGACGCATGGGATAATCTAATCATGGAGCATGGATGTATCGGGTAGTTGGGTGGCATTGCTGAATGAAACCGACTTGGGGGGTCAGTGATGAAATATTAAAAATACGCACACATTGGGAGTAGATATTGCCCTCACACGATCCCCATTCCCCCTCCCGCCTTGCGACCCAAGTCGCGCCGACCTGGCGACAGCGGCCCACGACGCATTCACCACCACAACGAGGCTTTCTCCCCGCAGATGCCGCCGTCAATGATCTCACATTAAGGGTGGGCCATGTAGGGCGGCGTTATTGCGCCATCGCGAGGTGGACAGGGGTCAGGAGAGGCGTGGGGGGGGGGGGGGCACTGAGAGGCCAATACTCAGTGACCAGGAGGGACACTGGGAGGCCAATAGTCTGTGGCCAGGAGGGGCATTGGGAGGCCAATAGTCAGTGGCCAGGAGGGGCACTGGGAGGCCAATAGTCAGTGGCCAGGAGGGGCACTGGGAGGCCAATAGTCAGTGGCCAGGAGGGGCACTGGGAGGCCAATAGTCAGTGGCCAGGAGGGACACTGGGAGGCCAATAGTCAGTGGCCAGGAGGGGCACTGGGAGGCCAATAGTCAGTGGCCAGGAGGGGCACTGGAAGGCCAATAGTCAGTGGCCAGGAGGGGCACTGGAAGGCCAATAGTCAGTGGCCAGGAGGGGCACTGGGAGGCCAATAGTCAGTGGCCAGGAGGGGCACTGGGAGGCCAATAGTCAGTGGCCAGGAGGGGCACTGGGAGGCCAATAGTCAGTGGCCAGGAGGGGCACTGGGAGGCCAATAGTCAGTGGCCAGGAGGGGCACTGGGAGGCCAATAGTCAGTGGCCAGGAGGGACACTGGGAGGCCAATAGTCAGTGGCCAGGAGGGGCACTGGGAGGCCAATAGTCAGTGGCCAGGAGGGGCACTGGGAGGCCAATAGTCAGTGGCCAGGAGGGGCACTGGGAGGCCAATAGTCAGTGGCCAGGAGGGGCACTGGGAGGCTAATAGTCAGTGGCCAGGAGGGACACTGGGAGGCCAATAGTCAGTGGCCAGGAGGGACACTGGGAGGCCAATAGTCAGTGGCCAGGAGGGGCACTGGGAGGCCAATAGTCAGTGGCCAGGAGGGACACTGGGAGGCCACGATGGGCACATGCCTATGTCGTTCCAGTATAAGTTTTCAGGTTTCATACATTCATAAGGGAAAAGATATATGCAAATCCATGACGCATGATACACTAATGACACTAATGACACACTATCTGTACATTGTTCCAAACCCAGTTACATGACATCGGGCGTAAATCATGCTCCATTTATCAGATTGCCAAGGTAGTAATTTGGTTTACTCGCCGGCTGTGTTTGCCGCCGTTTTTCTAGTGTCGACGGAGACGACAATCGCTTATAGCCCGCCGTCTCCCCGAGGACCCCAGGCTAGACCCCGTTGCGACTAAATCACAGGGGGAAGGGTTACCAAGGCAACCATACTTTGACAAAGCGCACTCCCGCGTTGCGATGTGAGCGTCGCGTCACAGACTACTTACATTTTTATGATTCCATATGAGAGTAACAATAGCTTCATCATTAGTGAGAGTAACCACGTGGCGGGGTCGCGCAAAAAAGGGGCGGCGGGCAGCGTCAGCGGCGCGGTCATAGCCCGAGGAGGGGGCGGGGGGGGGGGGGAGGGATGCATGAGTGGGGATGGGGACCGCTTGGGGCACTGACACGACCCGGTACGACAGCCTCACACGCCAGGCCGCGTCCAGTCTCCTGTTGCTTGTGTCTGGCAAGTCTCGCATGAGACTGTGGACACCGGACATCCCGGCGGCCATTTCAACCCCTAGCTCCCCGCGGTAGGGTACAGGGGGGTGGGGGGAGGGCGGTCATCGGTCAAGGCCAGGAGACATTCAATCCTCGGGCGGACTCGGCTGAGCTGGGAGAAGATGGCCTTGCTCTTTGTTAATACCGTCAATCTCATAGAGAATATCTCTGGCGAGCACTATTGTGGATCTACATGGTGACAAAGTCTGATTAAGAAAACATCAATATATCATTTGGCTAATAAATGAGACAGGCACCTGTCAGTGTTGACTGTTTGATTAATCAAGAGGCTTTGGGGTGGAATGACCATTTAATTAAACCTTTGGTGAGAGGACGGCGGCTGTTAGTAGACCAAGCTGGTGAGAGGGCGGCGGCTGTTAGTGGACCAAGCTGGTGAGAGGACGGCGGCTGTTAGTGGACCAAGCTGGTGAGAGGACGGCGGCTGTTAGTGGACCAAGCTGGTGAGAGGACGGCGGCTGTTAGTGGACCAAGCTGGTGAGAGGACGGCGGCTTTTAGTGGATCAAGCTGGTGACAGGACGTTGGCTGTTAGTGGACCAAGCTGGTGACAGGACGGCGACTGTTAGTGGACCAAGCTGATGAGAGGACGGCGGCCATTAGTGGACCAAGCTGGTGAGAGGACGGCGGCTGTTAGTGGACCAAGCTGGTGACAGGACGGCGACTGTTAGTGGACCAAGCTGGTGACAGGACGGCGACTGTTAGTGGAACAAGCTGGTGAGAGGACGGCGGCTGTTAGTGGGCCAAGCTGGTGACAGGACGGCGGCTGTTAGTGGACCAGGCTGGTGAGAGGACGGCGGCTGTTAGTGGACCAAGCTGGTGACAGGACGGCGGCTGTTAGTGGACCAGGCTGGTGACAGGACGGCGGCTGTTAGTGGACCAAGCTGGTGACAGGACGGCGGCTGTTAGTGGACCAAGCTGGTGACAGGACGGCGGCTGTTAGTGGACCAAGCTGGTGACAGGATGGCGGCTGTTAGTGGACCAAGCTGGTGACAGGACGGCGGCTGTTAGTGGACCAAGCTGATGACAGGACGGCGGCTGTTAGTGGACCAAACTGGTGACAGGACGGCGGCTGTTAGTGGACCAGGCTGGTGACAGGACGGCGGCAGTTAGTGGGCCAAGCTGGTGACAGGACGGCGGCTGTTAGTGGACCAAGCTGGTGAGAGGACGGCGGCTGTTAGTGGACCAAGCTGGTGAGAGGACGGCGGCTGTTAGTGGACCAAGCTGGTGACAGGACGGCGGCTGTTAGTGGACGAGGCTGGTGACAGGACGGCGGCTGTTAGTGGACCAAGCTGGTGACAGGACGGCGGCTGTTAGTGGACCAAGCTGGTGACAGGACGGCGGCTGTTAGTGGACCAAGCTGGTGACAGGATGGCGGCTGTTAGTGGACCAAGCTGGTGACAGGACGGGGGCTGTTAGTGGACCAAGCTGATGACAGGACGGCGGCTGTTAGTGGACCAAGCTGGTGAGAGGATCGAAGGAACCGAAGCCGATTGTCCAACGACGTAGGACAATCACCCCCGTCTATATATGTATCCAATATCGCCCGCCGGCCACACCAGCACCCCCCCCCCCCCCACCCAGTGATCTCTGGGCCTGGATCTCTCCCCTCCTTCCTACCACACCTCCCCACGCTCCACCAAACCCCCGTGGGTAGCCACACCCCTAGAGCGCCCTTCAATCACCCGATGCGACACTCTCGTTCGGCACCATTTTTCACCCGCCAGCCCCTGGGCACAAGTCCACCCCCCCCCCCTCCTTCCCCCGGGCAGATCGATGCACCCAGGGACGGCCACGGTTAAACGTGACTATATCCCTCAACAGGAAGGAACGGGGGTGGGTCAGTGGGTCGACCAACGGGGAAAGGAGAGGGAGGGAAGTAGGTCGGTGACAAACACGGGAGGGTGCTTTACTGCGGACACTTAAAGCCACCAAACGGCTAGCTCCAGACCCGCCGTACCCACCAACACTAAGGGGTTGAGGGTACCCTGGCCTTTGGTGGCGGTAAACGTAAATCAGAATTGTTAATATTAGCGGAGCAGTTTGAATGTAATACTGAGAGGACGAAGAGGCCGTTTCCCCACAAATGAGATAGTGTCGGCTCCGCCTGTTTGCAATAACGCCACGGAATTCAAACGGTGGGCTATCAAGAAAAAAAAAACGTTCTCGTCAATATTTGTAGACGTATTGCTAGGCATCAACCAAGGCATAAAAAGATACCAGGTAAAATATAAATAAAAAAACTTTTTCCCAATTAAAAATGGTATCAGTCAAGTAGAATGATTGATGAAGTCCCTTTGGATAAATCGCCATCCGCTAAACATGCTAAAAGACAGATTACAATTATGATGGCCGAGTCGACTTCCATTAAACCCACTATTTGACCATGGCTCACTATCGCATGCTAACGGATAAAGCAGACGACATTTAACACGCAGCGTTCAACGTTCAGATCAATCTCGGCGGAACGCCGGTCGAGCGGTGGCGCTGTGATCACGCTTCCCCGTAATACCCTACGCCATCCGACAAGACGATGTGGACCCATTAACACTTCCGCCACAGATTGGGCAATAACAACGGAGCCAACAAACCGCGTAAAAGATAGAACCAAAGCAACTCAATGAAGGTTGGTTCTGATGCCGTGGAGTCGCAGATCATGTTGTAACTTCAGTAATGGACGTTTGCGTTTGCCACGCCTGGTGAGAGATGGCCAGCATGCCTAAGCATGAACACAGTCTGTGGTCGATTGGTGCGAGATGAAAAAACCTGATCAGAGGTTCGCAACGTGACTGACAAAGCGGTCAGCGAAGCACAGCTTGACAGAGAAGGTGCTAAGTGGTAAGATATTGAGTGGTTGGAGATAAAGTGATAAGATATAAAGTTGTCAGAGATTGGTATGTGGTAAGATATAAAGCAGTCAGGGATAAAGTGGTAAGAGATAAAGTGGTAATATATAGTGATAACGAATAAAATGGTAACATATAAAGTGGTCAGAGATGAAATGGTCAGAGATGAAGTGGTCAGAGATAAAGTGAAAAAATATATAATGGTCAGATATAAAGTGGTAAGATAGAAAGGGGTCACAGATAAAATGGTAAGATATAAAGTAGTCAGAGATAAAGTGGTCAGAGATAAAGTGGTCAGAGATGAAGTGGTCAGAGATGAAGTGGTCAGAGATAAAGTGGTCAGAGATAAAGTGGTAAGATATATAGCAGGGCATGATGGACATAGTGGTTTGGTCGGAGAGGGAACAAGTGATCAAAGACGAATAAAGTGGTCAGATATGGATAAAGTGGTCTTCATCTATCTCTGACCACTTTATCTATCTATCGGGATACAGTCTATAGGGCGATCAGTCACTGGACGGGTAATCAATTAGAGTGATGAGTACATGCGTAACAAAAAGGGGCGGTGACACGAGGCGTAACAGAATGGGGCGGTGAGACGAGGCGTAACAAAAAGCGGCGGTGACACGAGGCGTAACAGAATGGGGCGGTGACAAGAGACGTAACAGAATGAGGCGGTGACAAGAGACGTAACAGAATGAGGCGGTGACAAGAGACGTAACAGAATGAAGCGGTGACAAGGGGCGTAACAGAATGGCGCGGCGACACGTGGCGTAACAGAATGGGGCGGTGACACGAGGCGTAACAGAATGGGGCGGTGACAATACTGTATCCTTTCCTTCTTCCATTGACGCGATATGACCAAAAGTGGTTAAAGCGTCCTGAATAACCAACCAACCGGTAAGTAGCGAGAGAACAGAAATCTGCAGGTTACCCTAACCTGAGATTAGAAACGACCGCCAGGGATCTGAGCTACGAGGACGCTACCTGGCGGCAAAGCGCATGGAGAATGGCAGACGGCGGTGGTGACAGCCGTCGAGTTGGAAAGGGTGGGGGGGGAGGGGGCATCCAGGGGTAGGAACCGTTAAATGGTATTGGGCGGCTACCAAGGCCGCCGCCTGCCGGGCCATCCGGACAAGGGATATTGCCGCCATCAGCCTCATCCATCCCTATATAAGCCGCCACGACGATCGAGTACTTTCTCTGGAAGCCGTACAGACGCCTGTCGCAGAGTTTCCTGAACGGTCTGTCCTGGACTTTGCATGGCCTCGCTGGCGTTGTCACGTCTCTCGCGCATACATACAGGTTTAATACATGTACACAGGCTGGTTCCAACACAGGTTCCTCCCATTTCCAGCACTCAACATCGCTCCATTCATCCACCGTCCAAAAGATACAGAGACATGTGGTTTTGACTACACTCACGGCGCTGTAGTACTTACGCAGTGGGACAGATGTATTTAACGTGTCCATGGGGCTGGTGCTGTGGTACTTACGCAGTGGGACAGATGTATTTAACGTCTCCATGGGGCCGGCGCTGTAGTACTTACGCAGTGGGACAGATGTATTTAACGTGTCCATGGGGCTGGCGCTGTAGTACTTACGCAGTGGGACAGATGTATTTAACGTGTCCATGGGGCTGGTGCTGTGGTACTTACGCAGTGGGACAGATGTATTTAACGTCTCCATGGGGCTGGCGCTGCGGTACTTACGCAGTGGGACAGATGTATTTAACGTGTCCATGGGGCTGGTGCTGTGGTACTTACGCAGTGGGACAGATGTATTTAACGTCTCCATGGGGCTGGCGCTGTGGTACTTACGCAGTGGGACAGATGTATTTAACGTGTCCATGGGGCTGGTGTTGTGGTACTTACGCAGTGGGAAAGATGTATTTAACGTGCCCATGGGGCTGGTGCTGTGGTACTTACGCAGTGGGACAGATGTATTTAACGTCTCCATGGGGCTGGAGCTGCGGTACTTACGCAGTGGGACAGATGTATTTAACGTGTCCATGGGGCTGGTGCTGTGGTACTTACGCAGTGGGACAGATGTATTTAACGTGTCCATGGGGCTGGTGCTGTGGTACTTACGCAGTGGGACAGATGTATTTAACGTCTCCATGGGGCTGGCGCTGCGGTACTTACGCAGTGGGACAGATGTATTTAACGTGTCCATGGGGCTGGTGTTGTGGTACTTACGCAGTGGGACAGATGTATTTAACGTGTCCATGGGGCTGGCGCTGCGGTACTTACGCAGTGGGACAGATGTATTTAACGTGTCCATGGGGCTGGTGCTGTGGTACTTACGCAGTGGGACAGATGTATTTAACGTGTGGCATCCGTATCGAGGTGAACGCGTCTGACCATCCATGTCTGCAACAAACACACCACGACATTCAGGGTCACCATCGTGTAATGTCTAGACGACTCATGTAATATCTAGACAAGTCGTCTAATGTCTAGACGACTCATCTAATCTCTAGACGAGTCGTCTAATCTCTAGACGAGTCGTCTTATGTGTTGACGAGTCGTCTAATGTCTAGACAAGTCGTCTAATGTCTAGACGAGCCGTCTAATGTCTAGACGTTAACAATACTAAAGCTAGAGAGGAATAAGTACCGGAATTAAATAGCAATATATTAAACCGGAAGTAAAATATATCACAAAAAAGTCATTTGTGGCTAGAATGCCTCATAATTTGAACATATTTATATATAATTCAACGATCACCAGGGTAGCATAAACATATCACCAGACGCATCAGCAAATAAGATTAATACTACGTCATTTACGGATAATGTCGAGGAAACACTGAATCGATGCAAGAGCTTGACGCTGCTAAAAATAGATTCCATGCGAAAGCTCAGATATAATTTGCTAGCTTTGATGCGCAACATGAAAGGATCCAAGATTTAATGGATTGTAGTACACACCATGTGAAGCGATAATACCAAGACTTGGGAGTTACTGGGTGCACCGGTGCCCCAAACACTGATTAATGAGTGTCCGACAAAGTGAAAGAAATATAATTTCCGGTCGCTAGTGGTCGTTAAAACGGCTGTACGAGGTAGGAGCGAGTTGGCACAAATCACAGCGGTTGTTGACGGCCAGGAAGTAAGTGAGGCTTCACCATGCGGTACATCACTTACCCGGTGTCTCCGAGACCATGTAAAAAGATCACCTGCAAAGACGAAAACAAGGCCATTATTGAATAGCAAATACAATTAAAAATCCATGCACCTATAATTTTATGCAAACCTGTGTTGTGTTTTATAACTGGACATCAGGGCAAGTAACTCGTGGGTAGTTGGACATGGACAGACGTATGGGACGAATCAGATGTTCAGCTCGGTGTAAAGTGACAAGGCACGTCACACTCATTCGCCGTAAACATCACTAACCCCTGACCCTAGGCACCACTTACACGTCATCGGAAACTACAATCGCATTGTATAAAAATATTAATCAGGCATTAATTCAAAACTCAAATTGTTCGTGTGCGTGGTAGAACCAATTACTTCATTTTTTCTCCCCGCGAAGCTCTGGGATGACGGCAGAAATGCCTAACTCCCGACGCCAAACACGTTCAAGGAAAAACACTTTTTTTCCGTAAATCAGATTTTGAGTCTACATTGTATTGGAAAGACCAGGAAGCCGACATGACCTGCAGCCGAAAGAGTCTCCTGGTAGCTGACAACCCAGGCTGTCCACCACACCTGGACGCCACCATCGTACCATGGGACAACCAGCCGACAACCCAGGTTGTCCACCACACCTGGACACCACCATCGTACCACGGGACAACCAGCCGACAACCCAGGTTGTCCACCACGCATGCACACCACCATCGTACCACGGGACAACCAGTCGACAACCCAGGCTGTCCACCACACCTGGACACCACCATCGTACCACGGGACAACCAGCCGACAACCCAGGCTGTCCACCACGCCTGGACACCACCATCGTACCACGGGACAACCAGCCGACAACCCAGGTTGTCCACCACACATGGACACCACCATCGTGCCACGGGACAAACAGCCGACAACCCAGGCTGTCCACCATGCATGCACACCACCATCGTACCACGGGACAACCAGCCGACAACCCAGGTTGTCCACCACACCTGGACACCACCATCGTACCACGGGACAACCAGCCGACAACCCAGGCTGTCCACCACACCTGGACATCACCATCGTACCATGGGACAAACAGCCGACAACCCAGGCTGTCCACCACACCTGGACACCACCATCGTACCACGGGACAACCAGCCGACAACCCAGGCTGTCCACCCCGCCTGGACACCACCATCATACCACGGGACAACCAGCCGACAACCCAGGCTGTCCACCACGCCTGGACACCACCATCGTACCACGGGACAACCAGCCGACAACCCAGGTTGTCCACCACACATGGACACCACCATCGTGCCACGGGACAAACAGCCGACAACCCAGGCTGTCCACCATGCATGCACACCACCATCGTACCACGGGACAACCAGCCGACAACCCAGGTTGTCCACCACACCTGGACACCACCATCGTACCACGGGACAACCAGCCGACAACCCAGGCTGTCCACCACACCTGGACATCACCATCGTACCATGGGACAAACAGCCGACAACCCAGGCTGTCCACCACACCTGGACACCACCATCGTACCACGGGACAACCAGCCGACAACCCAGGCTGTCCACCACAACTGGACACCACCATCGTAACACGGGACAAACAGTCGACAACCCAGGCTGTCCACCACACCTGGACACCACCATCGTACCACGGGACACACAGCCGACAACCTAGGCTGTCCACCACACCTGGACATCACCATCGTACCACGGGACAACCAGCCCACAACCTAGGCTGTCCACCACACCTGGACACCACCATCGTACCACGGGACAACGAGCCGACAACCCAGGTTGTCCACCACACCTGGACACCACCATCGTACCATGGGACAACCAGCCGACAACCCAGGCTGTCCACCACACCTGGACACCACCATCGTAACACGGGACAAACAGCCGACAACCTAGGCTGTCCACCACACCTGGACACCACCATCGTACCACGGGACACACAGCCGACAACCCAGGCTGTCCACCACGCCTGGACACCACCATCGTACCACGGGACAACCAGCCGACAACCCAGGCTGTCCACCACACCTGAACACCACCATCGTACCACGGGACACACAGCCGACAACCCAGGCTGTCCACCACACCTGGACACCACCATTCGTACCACGGGACAACCAGCCGACAAACCAGGCTGTCCACCACACCTGGACATCACCATCGTACCATGGGACACACAGCCGACAACCTAGGCTGTCCACCACACCTGGACACCACCATTCGTACCACGGGACAACCAGCCGACAACCCAGGCTGTCCACCACACCTGGACATCACCATCGTACCATGGGACAAACAGCCGACAACCTAGGCTGTCCACCACACCTGGACATCACCATCGTACCATGGGACACACAGCCGACAACCTAGGCTGTCCACCACACCCGGACACCACCATCGTACCATGGGACCACCATTAACCACACACCAAAGCCTGGAATCAATTGAGGCGGCAACGGAAGTAAGTAAGCCGGCCGGAAGTCCGGAAGAACCCACCTCACCGGCTGGCCTTGTTCGGCTAACGAACTTGTCATCCGCAAACATTATTGATGGTGGGTCGTCCGAGCTAATGACAACCGGGTATTGTTGTCCAAGTAAGTCGATAGAATTATTGGGTATCCGCTATGCGCTGGGGTTGGAATGTCTCTGCGTCAATATTGGCGTCGTTAAAAAGATCGGTCAGTGGACTTTGTAACAAACGATGATAGCACTCCTTCATACGGCACTCTACACACAATCCCTTCCACCTGCCGTCGGTGAGCGGGTCTTCGGCACCGACAGAAGATGAAACTATACACGGCCAGTTGTTCTGGCCTCCGCAAAATCAGCAGTTTTCCCTCGTAAGTTCCCTTGTTTTCCTTTCTAATTGGTATTTGTTGCCGTCCGCAAGGCCCGTTGTTTGCACCCAAACGACGATCAGCTTCCACCCATTAAGCCAGCTCGGATTTCGGCGCAAATTAGTTTCATTGTGCAGGCACATAAGTTGCTGGCAGTACAGATCCTGGAATGGAATTAGTGTTTTTCTATCCCTGTTGTTGCACCAGGTGCTTTCTGTGGGCCGGGGCGGCCGTAGGACAGTGGTAGTGGTAGCGCGCTCTGTGGAAACAGTATCCATGGAGACCGGGATAATGGGGACGCATATAGGCGTAATTACTGTAAGACACACACCGAGGTGGGATTAATGTTTGAAATAGGAAAAAAATAAGTAGTGTTTGAAAGGTCACGCACAGGTGTGTCTGTTTAGGGTCTGTGGTTGCACAGACGGAAACCTTACTGATTCCGATACAACATAAGATAGGGATATTATCTCACTTCGTTCATAAACCACATGTAGCTTACGCATGAAAACCCCCTCACGAATAGCATTTAAACCACATGTAGCTTACGCATGAAAACCCCCTCACGAATAGCATTTAAGGCCGGAGTGCATTTTGACACTTTTCTAATTTAGAAAATCTACAGACGAATCCCGGGATACCGGTTGACCCCGGGACACAGAGACACTGGGCGATCCATAGTCACATAAAACCTAACCGATCCGGGGATAACGGACACGGGCTAAAAGACAAGAGACACTGGCTTAACGATAAGGGCAGCGTACGGCGACATGTGCCTATCACGCAGTCACATGCTAATGGCATCCCGCTGTCGTCACTCTCATTCCACCCCGGCAATGGATTCGACCACCGCCCACCGTAAGCGCCGATCAATAGCCTGTGGATGTCACTGTCTCCATGACAGCCGTTTAGACAGAACACCTGCGTGCCACAGTCCGGGGTGGATAACAAGACCCCCCCCCCCCCCACCGCCCCCTGGTTCACAGCATGAGGATTTATAACATCACCATGTGTCTCCACACATCAAGCTACTAATTTTTGGTTTTGTTAAAAATTGTGATCAGGTCTATGAATGTTACTATGTAGAATCACTGACGAGACGGCAGTTAGCTCCATGTGACTGGCATGTGACGCAATAAAATCCCACTAAATGCTGTAGAAATACCTGGGTTCCCGGGAAATCACCAGGAAAAACATCGGGTTCGTATACAAACAAACAAGGGTAGACTCGCTTACTGACATCATGCATTACGTCATGACGCATACATTAATAGGTTAATTGTATATTCAGGAGGCCTCAACCCCTTTCTGTTATATCGCGTCAATGGGAAAAGGAAGGGAGAGTGGAGCCATGTCCCCGGCGTAACCCCCTACTTTTTGTGAAGAAAGACATGGTATATTTATCCTGCGACCACACAGACATGGCCACAGCGGAGCTCGAACCACCGATCCACGTGCCGTTAGGCTCTCAGGTGGCCAAAGCACTGAATGCCAGCGCTCTAACCCACTGAGCTATCGGGCCGGTCCCTACATTTTTAGGTGTAAAGCGATTGTCTGAAGCCCACAAAATTCTGCCGTCGTGGCTTGTCATCCGGGGTTGACCACATCCGGTCAATTGCTGTGCTGTGCATGGCTGAGAGTAAAGCCGAACAACAGAACTTAACTTGTAATTAGGCTCAATCGCATGGACCTAGCTACCCAGTGATAAAGGCGTGGCAAGGTGTGTTTTCATCATATAATCACCCGTGCGTTGTTGTGCTCATGGTCAAGAAATGATACTATTGTAATGTTTGCACTTTCTTAATTAGGAAACTCTGTTGGGTGAATACTAAGTCTTATGTATTTTGAACCCGATAATCGCTCGACAAATGTTCCGCAGAGACGTAACAATTTCACCGACGAGACATTTTCCATCTTGGGACACACAGAATCAATTATATTCTATATGTACAGCGTGAGTAAAACGGGAGCCATACGAAAACAACGGTACGTGCTAACATGGAAGCGCTCTCAGATAATCTGGCAGCAATGGTCCGACCACGTAAAAACGTACATAGTCCATCAGAGGAACAATACCCTCCCCCTCTCCCTTCTCGCCAACCACTATCCCTGCCAGCCGAACCACATCCCACTGCCACGCCGGAAATTAGAAATGACGTAGAGGCAGAAGACTTGGCCTAGACCAAATGGAGCCATATTAAAGCCTCCTATTGTGTCTCATAGGAATTCCATTGGCCGACGGTCCGACCGACAGGAGAAGGTGAGGTTCCATCTCGCCGCCATCATATAATGATCTCCGTCGCCGTCGAGCTACAGCTACCATAACGTTACACAGGCCGGTGAAAGGAGCATCAGAGGCCGTCGACATTGACTGAGCGACCAAGCCTCAGGCCATAAAACTCGTGGGTCTTAGGGAAATCCGACCAAGCCCGGATACTGTTTTATCCCGCAATCCCTTGACCGGATGCTAAACTGTGAAGCCTCTGGTAAACACCCCCAGCATAGCATCCTAATGCCACCAGCATGAACCGCCGCGGAAAGAAAAGTTGCAAGGAATGAAAAGGCAGTTCGGCTACCGCGAGTTTTACCTGCTTTGGCGCCGAGCAAGGAATCCAAATGAACAGGCGAATCATACGGGAAGAAAGGGCAAATATCAGCCCGCAAAAATAAGTACATTCATGACGCTGTGGCATAGCGGGGGAGGAAATACTTTATCCAGGCACAATTTTTACCCCAATTGTTAATGAATTAAAAGCCCTTATGCAGCCCTACCCCTCGCCAGTAATGTAATTATCTGGTATGGCTCAGGGTTGCCCTCAACGCTATCTAAATTGGCTAAGAGCGGATCGCGATCTTCAGGCTGTATCATGGTAGAAGTCACGTGACACGGGGAGGCGCAACAAAAGCAAACTAAATGCTCACTCTCCTGACCTCCTAACCCACGGCGGAGTCGGCAAAAAATGGAAATTGATCACGAGGTCCCCTGTCGGTGATCGCCAATTACAGGCGGCAGTTCTGGCGCGTCTCGCCGTGATCGATGCGGGGAGAGAGAGAGAGAGGGGGGGGGGGGGCGCGGTCCGAGCGTTTACCCCAGACATCTCTCTTCATCAAGCCGTGAGGAACCGCCTCCCGCCGCGACCGGCCTGCGGTCAGAGCGAGTGATGCTCGGGAAGAGGGACTACTTCCAATGACCCGTGGTCGGTGAACGCCACGAGTAACGACCGCTGCGGCACGGTGTCGGGGCGTCAAACGGCGGTACCGACCGGTATTATTACCATATCACATGCATGGGGATGAGCCTTGAGTGTATACTCACGAGCACCGGCCTCAAAACTGTGTGTACAGAAGAAAAGACGCCATAATGGCGGCGGGCTTATCGGGTCCAGGGGAAGGACTCTTTTAGCGGAAGGAACTGGTGTACGACGCCTACGGATGGAACGCGGTACCTGGGTCACGTGTCACGGGACGCCCAACGCGCCATCTGGGTAACACGTCACCCGGCTCAAATGTCACGTGTCAGATGAATAATGTGTCACAAGAGTAACTTGTCACGTGAATAATGTGTCACATGAATAATGTGTCTGCGGCTAATGGGTCACAAGAATAGGTTAATCCACTTCAATGGGACCATTCACGCCCAAACCCTCACTCCCAAGAACACATCTGCAATTATATTTCAAATGATACTCATGTCATGCTCCTGAAAGTACTTTGTATGGACTTCAGGCAGACTTGAAAACGAGTTTCTGACAAACTGTGGTTTGCTAATGGGCTGGGACAAATCTGCTAATGGGCTGTCTACCCAGACAAGTAGTCTGCAGCATGTCGTCCCTTATGGCGTTGAAGAAAATCTTAGATCCGTAGATCAGAAGATCTACATCGTAAAACCGAATTTGATTGAGATGACTACACGTGGGTTACTGTACGCCTTTTCGTTGCGTCGTGGGGCACAGCACCATCACTTTATGCTACGTCACGGGGCACAGCAGCATCACTTTATGCTACGTCACGGGGCACAGCAGCTTCACTTTATGCTACGTCACGGGGCACAGCACCATCACTTTATGCTATGTCACAGGGCACAGCAGCATCACTTTATGATACGTCACGAGGTACAGCAGCATCACTTTAGGATACGTCACGGGGCACAGCAGCATCACTTTATGATACGTCACGAGGCACAGCAGCATCACTTTAGGATACGTCACGGGGCACAGCACCATCACTTTATGCTATGTCACAGGGCACAGCAGCATCACTTTATGATACGTCACGGGGCACAGCACCATCACTTTATGCTATGTCACAGGGCACAGCAGCATCACTTTATGATACGTCACGAGGCACAGCAGCATCACTTTAGGATACGTCACGGGGCACAGCAGCATCACTTTATGATACGTCACGAGGCACAGCAGCATCACTTTATGATACGTCACGGGGCACAGCACCATCACTTTATGCTATGTCACAGGGCACAGCAGCATCACTTTATGATACGTCACGAGGCACAGCACCATCACTTTATGCTATGTCACAGGGCACAGCAGCATCACTTTATGATACGTCACGAGGCACAGCAGCATCACTTTAGGATACGTCACGGGGCACAGCAGCATCACTTCTCGCTAATAGTTCTATTAAGGAAAGCGATACACAGTTGTCAACTCGCCGAGGTGCATGCAACCATGTTAGAAGATACATTAGTCCACTTCTGATCCATGGAAATTTCAGTTTCTTTTGGCGCAGGGATTTCTTTCTTTCGGCGCATTGTAACATAGCGGGATATTTCCCCTAACAAGGTTAAACATGCGTCGTACATGTCGTGATAAGCAGCCGTGACCCTCCGCCTTGCCCAGCGGTCGCTCTTCAGCCAAACCACTCAGCGCAGTAATGTTAATTACCCGGATGAGCCAATAGCCGGGACCAGTAGATTAGATCCACCTACTTATGGTGTGAATGCCACCTACGATCTCTCAGTAACGAGACAAGCAGCAGAGGCGGTGTAACGACCCCGTGATGACGCCCTCGCGCTGCGCCAGCCTCCCACCACTCAGCCATGCACACGACGCAGAGAATGACCTTCAACCTCCACCCCCAGATAGCCCACCCTTTACTCCCCATATCCTATATTTGGGCTTGGCTCCCCCGCCTCCCCCTAGCCCCAACAACACCGACCCATTCCAATGATACGGCCGGCCCCGGCAGGTTGCTAATCTGGCTATGTGTGACGCGTCGACGGCACTACCACATTACCATCATCAGCACGGTAACAGTGTAAGCGGCCTGAGCCTTGCTGAGCGGTGTTACTCTGCTATCTGGCCTAACATAGACATACGTTGGCAGACCGCAATAGCCGGTGACTCCGGGCAACGGGGGAGCGGGATGCGCAGTATGAAATTGCTCGTTTGGGGAAGGGATTATTTCAACGATACACTGGAAGACCAACGGTCAGAAGTCATAACCACAGGTACGAGCAGGGTGTGACATATATTCTGGAACCGGCTCCTTCAGAGGCAGTCGGGAACTCCGCTGGCGCTGGCCGAGGCGCGAACCCGCGATCCTGCCCTCACCAGGGACGACACGCTGGGCTGCCAAGGAGTAAACGCGCTGTCCGGTTATCACCAGGACGACACGCTGGGCTGCCAAGGGGTAAACGCGCTGTCCGGTCACCCCCGGGACGACAGGCTGGGCTGCCGAGGGGTAAACGCGCTGTCCGGTCATCACCAGGGACGACACGCTGGGCTGCCAAGGGGTAAACGCGCTGTCCGGTCACCACCAGCACCAGTACTAAATATAGAATATACATATGGAAACGTACAAACGTAGATATGTACAAAAATCCAAAGCAGCTTTCCTCGTAACACATCACTCTTCCACACAGAAACAATATGATCTTCAGTCCATTGTCTGTATCACAACACCTCTGTATTACATCCACTTCGAGGCCCAGTCTTCATCCTACTACCCCCCCCCCCCTCCCCACCCTTCTAACCCACCACCCACCCACGACCACCACCACCACCCCAGTCAGCCCAGACATTACTTCCCATGTTTATGGGACGTACGGCTGGGCGGTTGTAACGCTGTTATATCAGCCATAGTGCTGGTCACATGCTGGCAAGCAACCCCCTTCCACGACCCAGGGAATCTTCTTGGAACCATCAGATGACATATATGTGAAGCAGAGATCAGTATCACACACCCGGAGAGCGGGAACAGCCGTGGCCGGTCACCCACTGGGAACCACGGAACCAGAGAGAGGCTGTATAGTCTGTATCTACTGTGACATGACGACAACAGTGTCTTATGGTCCCATTGGGTACAAGGACAAGTTATTGTAAGGCGAGAACCGGCTTCTGCCGGATCGCATTGCCGGCAAATAATTAATAGGAAAGGTTTCCGATATCTGTCTTTTTGTTGTATTCCGACTTGAATCCAGTGTGGAAGTGCATACAGACATAACACACTAGTCCATACATCCATTCCCTCACATTGTATTATGAAGGATTTTGGCCCATAGACGACTCACAGATATCCCGGTGTTATGAAAAAGCGGGATCTCTCGGTTGAGAAGAAGTGCATTGACACTAGAGATCTGCGCGGGGCGGGCATGCCCGCGCGGGCTGCGGGTACCCGCGCCGGCGGGCGCCCGTGGGCGCCCGCAGTGCTGGTTCGCGGGCGCGGGGCGGGCGCCCGCAGTGCTGGTTCGCGGGCGCGGGGCGGGCGCCCGCAGTGCTGGTTCGCGGGCGCGGGGCGGGCGCCCGCAGTGCTCGTTCGCGGGCGCGGGGCGGGCGCCCGCAGTGCTGGTTCGCGGGCGCGGGGCGGGCGCCCGCAGTGCTGGTTCGCGGGCGCGGGGCGGGCCCCCGCAGTGCTGGTTCGCGGGCGCGGGGCGGGCGCGGGCACATTTCTTGCGGGCGCGGGGCGGGGCGGGGCGGGGCGGTCAGATCCATATCTGTGCGGAGCGGGCGCGAGGCGGGCGCGGGCAGGCCTTTGCGGGCACTGCACGCATTGCGCCAGCAGCGTTTGAAACTTAAACATTATTTTCATTCACTTATTTTTGTAGACGTAAAAGACGCAGTAGATTCAAGACCAAACCATTTCCAGCGTAAATAATGACTCAGTTTGTGCAAGCATCTTTATGTTGTCTTGCGACCGATAAAGCTTCATGTAACCTCGTATAGCGTGAGACAAAGTCCTAGTGGTTGCGGACGGGTACGGCTCCGAATGTGTTAAACAAACATAATAATCTCCTGTACGGGCGCCACAAAGAAAGCAGCAAAAAAAAGAGGGGGTTGGGGAGGGGGGTGGGGAGACACAGGTGCTTATCTGTGCAACTTGTGGGATACAAGGCTGAGAAAAAAGCGGCAGGGCTGGGATGGGGGGAGGGGTGGGATTATTATTTATTTCTAGCCAGTATGTAGTTAGGTACAGTCGTTTTCAGTGTCACTGACTTCCCTTGGTGCATGCCATGTACTTCTTCATCCCCCGCAAAATCTCTAGGTTTATTAATCTCTTTGTCTCTCCAAAGATTGGGTAATGTTACAAATTGGAAGTCACGCCGCCGTTGAATTAGCGATAATGGGGTAACTGGGAAGAGAGGCAGTAAATGCCTTTACGGATACATACGTAACAAGGAGGTCGACGCACGCGTCATTGTCACAAGTCAGACTGCCAGACGGGGAGGGATGGGGTCGGGGTGTCCAGTGTTAATCTTATTAACAACAAAATCTATTTCGAGCGAAGAGCTGTCAAAATGGCTGTGAACATTTAGAATAAATCAGTGGAGGGTTCAACATATCTTCGTCCCCTTTTATTTACCATGTGCGGGCGGGCTGCGGGCAGCTCTGTGAGGGCGCGGTGCGGGCGCGGGCAGGTTATTGTGGGCGCGGGGCGGGCGCGGGCAGCAAAGGGTGTCAATTTGACACCGGTAGAGCCAGAATATGGAGATGACGGTTGCAATACACAGTATTACACACAAGTCCATCCATCCGGTCCTTCATCCATTCACTCACACTGTAGCAGGTTTTATGAAGAATGTCAGGTCATCCTCTTGCTGACAAACATTCCTCTATCATGACAAAAGCGGGCCCTCTCCAATGTTGCCGCAGAGAGGCAACAACAATAAATACTAATGCCACGTGGCAAAAGGGATTGCATATCCACGGTGTTAACATAACGGGCGCTTTTTGAGTTGACAAACCCATCAACGGCCGCCCCCCACCCCCACTTCCTCACCCCCTGGAGAGCCATGACGCGGTCGGGAACTCCCCATCAGACACGGACCCCTAGTCCACAGGGTTGAGAGGTGCCTAAGTTATTAATGTCCAGGATGGCCGCCCTGGGCAGCCCCGTAGCATAGGCGTAGTCTTCACATGGTCGGAGGCAGACTCCACCTGTCTACCCTCCCATGCCTGTCGGTGCCCTGGCTGTGCCCAGGCGGTGCCCAGGCGGTGTGCCCAGGCTCTGACCCCCCTTCCCTCTGCGCCAACGTCACTTCCCTTTTTACGCTTACCCTTCAATCCCCCCCCCCCCCCACTTACTCCCTTACTTTTCCTCCATTCCTCGCGCCTGTCCCCCCCTTCCACCGCTCCATTTCCCTCTACTCAACCCCCACGGTGCCCCCACCCCTCTCCCTGCCTCAGAGCTCCAAATAAGGATGTTAGCCCGCCGCACTGTGTGGAGCTCGAGGACCCCACGAGGACCCCACGAGGACCCCACGAGGACCCCACGAGGACCGCTAATCGCTGATTAATTCCCGCAAGTGTCACCGCCGGGGAACCTAGGGGGGGGGGGGGATGAGAGGGGTTCGCCGCGGAACCCAGCGCGGGATGAGAGAGGTTCACAGCGGAACGTAGCGAGGGATGAGCGGGGTTCGCCGCGGAACCCAGCGCGGGATGAGAGAGGTTCATAGCGGAACGTAGCGAGGGATGAGCGGGGTTCGCCGGGGAACCCAGCGCGGGATAAGAGGGGTTCGCCGCGGAACCTAGCGAGGGATGAGAGAGGTTCACAGCGGAACGTAGCGAGGGATGAGCGGGGTTCGCCGGGGAACCCAGCGCGGGATGAGAGGGGTTCGCCGCGGAACCTAGCGAGGGATGCGAGGGGTTCGCCGCGGAGCCTAGGGCGGGATGAGAGGGGTTCGCCGGGGAACCTAGGGCGGGATGAGAGAGGTTCACAGCGGAACGTAACGAGGGATGAGAGGGGTTCGCCGCGGAACCTAGCGCGGGATGAGAGGGGTTCGCCGGGGAACCCAGCGCGGGATGCGAGGGGTTCGCCGCGGAACCTAGCGAGGGATGAGAGGGGTTCGCCGCGGAACCCAGCGCGGGATGAGAGGGTTCGCCGCGGAACCCAGCGCGGGATGAGAGGGGTTCGCCGCGGAACCCAGCGAGGAATGAGCGGGGTTCGCCGGGGAACCCAGCGCGGGATGAGAGAGGTTCGCCGCGGAACCTAGCGCGGGATGAGAGGGGTTCGCCGGGGAACCTAGCGCGGGATGAGAGGGTTCGCCGCGGAACCCAGCGCGGGATGAGAGGGGTTCGCCGCGGAACCCAGCGCGAGATGAGAGGGGTTCGCCGCGGAACCTAGCGAGGGATGAGAGGGGTTCGCCGCGGAACCCAGCGCGGGATGAGAGGGGTTCGCAGCGGAACCCAGCGCGGGATGAGAGAGGTTCACAGCGGAACGTAGCGAGGGATGAGCGGGGTTCGCCGCGGAACCTAGGGCGGGATGAGAGAGGTTTACAGCGGAACGTAGCGAGGGATGAGCGGGGTTCGCCGGGGAACCCAGCGCGGGATGAGAGGGGTTCGCCGCGGAACCTAGCGAGGGATGCGAGGGGTTCGCCGCGGAACCTAGGGCGGGGTGAGAGGGGTTCGCCGGGGAACCTAGGGCGGGATGAGAGAGGTTCACAGCGGAACGTAACGAGGGATGAGAGGGGTTCGCCGCGGAACCTAGCGCGGGATGAGAGGGGTTCGCCGGGGAACCCAGCGCGGGATGCGAGGGGTTCGCCGCGGAACCTAGCGAGGGATGAGAGGGGTTCGCCGCGGAACCCAGCGCGGGATGAGAGGGTTCGCCGCGGAACCCAGCGCGGGATGAGAGGGGTTCGCCGCGGAACCCAGCGAGGGATGAGCGGGGTTCGCCGGGGAACCCAGCGCGGGATGAGAGAGGTTCGCCGCGGAACCTAGCGCGGGATGAGAGGGGTTCGCCGGGGAACCTAGCGCGGGATGAGAGGGTTCGCCGCGGAACCCAGCGCGGGATGAGAGGGGTTCGCCGCGGAACCCAGAGCGAGATGAGAGGGGTTCGCCGCGGAACCTAGCGAGGGATGAGAGGGGTTCGCCGCGGAACCCAGCGCGGGATGAGAGGGGTTCGCCGCGGAACCCAGCGCGGGATGAGAGAGGTTCACAGCGGAACGTAGCGAGGGATGAGCGGGGTTCGCCGCGGAACCTAGGGCGGGATGAGAGAGGTTCACAGCGGAACGTAGCGAGGGATGAGCGGGGTTCGCCGCGGAACCTAGCGCGGGATGAGAGGGGTTCGCCGCGGAACCCAGCGCGGGATGAGAGGGGTTCGCCGCGGAACCCAGCGCGGGATGAGAGAGGTTCACAGCGGAACGTAGCGAGGGATGAGCGGGGTTCGCCGCGGAACCTAGCGCGGGATGAGAGGGGTTCGCCGCGGAACCCAGCGCGGGATGAGAGGGGTTCGCCGCGGAACCCAGCGCGGGATGAGAGGGGTTCGCCGCGGAACTCAGCGCGGGATGAGAGAGGTTCACAGCGGAACGTAGCGAGGGATGAGCGGGGTTCGCCGCGGAACCTAGCGTGGGATGAGAGGGGTTCGCCGCGGAATCAGGGGTCATCAAGGGCAACACATGGGCAGATCAATACTTCACCTGACAACCCGTCGCTCTAATAAGCGCTTATCGCCGTCCACCACAGATCCGTTCCCTTCAGCCATCCCCCCAGGCATCCATCGAGCCATCCATCCCACCCATCCGCCTCTAATTAAGACCGTGGTTACGACGAGGGATTTACCATTGATTACCGCCTGGCTTTAGTAAGTTTACTGAACCACCATATTGATAACGATATCTATTAACACTGAGCAGCTTGCATGCTGAGACGGTACCGACAAAGATTTGGGAGGAAAAACAGACCCTGTACAGAGACCATTACCACGTGTCCACCGAATAGGCCCATAGCGGGCGATAATGAGGGTCATGTCGAAAACGATTAGTCGACGTTTTCCGGTCAGTGTCCCGGCGGAGGTGGCGGATGGTCCACAATCCTGAATTGATGGGCACTCCGAAAACGTCAATGGGACGGTTCCACGGCGTTGCTAGCCCGGAAGACGCTGCGTTCCGTCTAGGGGGTTGTTAATATTTTATCACTTTAAGCTGGAAAACTACGAAGACACGTTAGCGCAATGGTTGCTTATAACGAGAAAAAAAAACAAGGTTGGCAAAGCGACCCCAGAGTATGTAATGGGGGCTTACGTACGGCAATATCGCCCTCATCTAATGGTCCTATCGCGAGGACGGCAAGGGTACAGATAGAAACGGAGGCACAGTACCAGAGGCCACTCCTTATTCTACACGAAGAAGGAGGCGGGGTTTTACAGATATTTGGGGCTCGAACCCAATCTCGACTGAAGGCTGACCTCGTAGAGTGCACAGTATGACAGGGGGGTCGCTACATAGGCCTGTGGGTGGCCTTCATGCCGATATACATATTACATAGCGGTTACAACGACGTCCGCTCGGCCTAATGCATGAGGCACATGGGCAGAGGACAGGTGAACCATAACAACACGTGTAATTATCCATGTAATGGATTTATGATGGGGGCAATCCTCATACCGCTACCAATACAAAATTCAACATAACTGCTACGACACATCGGGACAAGTGTTTGTTTCCTGCCAGCCGTGCCCTATGACGTTGATCTCCCGTGGTAGCAAGTTACCCCCATATTTAACCCTTCTCAAGCTAAGTCGTGAGCCATACGTAATCTACTTCCCATGGGGTGAATTATATGTAATTATAGATACAGTATATATATCTATTGACTAAACATGACAACTATCGTCACACGATCGCCAGAAAGGCGTCCTTGGCATATATATAATGTTCTTGTTATAGTATTTTGCCTTGACACCGTCACGGAGAGACAAGATAGGCCACGCATTATTCCATGATGGCCTCTCGAGGCCAGGAGAAGCGTCGCCGGTCGTCCCGTGCCAACGCTACCACAGAGACCGGTCGTCCCGTGCCAACGCTGCCACAGAGGCCGGTCGTCCTGCGCCAACGCTGCCACAGAGGCCGGTCGTCCCGTGCCAACGCTGCCACAGAGGCCGGTCGTCCTGCGCCAACGCTACCACAGAGACCGGTCGTCCCTTGCCAACGCTACCACAGAGGCCGGTCGTCCTGCGCCAACGCTACCACAGAGACCGGTCGTCCCTTGCCAACGCTGCCACAGAGACCGGTCGTCCCTTGCCAACGCTACCACAGAGACCGGTCGTCCCTTGCCAACGCTGCCACAGAGACCGGTCGCTATTCAGGACATCGTCGAGCAAGAGTATATGGCTTCCCGCCTCATTGTTATCCCTGACCTTCAAACGTGGCCTTCAGCGTCCGTTACCGCGTGTGGCTCCATCCCCGACACCCCCATTATTCCCCACCCACACCGACCCCATGCCCATCCGCTCCCATACGAGTGGAGAATAACTCACTGTCACGTGATAATGTCCGTGGGCGGGGGAAATTACTTTTCTCGAGCACCTGCACCTAACGGAAGAAGCGGTAAATAACAAAAGAAAAGGAAAGGCAAAACCATCCGTGTGTGTGTGCAACACAAATATATCATGAGATTTATATCGATAAATATGATGTCACCGGGAAAAATATTGGTTAAGCATGCTATGAAGTGGTAGATCTATGAGATGCTACTGCACCACGGGACCAGGACAAGCGGTCTGGGGGACAATAAAAGGATACGAGATACCGGACAGTTTTTTCCGCAGGGGACAATGATGAAGCGAGCAAGTTGAGCAAAAAATGTCGTTATCCCTGCAACGCAATCCCTCAACGTATGCAAATGTCCCATTTCTATAACCACTATCCAGACATGCTTTCAGCGACGCCTAGCGGAGATTTCCAGCCACCTTTTACGTGGCTCACAGCCTTGGCAATTATCGATCCCTGGAGGCCACGTGATGACCGTCACTAGCATCGCCTCGGGAGCGGAGAGGGAAGGAGTGACGATAGAGGTGAGGGTTGGGTGGGGGGGGGGGGTGTCTAGGGGACCAGTAACGAGAATGAGGTTCAGGGAACCCGTCGGACGCTGGACAGGAAGTGAGGCACAGACCGGAACTGGAAGGTCGTCATCAAAAGGTAAAAGCCACCGGAGCTGTTTGTGTTGACAACAGAGCGACGACCACCGCTTCCATAGATAGTAGGAGGAGTTCAAAGAAACCGGAAGGTCCGCGCGGTGCATAGTTCCAAAGCACATTATGTTGCCTCGACAGTCGCGTTTGCCTGTTATCTCCCACCCCCATCACCCTATCTCCCACCCCCATCATCCTATCTCCCACCCCCATCATCCTATCTCCCACCCCCATCACACTATTTCCAACCCCCTGGCGTGCGTCATTCATCCAACCGTACAACCCAACCCTGCTACACCCACTCCACCCCCATGTTTGGCACACACAAAAAGCCCGTTCTCCTTCAATGCCAGGCTGCGTATTATCCCAGCCTCATCTTTTCCCCTTTGCTTTCATCTCTGCTTCCGGGAACGGCTGATCAGAACTTGATGTAACGTTCCAATATTAACAGATTTTTTTGGGGGGGCTCCCATTGAGAGGACACGAGTGCGTCAGCCCACACAGTTTGTGAGGAGTCAAGGCAACATCAGCCTTTACCATCACAAACTACAAGCTGGGATAGGCGTTATCACACGTCATGTGATTCATGGGCAACAACAGTGTTCATTTACACACTAAACCTGCGCTAGCATCCAACAAGATCCAGGTCAATATTTTTTATATTGAGATTAACAGTGGTAACCCGTAACCATGCGGCAGGTCACTTCGAATCGCGCAGGTGTTACTTTAGTGTGGAGAAAACTCATCAAATGACAACCGAGAAATAATAAAAAAATGAGATGAAACGTTCTGAGTTTTCGCCACTTTCGTGCCCATGAAGAAACAAACCACGATGGACAATGAAATGAGTTTAGATGAAAAATGTCTGATGTACGTGCCAGGATCCTAATCCACGACCTGTTGGTCTGCAGCTCAACCCGCTTACAATTCGCTAGTAAGGTCATATTCGACCCACAGCCTTGCAGTGAAGGCTAACATTTAAACGAAAACACATCGCTAGAAGATTGTCCCTGGGTGATGTGTTTGGTGTGCCAGACAAAGAGTGTCCTCCAAGGGTCTGTTAATGCGATGACTCAATGAAGTAATTCGAGTTCGCGACTAAAGACGACCGAGATTCAGGACATTGAATGCGTCAAGAGAAAGGAAATCTATAGCCAACACCGATAAACCGTAATATAGAGCGAGTTTCGTGGGCAGCTACCAATTTAAAAGATCCTTTGTACAATAGGTCTAGTGCCCATTGAAACGGAACTTCATGTCAGAGCCTTCATCTAGACACATGGCAGGATATAGCCTTACATGTTGAAAGGATCCAATCAAATGAAAACCATCTGCATGTACACGACGCACGCTAACTAATGTTTATTACGTGGCGACCCACGGACAAAGATATTGTCCCCTTGGCTGGGCAAACGTCCTTTTGCCGTTACTCTTCCGTATTGTAGTTATCAATTAGTAGCCTCGGTCGCAGGTGCGCTGGTGGCGTGGTGCGTTCGACAGAAGATCCAACAGGTCCGGGGTTTGCCTCCCGTCCGACACCTTAACCCAGGGGCTAGTCGCTCTCTCTCACAAATCATCTCCTTGTCCCAGGAGAGATAATTCATGGCTCAGTGACGTTACGTGTGGCAGACACACAAAACTAACCTAAAACATTCCCGCATCCATCCACGAGATAGCGTCCTCCATCAATGCGACTGACACAACAGAATGGATGTGGAATGAATGGAATTAGGAGATCAGGAGCAAAATTAGGGGAGCGTACTCCACTAACAATTACCAATAAAAGAAGAAGATCAGCTGGCGGAGCAAGCCGGGACTTTGGGGTTGGGGTTAGTGCAGCGCTCCTTAACATGGGCAACACAATTCCTAGTGATGGAGCACCCATGAGGGGAGAGAGGCGATCCATGCCATGGTTAGCTGGGCGTCTCTCCGCCCCTGTTTCCCCGCGCTGGCACAAGGAAGCCGGGGGGACGGGCCGCTTACATCATCCGCAATGGTCTAGATGCCCGTTCGGGAAGAAATTGTGAGCGGTGATGGGTGAGCAAGGACGGTTCTAGAGGGGAGAGGGGGCATAACGGGTGGCGGCAGACGTGTGAGAGAGGCAGGCAAAGAGAAGGCGATACGACATCCAGGGGTCGAACGCATTACTCTAACGTCGGTCATCCACATGCGGACCCCTTTCCAGACAGTTAATCGATTCTTATTCGAGTGGCCAACTCCTGTCTTAACCCACGCAGCGCATTGTTCCTTGGCCAACGTTGAAATGCCAAGGCTACTCGCGTGTTAAACAGTAGACAGTAGAAGATTCTTTCTTATAAACATCGCTAGGATTGTCATACCGAGGCGTCCTTCAATAGGCATTCAACGGTTTGGGACCAACATGACTGACCGTAAACCATGTACTGACCGCACAAGCATATCTTTCACGTAATTCATCACAGAGAAGTATCGAAGCAAAAGCTTCGGGGTCGTCTGGACAAAACGAATGTTTACTTATGCGAATGAAATATATAATTCGCTCCATTAAAAATGCTACTGAAGTAAAGGATACAAACCACATATTGGTTAGCAACATTAAGGTAAAACCTTCGTTTTACATTCAAGTTGGACTTATCTCTAACCTCTAAGGGGGTGTTGTGTGAATACCATCTGCCCCCCCCCCCTGCAGTGCCTCCCACACTGATGTCCCAACAAACAAAAGGGTCATCTCAGCCTCAGACTGACGCAGCAGAGCGAACCGATGGGATCGAAAGAAAAAGGTAATGGAAGAATCGACCAGGGAGCCACAATTTATCCCAGGCAATTATCATCGCGGCCTCGCCACTCCTCTACGATACAATGGACGGAGATGAGTTTTGTGCAGCTTCTTGTCAATTTCCTTCCCAACAAGACTTCCCCGTGTTCCGTCATACACACATGCACATTCTCCCCCCCCCCCTGCCCCCCCTTCACCCTGCCCACACACCCCTACGCCACTCCTGTGCCAACACACTGGCACGATAGTCCCCAACCACCGCGTGGCAATTCATTACACAGGCCATTGCACGAAAAACAAGCGCTGTGTTTGGTCACGGTAATGCCACGGCCATAACACCTGGTGTTTTTTGTACACTGTGCATGCATATAGCAATGTGGTCAAATACAGTAGCCATTCAAAAAGTCATGCAAATTGACGTGATACGAAAACAATTTGAAAGAGTCTGTCGATGCTAAAGTCTTTTTAAATAAAATAAAATCAATTTAATCCTTGTAAATAAACTGAGGTCGTGATAATCAATTTAAGAACCCAAGGGAAGTGTTCAGCAAATATACTATTTGGGCGTCTAGAGGATGAGGTGTTTAAATACAATTTATATCACAACCTGGTTTGCAAGGAATCTGTAGCCGACATCTTTCCTAAGAGAGCGATCCATGCGAAACAAAAAGATCCTCGTGCCTTGCATTTTGGCTCTCGTTGGCCTGCCTCTTCGCCGACGCGACACAGAACCTGACAACCGTCGAGAACAGCGACCGTGAAAGCCACATTTCCACCTCGTTTGCAAGCCGCTGAGCCTGTTTGTCAAATAGTGATCGACAAAGTGACATCACCGGTTTTTGCTGCCCGCCCCCCCCCCCTCCCCCCCCTCAGCCCTCCCGAGTGTTCAGTGGTTGAGCAGTTGAGAGCGCGGTTTTATCACCAAATGGATTGCCTTGGAACAATAAGGTGGGATTTCGGGACGGCGCCGTAAGACTCGAGCAAACCATGCTACACATCTCAATTTCATGGAACAACTCCAATTTAACGGTTCCCAAGACACCACGCGACAGCACGCACGTGACCAAAAAACACAACACAAAAGTGTCTTACAGAAACACAGACTGATGGGCGCCTTACCGGAATATCACTCTCGGAAGGTCGAGCATTCCAGCGACGTTTCAGCGAAAGATTCCAAGACATTAGATCTTTATACTACACGAACACTTGCACGGGTTAGGGTCGAACCACGCACCTCTCAGACTCACTCAACAAACCTTGCTCGTGATACATGACGTGGTCTCTGTTAGCAACTTGCCTGTGCATGGCAGTGATCTGGACACGTCGTAAACATCTCGTTAAAACTCAACGAGAAAAAGCTTGGCTTGAAGACTCGTTCGCTCATTGTCAAGCATGTAGCCTTCTGAATATTGAATTAGCACATGCCACATGCTCGCTGTCTGGAGAGACGAGAAATGCAAGAGAGCGGAAAGAATAGTATCGTCGACAAATAAACCGTGGTCAGATTTCTGCCACCCGACTTTTTTATAGTTCCTGCTCCTGCAGCAATATCCCCTAGCAGCTAGTCAAGTGATAAACTGTCTTGGGGGTACTTAATAATATTCCTGTCACCATTGAGAGATTGGCGTTATATATCATACAATATATAGCATGTCACATGTAATAATATGAAACTTACTCAAGCAGACATCCTTGGTTTGTCTTTGGGTCTGTTCCAGATCTGCACGTTTTCTGGAGATTAGTTTCCATTTCTCTTTTGAAATCAGAGGTTGAGGCAGTACTCAATAAACAATGACATTGTCATATTGCCCCATATCAGCATGGATCTCAAGGTGCATACTAGATGGCATGTTGTAATGTGACATAATCCGCAGTGGCAAAATTTCATATACAATGCTTAAAGGTTTCAATCAGCTTGGAGAATTCACTCTCCTAACTTAGTGAACGCAAGTTCGTAGTGTTGTAAACATATTGCTGCCCTGGCACCAGCTTCAGGGGCAAGTTTTGCATCCAACCCAAGTTCATTGTCTTGGAAGGCATCTTCCAGTTTTAATATACAACAGTCCCAGAGTGGCCTTAATTGCCAACATTTCATTTCAGTAACTGAGAATAGATTCAGCAGCAGGAAATCTATCAAAACAAGATAGAAGAGTTTTCATCATCATCCCAATCAGCTTTGATCATCACAATGTTGTCAGGAACCAAAAATTATTATCATACAACACCAGGGCTCGACATTAACGTTGTCCCCTTGTCTGGGACAAGTAATTTGGCCTATCGGTCAAGTAAACACTTCCCTGTACTTGTCCGACAGGACAAGTGATCGCCGGACAAGCGCAAAGGACTATCAGTCGAGTCGTCACACGGTTATGTCGTAAACTCGTCACAGCTCGTTGGTACTGAGACTGGCATGAAGCTGGTAACGGAGGGCCGCGGGAGTCCGTGGGATGGCCCCGGCCGGGAGCTTGCGTTGTAGGGAGGGGCAGTGGGGTGGCCCCGGCCGGGAGCTTGCGTCGTAGGGAGGGGCAGTGGGGTGGTCCCGGCCGGGAGCTTGCGTGGTAGGGAGGGGCAGTGGGGTGGTCCCGGCCGAGAGTTTGCGTTGTAGGGAGGGGCCGAGGGTTTGCGTTGTAGGGAGGGGCCGCGGGGTTGCGTCGTAGGGAGGGGCAGCGGGCCACCCGGCCTGGAGCTTGCGTCGTAGGGAGAGGCAGTGGGGTAGCCGCGACCGGGAGCTTACGTCGTAGGGAGGGGCCGCGTGGGGGTGGCCCCAGCTGGGGGTTTGCATTGTAGGGAGAGGCAGTGGGGTGCCCCAGGCTGGGAGCTTGCGTCGCAGGGAGGGGTCGCAGGGAGTGGCCCCGGCCGGCGGCTTAGTTGGGAAGAGCCTGCTTATATAGCCTAACACTGCTGCGCCCCACCGGTGGCAGCAGTTATTTCGTCCCCGGAAACAAAGTATGATGAGTCAGCCGGTTACAGTGCAAAGTCTTCCAAACTTTCGAAAACTGTTTGTTGGCTTTTGCTGGTTCATTCTCAACTACTACTCTGCCTTGTTATAACTTATTAATGTTTGATATATATGACAATGGTTTTTTGTATAGGGACAAGTATTAATATGGTCAGGTAGGACAAAATTGTTTTTCAGAAGTTGGCTACTTTTGGGAGGACAAGTAAATATCAGATGAGACAAGTTAAAAGTGAAAGTACTTGTCCTACGGGACAAGTAAATATTAGGAGTTAGTGTCGAGCCCGGAACACTCACATAGATAAGTACACACCTACTCACCCACTATATATTTACACTGTGTCACTATGTCCCCTAACAGCTCAATTAAATGCAACATCTGAAATTTTGTGTGACAAATGATGCAGGATGCCTACCTATCAGCATCGCTGAATACATACACGTGCTTAAAAACCAAATTTTGTCGTAGAATAAGATAAAATAAGATGGCTGATATTTGATTTACCCTCTGCCTCTGATATTATCAGGTAAATATATTTCCGGTCCAGAAAGCCTATTCTCACAAGAATAAATACATGAAATAGAGAAGAGGCCCCAACTTTTATCAGCTCCTTACTTTGATTACTTCTCATAATTCCACTACAATACGAAAGAGCAACATTGATATTTGCTTTAACAATATGCAAACTCAACTACATGGGGCCCATTAGGATGCATGTGATTTGCAGGGAAATATCAGCTTATTTCTTGGCTACAGCTCACCTCATGCTACCTGAAGTCAGCTGAAATATACATACAGGGTTTACCACTATTCTTTAAGATATGCTTTGTTATTAAAGGCATTAATCTAATATATTCAATCTAAACAATATTTTAGATGCTTTTCTTTCTTATGTCTACATATGCTTTAATAAATTTAAAGATAAATTAAATTTACAAGTGATAAAAGCCATTTTTGCAAGGTTTATTTAAGTTTTATTACTTTTATTTTTGTATTTTTCTTTACCTGATTACAATAATCTACAAATAATAAGTTATAATAAGTTATTGATAATTATTACACCAGTTTGAATCAATATTTATCCTAGGAGTAATATAAGTTAAAATTACTCATATAGCAATAGTTTCCTTGAGAAATTAATATTTATTTGACTGGAAATGATGTATCTTATTTATTATAAACAATAAAGAACTAGAGATAATGGTAAGCCACTTTTTTATCTAAATTAGTGCATTTTATATGTGAAATTTGCATATATTAGCATTATTTTTACCTTTTAATATATGATAACATCTACTTTTCATAGAGTTAACATTCATACAGTCAGACAATATGTCCAGAATGTTTAAAATATTAGTCAAAATATAGTAAAAATCATAAAGTAGATAAAATATTGCTGTAGATGAACAGCTTTAAACATCCTAGTAAGTTTAATCAAAATTATATTCATGTAATTGATGTGCTATACATTCAGTCTAATGCTCAACAATGTAAATCATTTAGTAATCACAAGATAGCAGCACCAAATGATGCAAACTGTCAATGACTTTGGCGCAAGTGCCCCTAGGCAAGCCCGTTTCTCTAGGGGTACCACGATAGCAATGTTAAAATCCTTCAATGCTAGAAAGGAATTGACTGTAGCTTTTATCATAATGTATACTAGTATAATCATAGTCTCAACATTTATGTTGAGACTCAGAACTTAACCAGTTGTCTTAAACTTAAAAGACATATCAAATAACCATGTGGCTGATCATCTTACTATATTTTTAGTGCCAATATCATACCTACAAAATATGCATAACAAAGCTCAGCACACTTTGTCAGCCACTTTAAAGAAAACTGCTCTTTGACTTTGGGTTCAAACATGGCGACCAATGGTGCCGCTGCTATAGACAAATTGGTCTACCGCAGCCAAAGGCAGAGGACTCCCTGACCTGGGACCCTAAGCCGATGCACTGGCTGCCACCACTGGCCACTGTCATTGTCAACAACTGAACTATGAAAACAAACAGTGAACACTCACCGAAGCTGTGTGTTTGGCGGTGGCGTTCACGACGACCGGAACCGGCATACTCGAAGAACTATTGCCCATCCAATATGCAAATGCTATTAAAGTAGAAATGAGCGGTAGAATACAGCAGCTCAATTTTATATACAATGAGCGGTCCACTTTGAGAAGAGGAATTTTGACAGATATGAGACCTTATCACTTTATCGTCCCCTCATTCTCCACGACGCATGTGCAGTAAGTACTTCCGGTGGTTAAGTTCCGAGTCTCAACGTAAATGTTGTCCTCTACTCTTGTATGTGCTGCCAAAAATGCATCTAAAGACATGTCAATCGGATTTAATTATTTCACCAGTGTTCACGGGTCCGCATTGATCCTTAATTTCTGTAGACGTCCCGTGGTGAATATGCATTTTAATCAGGCCGTGATTGAACATGCATCAACTTTTGAAACGTGTCTAAATGTTAATCAGGCCGTGATTGAAAATGCATCAACTTTTGAAACGTGTCAAAATTTATAATTGAAGATTGAACTTGTCCGCCACTCCATGGACTTTAACGTGTTGGTGCCACAATTGTTTTTAGCTCAAGGTTCAAATTGTTTATAGAAGAGAAACAAATAAGAATGTTTTTCAATGGGAGTTTACAGTTTTTATTTCACGAAATAACTATATAAGCACGTTTGTCGAAGCAGCAAAACTGTCAGGTGGGTTTATTTCTGAGGGCATTGCATCTGCATGAGCTCTATTTGAAAATTCCCCAAGCATGCAATGATGTCACAAGATTGACAGGTGGGCACAGGTGCAGTGTATGGGTATCTGTTGTCCAGGGCGTGTATTGTTCTCATAGTTAAGTGCGTTTTGCTTGTAAAGAGTTTTTTTCAAAAACCTAGTAAAGCCCCCAAAGGGGACAACATGGACAATATATTATCTTTTCATTCTTTCTCGCTTGCACAATTTGAAAATATTTGATAATCCACCAATGATACTGTCACAGTGATTTTAAGTTTAATAAGATTATAATAAAATACAAATTAGAATTAATCAAAAATTCTGGCTACCATTTTTTGTTTAAGAAAATACGTGCCGCGATTGAGATACCGGCATATCATGGATATAAGTTTTTGCCTGGATTTGATGTCACCGACTGAAGGATGACGTCACATATGGAAGCAAAAGGAAATATAAGCTCATATAGCATATATGGGAAATCAGTGTTTTTACCCATGCACCCCTAGCTCCAGACACCTAAATCCTAAGCACGGCTCTGTTATATCAAATTTCATTGATTGCAATCCGTCCGGTCAGTACATGTAGCTCACAATCAAATTTAAAAGTGACCGCCAGCCACGATTTCGCCGCTTATAACCAGGCGATAGCCCTTTTTGGAGGTATGTCCGCGATTGACTAATCAGAAGGCGATACTCTAATTATATTCAAACCGAAAATGACGCCTACTGTGTGCGTAAAAAGAGAGCGCTTGATCATCACAAATATAAATAGCTGCTCTAACTTAAATCATGACTTTTGTACGCAGACAATCGTTGCAAGAGATATATCAATATCTTTGGTTGTTATGAAGCACACAATATACGTCACTTGCTCCGGCAAAATGGCGCGCTGCTCGACATTGATGGGGGCGGGTCCATTTGTGATATTTCTGGTCCCAGGCCCGAAAGGACGCCGAAAGTTCTACCCGCCTGGCTAGAACTTTCTACCCAGGCGGGTTTCGAACCGGCGACCTTCCGCATCCCGAGCGAACACCTTACACGTTAGGCCAAAGGGAAATTCCCATTTGGCCCGAGGCGCTTGGTGTGTTTTATCCACTGGGCCTGGGCCGAGATACTACATACCACCCTTTCCCATTGGACCGCGCCCTCGCGGTCTATCCACCACGCCCTGCGTGTGAATCCAAGCCTACGGCTCCTACAGGTATCCGGGGAGTGACAAGGACCGCGTCTTGTCGCACTAAGCGGAGATCTACGTTTCCTTTGTTTCACCCGGCCCAGTAGGCGACCGTTTGAAAGGGTGGCCCCAGGTTCGTTTTCCATCGGCACCACTGTCATATTTCTGGTCCCAGGCCCGAAAGGACGCCGAAAGTTCTACCCGCCTGGCTAGAACTTTCTACCCAGGCGGGTTTCGAACTGGCGACCTTCCGCATCCCGAACGAACACCTTACACGTTAGGCCAAAGGGAAATTCCCATTTACTACACATTGGCTTAATTGTTGTCTCCTTACCAGTAGGCCGAAACGTAACGTTAACAGTCTCCAAATTAATTTTAAGATGTAAACTTTCAGTGCATATCGCAATTAGAATAAGTGGGACACCCGCTTTAAGAACATTTGAAACTCTACAGTTTGTTAAGAATTATAATTAAGAAATTAGGCGTAATAGCAGACATAATGTTGTTCTCCCATAATTGGTGAACGAACTCGCAGAACTGGCAGCTCGGAAAGAATTTAACCACGTCGGCAGGCGCGTGCTTTGTTAATTATAGTGCTGGCTGGGGCGAAGTTATTTTCACATACCATGTTCCCGTTCTGCGAACGTGTCAATAAAAATGGCGCAAAGCGCAAAAAACGAAAAATGTGTATTTGGTGAATGGACATTTTATGCTTAAGTTATTGTCAAGAAAATGGAGTTGACATATTTCAAATTATCGAAACTTTTTCACCATATATTTTAAGAATGTTTAGATGCCATGGGAGAGACGTCCATAATCAGATAATGCATGGACTCTTTTGATCTATCCAGCCGAAAATTGCTCTAAATTAATCACAGCTGGGCCTCGGCTTGCCCTGTTGTCCAGGGGAGGTAACGATTCCAGGTGGTACCTTCCAGGTGATGTGATCCAAGTACGAGCGGAGTGGTACGATTCTTCCTATACGTCGTAATAAAAAAAAATAGGCCCACGTTTTTCGCCATTTAAGCCTTATATGCCCTTTTTAAAATTTGTTTAAGTGTCTTGTTTTGGCTGAGCGTGTGTGAGGTTCAATAAATTACTATATATTATATATACAAGTGCTTGTGGCTGATAAACCGACATAGTGTTAAATGCATAAACTTCAGTCTCGTCAAACGCTAGGGGGAGCCACTCACCTCATTCGGAGACTAGATTTTGTTGTTGTCTGAAACTTGATTATGACAATTCTCATATGGTTACTATCATCTGATCATTATCAGTATGGTTGAGATGAGTCAGTTTACAACCTCTGCCCCGCCTGCGAATGTCACCGAAGCGAGGGACAACGAATCGTATCAGGTGACAATATTATCAAGAAATTACTGAATGGTTTGCAGGTCCCTGCATCTTGATGCCTGGGAAAAAATCCACTGCATGATTCATTGACATTGATTGATGACAGGCCAGGCCCAGGCCACCACTACTAATAGTACTATTACTAATCTGCTGATAGTAATACTAGTAGCAGTACTAGAAACAAGCATGGTTCCATCTCCGAAACATAGAAATAATGCTATTAAGATTATATGCATGGGGTAGACTTGATGCAAGTGCCCCCAGGCCCATTAATACGCCATTATATGCATGGGGTAGGCTTGGCGCAAGTGCCCCTAGAGAAGCCGGCTTGCCTGGCGGCACTTGCGCCAAGGGGTAGGCATGTGGACCACTGTGGACCATTTTGTTTCACCACCAGACCCAGGGGTTTGTCCATTATCGGGGGGTATCTCTGATATAGCCTTGGTACATGCCTCTCTGACCATGCCTGTAAACAGAGCAAGGGTGAGAGCCATGCCGCTTACCAGGCCTAAAATTAGAAATCACGGACCGGTAACTCAAGTTGAAAGTTCTTACAATGTGCTCCATTATATTCCTGAAGCTTTTATGACTTTTTGTCAGATACTCATTTCTTTGGTCAGTAATATATATTCTTGTAATACGGGTGATTTTCGTCACCTCTCGCTTAGGTTTCAATTCTCCACCATTCGCCAGATGTCAGCAAACGCCGCCTGGCAAGGATGTCAGCAAACACCACCTGGCAAGGATAATTTGCTAATTATTAGCCTATAACAATAAAGGCTAAGCTTATATATAACTAATTAACTTATAGTTACAAGCTATGAGTTAACTTAGGTTATGAGTAGTCTAATTCTTCTGTGGTTGTTAAAATTCTGGCAGTGATTCTGATAGATATACAAGTCCTGCATCATTTATCACATAAAAATGTCAAATGATGCATTTCATTGAGCCGTGAGGTGATATATTGCAAAATATATAGTGAGCAGACTATGCAATATTTCATTGAAATTAATGTCCCCTTTTTTTTTTGGATGTCCCATAATTTAGAGCGTTTCCAGTACACTGGGACTTACGTACCACTGGCCTACCTATCAGAATGACTGTCTAGTATATACTTACTATACTTCGCCTTTCCAGTGTCCTGCCTTCTTATTTCATACCCTCTCTTATCTGCAGGGTAACAGTCTGTTCATCCTCTTTGTGATATATATATCTTATCAATAGTTCTGATACATTGAAAGGGAACCACCAGCCTGGCCTCTAATGCTGCTTTACCGATTCATATAATACCCAATTGTCTATCCTTCAAATTACAGATTTTTTCCTCCTGTCTATAGCTCACAATAAAATTTAGAAGTGACCGCCGGGTACGATTTTGTCGCTTAACCAGGCGGCTGGCCTTTTTGGAGGTGTGTCCGCGATTGACCAATCGGGAGGTGATACTCTAATTTATTCAAACCGGAAATTGCGCCCATTGTGTGAACAAAACAAGAGCATGTGTTTGTCGCTAACATAAAGAGCTGCGATTCTAACTCCAATCATGGCATTGTTGCGGAGTCCATCGTCGCAAGACGTATATCAATTTGTTTGGATGGTACATTTCTATTAAACACTAAGATCATGTTCTACTACGTGGCTTGGAACTGCCGCTGTTTATCTGTAAATTGCGGCCCTGATCTCTCTCACCCTGAGTGACAACATAAGGCGGTGCCACATGAATGGTCACAATACGCATCACTGCTCCCGGCAAAATAGCGCTCTGCTTGACATTGTTGGGGGCGGGTTGTCTTAATTTTTTTCTCCTTACCAGTCAGCCGAAATGAAGCGTTAACACTCGCCAATTTAACTTTAAGATGTAAACTTTCGGTGCAGATCGCGATTAAATTAGTTTGGACCCCCGCTTTAAAGAAAAGCTGACAAAGCACTGTGTATTTGAAGTTTTAGACTTGGATATTATAAGGATCAATCACATATTTCAGCTTCCCACACCAATGTATCCCGCCTTACATTGTACTACTCCAGTGCCTGGAGACTAATTGAGGTGCCCCACAAACTATCATTACATCGTTGACATCACACTTCACAATAAAAAATGACCCAGCCACTGCTCTATCCAAAATTTCATCTGTTCATTCTGCAAATGCATTCCAACAGCATATTACCCTCTATACCAGTACATGTACCAAGTACATGTAATTCCCTGGCTTATATATTACTCCTTGCATTATACAATCTTATCAGCTAATCCCATGGAATACTGAAAGACCTGAAAAAAAGGAAAGAAATTTGTTCGATTTTTTTAAGGAAATTATGGAGAATACAATATGTACTGTTATGGTTGGAAGTTGCAAAAAAATATGCCCAGGGCCCTTATTATAGACTGCTATAAATAGATATCATTGGTAGTTCTTCCTGTACATGCTGTTCAGGCCTTGTATATATATATAGTGCCAGAGGATACTGACTTGTGTTGATCACCATGTATAATTGAGACCTGTATGTATCCTAGTTACAGTGGATTATTCAGTTCATTCCACTTCTACAGGAGCTGTTGACTGGCTGTGCTTTGGCAATTGGTGGAAACCTATTGATCAGCGTTTCCCTCAATCTTCAGGTAAGCTAGGTGCACTGTGCCACTGATTAAATTACTACAAGCACCTATAATTATGGAAAGAACTAGTACACTGTTATATGCCCTACATTTCTAATATACTTATACAAATTATTGAGCAAGGGTAAATTTATATATACCGGTATATTTACATGTCTATATGTTTTTATCACAACATCTACCACTATGGCTACCCTGTATATACACCATACTTAGACAATAATGGTACATTACTGCTTAAACAGTCCAGTGAAACCTTGTAATGAATTTTTGCGATGTGATAAGCTCATGCTCAACTGTTATGCTTAACTTTCAGAAATACACTCATTTACAAAATGCACATACGAGTCAGCACTACCTCAGAGAGCCGCTCTGGTGGTTGGGTCTGCTGCTTATGGGCTTAGGAGAAGTTGGAAATTTTGCGGCATATGGATTTGCTCCCGCGTCACTTGTGGCCCCGCTGGGTAGCACCACGGTCATTGGTGTGTGTTATTAAGTACATTTATACCATTATTATTGATTGAAAACTACTGGTACTGGAGAACTAATTTCCCTTGATGGTGAACGTGTGATGTTCAACCTTCTTCCGTATTTCCAAGGAACTAAGCGATGTAAAATGATGATGATTGCAAGCTCAACCATTGTAAATATGCATGCATAGTTTCTTGAAAGCTGTATATCTGTGTTTTAATTTTTTCTAACACAATGCCCAACGTTTGTCACTATTCAATTGATCCTGATGTGTTTTTTTTGCTTTGTTTTATACATATCAAGCCATTTAATTATGTGTTATGGATATTTTGTCTTTCAGCCAACATGTTCATTGCAGTGGCTATGCTGAAGGAGCGAATCAGACCTGAAGACATATTCGGTGCGTTCAGCTGTTTTATGAGAGTAGTGATCCCACTTTTTGTGAATATAGCTACGCTCTAGAGTTTGATGTGCCTGAATCAGTTATGTTGTGATCACAAGATGAATACTCATGTTAAAGCATAATGTGTTGGCTAATCTTTGCGCCTACTATATAACCTTGACTGTGTGCCATTACACTATGGTATAACAAGACACTGTGTCAGGTGTGCTGTTATAGCAGTAAGTGTATTTATATATATGAAAAATCAATGTACTTTCTTTGACTATGAAACAAAATGAGTTCTTTAATGGCGATGGTTAATTTTGTTTCTTCCTTTACAGGATGTACATTGGCCATCGTTGGTGCATTTCTTCTGGTATTATTCGCGCCAAAGGTACTGTTTGACTAATTGGGTTTGTCACCTTCTATTCTTATATTTAGTATCCTTACCAGCTCTTAATAATCATCAATCCTATGTCAATTAATTGATACTATATGTATAGGGTCGTATTGACGGCCAACATAGGCCAACAAATAAAATTTAATGAAAAAATAGCATCCCGCACCTCTTTATGTTTGTTTCAAGTTGCAACTAACAATTTTGTGTTTGTCTCCTCAATGTAGCAAGACCGAATGTTGGATGCCGACCAAATCGTGAATTATCTGAAAGAATTCGCTTTCATTGTTTACATTGTGAGTAGATAACGCGATGACCCCAACATATATCGTCGTATGTTCATGTTTTGGTGAGATGTACCGGTGTTCTTTTTTTTTTATTGTGGTGCCGCAAACCGTGGTGGTAATTCGCAAGTGCAAGTGTTAGATATGGTCACCGCGACTATTGTAAGACCGGCTAGGGTTTTACGCTACAGTAGTTATATCTTGAAATGGCTCATATTCATATCTTAATGCCTTCGTTTTTTTGTAAATATTTGTATGCTTCAGCCTTTACTGACCTCCGAATTGTACTTTTTCGCCAGTGCATAGAGACTGTAGGCTTGGTCGCCCTGTTCGTCATCAAATATTACTTCAAGATTGTCAGCATTCATGTTCTGCTGCTGATTACGGCACTGTTGGGTACGTATAGCGGTTAAAAGGAAATGAAGCAGAATGTATAAAACATGTAGTCACATTGAAACTTCTCGCTTGGCGTTTTAATGAAGCTCACGGCTTTCTAATTGATATCAGAAACGGAACACTTAATTTTAGGATTGCATCTGTCAATAATTTGGTATAAGAAAAAAAACACTGAAGTTATTAAATGCAAATATCTACTAGTTACAATCGTTCTTAGGTACCATTATTTCTCATGATATAATAACAGTTGGGGTCCGATCTGCCACTGTAAAATAAACATTACTGAACAGTGTTGGCTTGTTTTCATTACTTGTGAATAAGTGGAAATGTGAATTAAGTGGTTTTGCTAATTGTTACAATTAAACATGTTTGGAGTGAGTTATACGGATAATGTTTTTACATAGCGACGTTAAATAAAGCTTCATCTTATCTTATCTTATCTTATCTTATCTCAAGGACTAATCCGTGTGGTAATCTTCCAGCGTCCGTCACAGTGATAACAGCGAAGGCGGTCTCCGGAATGGTGCAGCTGACCATAGGCGGACACATGCAGCTCCAGTACGCCGTCTTCTGGATCATGTTGGTCGTCATGGTGCTCACAGCCGTGGCTCAGCTTAAGTGAGTCTCTCTGCAGCCCACGCAGAACGTGCAGCAAGCGATGTAGAGGGTAGAGAGAAGGGGATGCCAAATGGGTACAGAACGAGGGATTTTTAGAGGGTAGAGAGGAGGGGATGCCAAATGGGTACAGAACGAGGGATTTTCAGAGGGTAGAGAGGAGGGCATGCCAAATGGGTACAGAACGAGGGATTTTCAGAGGGTAGAGAGGAGGGGATGCCAAATGGGTACAGAACGAGGGATTTTCAGAGGGTAGAGAGGAGGGCATGCCAAATGGGTACAGAACAAGGGATTTTCAGAGGGTAGAGAGGAGGGGATGCCAAATGGGTACAGAACGAGGGATGTTCAGAGGGTAGAGAGGAGGGGATGCCAAATGGGTACAGAACGAGGGATTTTCAGAGGGTAGAGAGGAGGGGATGCCAAATGGGTACAGAACGAGGGATGTTCAGGGGGTAGAGAGAAGGGGATGCCAAATGGGTACAGAACGAGGGATTTTCAAAGGGTAGAGAGGAGGGGATGCCAAATGGGTACAAAACGAGGGATGTTCAGAGGGTAGAGAGGAGGGCATGCCAAATCGGTACAGAACGAGGGATTTTCAGAGGGTAGAGAGAAGGGGATGCCAAATGGGTACAGAACGAGGGATTTTCAGAGGGTAGAGAGGAGGGCATGCCAAATGGGTACAGAACGAGGGATTTTCAGAGGGTAGAGAGGAGGGGATGCCAAATGGGTACAGAACGAGGGATGTTCAGAGGGTAGAGAGGAGGGGATGCCAAATGGGTACAGAACGAGGAATTTTCAGAGGGTAGAGAGGAGGGGATGCCGAATGGGTACAGAACGAGGGATGTTCAGAGGGTAGAGAGAAGGGGATGCCAAATGGGTACAGAACGAGCGATTTTCAGAGGGTAGAGAGGAGGGGATGCCAAATGGGTACAGAACGAGGGATGTTCAGAGGGTAGAGAGGAGGGCATGCCAAATGGGTACAGAACGAGGGATGTTCAGAGGGTAGAGAGGAGGGCATGCCAAATCGGTACAGAACGAGGGATTTTCAGAGGGTAGAGAGAAGGGGATGCCAAATGGGTACAGAACGAGGGATGTTCAGAGGGTAGAGAGGAGGGCATGCCAAATGGGTACAGAACGAGGGATTTTCAGAGGGTAGAGAGGAGGGGATGCCAAATGGGTACAGAACGAGGGATGTTCAGAGGGTAGAGAGGAGGGGATGCCAAATGGGTACAGAACGAGGAATTTTCAGAGGGTAGAGAGGAGGGGATGCCAAATGGGTACAGAACGAGGGATGTTCAGAGGGTAGAGAGAAGGGAATGCCAAATGGGTACAGAACGAGCGATTTTCAGAGGGTAGAGAGGAGGGGATGCCAAGTGGGTAGAGAACGAGGGATGTTCAGAGGGTAGAGAGGAGGGGATGCGAGGTGAGTACAGAACGAGGGATGTTCAAATGGTTGATAGGAGGGGATGCCAAGTGGGTACAGAACAAGGGATGTTCAGAGGGTAGAGAGGAGGGGATGCCAAATGGGTACAGAACGAGGAATGTTCAGAGGGTAGAGAGGAGGGGATGCCAAGTGGGTACAGAACGAGGGATGTTTAGAGGGTAGAGAGGAGGGGATGCGAGGTGAGTACAGAACGAGGAATGTCCAGAGGGTAGAGAGGAGGGGATGCCAAGTGGGTACAGAACGAGGGATGTTTAGAGGGTAGAGAGGAGGGGATGCGAGGTGAGTACAGAACGAGGGATGTTCAAATGGTTGATAGGAGGGGATGCCAAGTGGGTACAGAACGAGGGATGTTCAGAGGGTAGAGAGAAGGGGATGCCAAGTGGTTACAGAACGAGGAATGTCCAGAGGGTAGAGAGGAGGAGATGCGAGGTGGGTACAGAACGAGGGATGTTCAGAGGGTTGATAGGAGGGGATGCCAAGTGGGTACAGAACGAGGGATGTTCAGAGGGTGGAGAGGAGGGGATGCCAAGTGGGTACAGAACGAGGGATGTTCAGAGGGTAGATAGGAGGGCATGCCAAGTGGGTACAGAAGAAGGGATGTTTAGAGGGTAGAGAGGAGGGAATGCCAAGTGGGTACAGAAGAAGGGATGTTTAGAGGGTAGAGAGGAGGGAATGCCAAGTGGGTAGACAACGAGGGATGTTCAGAGGGTAGAGAGGAGGGCATGCCAAGTGGGTGCATAACGAGGGATGTTGAGAGGGTAGAGAACGATTGAAACTAAGGGGCTAGAGAGGGAGGGATGGCGAGGGAGAAGAGAGCGATGGAAGCCAGGGGGGCTAGATAGGGCAGGGATGCCGAAGGCGGAAGAGAGGGAGTGATGCTAAGAGGATTGAGAGCAAGGGATGCTAAGATGTTAGATAGGGACGGAGGAATACCAACAGGATAGAAAAGAAGGGATGCGAAGTGGGGATAGGGAAGGATGCTAGGAGGTTAGAGAGGGGGGGTCCAAATTAGGGAGAGGGGGTGGGGGGGTCCATAGTTGGGAGAGTGGGAGGGATGCCACAAGGTTAGAGATGGGGGATGCCAAAGTGGTAGAGAGCAGAGAAATCCAAAAGGGGGAGAGAAGGAGGTTATAGAGCTTAGAGAGGGAGGGATGTCAACGGGGGGTGGGGGTGGAGGTCGGCTTGCCAAGGGAGTAGAGACAGAGGGATGCTTAAACGGGTAGTGATGAAGGAACTAGGTGGAGACGTTGAAAGTGGAATAATTGGCAAGGTGATGTGTGGATTCTGAATAGAGGAGATGAAGATAGGGCGTTGTGTGAGGGAGGGGAAGCCAACTCATTGATCTTTCTGATGCCCAGTATATAATGCTCTCATGATTATAGTCAAATATTTATATTGTGCAGCGTCAGTAACGCAACCACTTGAACTATTTCTAAAGCAGTTTGTGTTTCTTGCAGGTTTCTAAATCAAGCAATGAAACTATACGATTCAACAACGGTTGTCCCAACCAACTTTGTCTTCTTCACTATAAGTGCAATACTTGCAGGTAAGATCTCAGATTATGAGGTTACGGCTGTGAAACAATCAAGTTTGGTAGCTATTGTTTTTTGTTCTTTTGCTAATATGTTTGATATGAGAACGACTTTTGGCAAATGTTTAATGGTCTATTTTACCTTGGCTTGGTTTCCCACCATTTTGTGTTTTTCGCAAGAGATCACACACATAACACTCTAAATGGACTAGGCTTAATGGCTGTTGTTACATAAACATGTATATTCCTTGAATACATATGTTAATACACTACTTTTTGTTTTCCCAGGCGTGATGTTCTACCAGGAATTTTGGGGAATGGATGCCGTGAGCATTTTCATGTTTCTGTTCGGGTAGGTATCTGACAGGAATGAGGACGGAAACCAAACGGTAATGGACTGGTCTTAATATCGACAGAAATGAACAACATAATTTTTTAGGACCATTCTGTGTTCCAGGAAATATATTAATTTATTACATGCTTGGTGTGAGAAACACGTGCGATATATAAGAAAAAAAATGGTTCGCGGTAACAGGGGAACAACTACACCAAATCACGTGGCCCGCCAAAGTATGAATGGAAATAAAGAAGTGCAAAGAGCCACAAACTGCTTGTTTTCAATACTAAGATATCCACGTATGTTTTGTACTATAATTTCTTTGTTTTGTCCAGGTGTCTGTTGTGTTTTATCGGCGTGTATTTGATCACCGCGGGTCGAACGCCGGTCACGACGGAGGAGCCAGCAGAGAAACCCGAACGACTCTACGCCAACGTCTTCCCAAGTGAGTCTTTACATGGGGATGTCCATATGCTGTAACTACTTTATCAGCGTATCAGTGATATTATGTTTAACCGATCATGAGTCGTATTTATAATAATGGCGCTACTAAGTTACGCAAGAAAAATTGTCGTTTCTCATGGGTGAATATTTTTGCCATTTTTTGACTAGATAAACGCTCGATAAATCTTCTACTTTTTTTTTCTACAATTGGGTTTATGAATACGGACCCTTATTCATTAGTAACATTTTCTTGGGAATTCTCGTACAATTTTCTTCTACGAATGTTTTAAGATAATGCTTGATGCTCGAAGAAACCATTAGGAAATAATATGTATGTATGTATACGAATGATGTAAAAAAAAGGTACGTAACGCAAAAAAGCGTTACGTCGGTAATATTCCATGCTCTTGCTACTATAACCTGTCTGACTGATGGAGGGGTTTCTCTTTCAGCATGGTTGTTCTCCAGTATGACCCGTGCCGAGGTGCAACCCAGAACCCAGCCCTACGACCCCAATTCACTCACCACGGGGAATCCGACCCCCGTCGTGCGTCGGATCTACCGGGGCAGCTCCTCGTCGGACTCGTCGCTGTTGGACGATGACGACGGTGCTGCCGCCACCCCGGGGCCCTCTTCCGGTACCGTGACGTCACGGAGCGGTGGCCGGGACAGGTATGGTGCGCTGTAGGCGAGCCATTGGTCAAGGGAACTGGAAGGGGATGCAGTCAGGGAGGAGCGTATTCTACCAGTTCGTCGACGTGTATGTAGGAGAGCGCGTACCAAACGGTAGCATCCAGCGCACCCATTATGTCCAACAAAACTTCATGGATGTATATGGGATGTAGGGTAATTAATAGTACTTTCCTGTCGGGCTATGGACAGGGTTTGACTTAGTCTAGACAGTCTCATAAATATTCAACTATTTGTATCAGAAAGTAACAGCATTTGTAGATGATTTATATATTTACTATCAAAGATACTGCTGAGCCTGATAAACTACTCGCCTTTCCGCTTGCTAACAACCCTCGTGATAATCAAAATCGTTCTATTATGCATTGACATGATCAAAATCAAATGTCAGCATTGTGTTCCTTCAAGCAATAGTGTTGGCGAACGATCTGTTGATGGACTTAACAGCTCGTTGCCAAAAGGAAACGTCGTTCATTGCTAGAGCAAATAACTCTGCCAGTAGTTTACATACCTCGAGCGAGTGTCCTGGTAGCTCATCAACGTCAATGGTATCCATTGTGTAATTAGTTGTGTGAAGATTCTTTATTGGATGAGGCCGTATTTCACATATATTTTCGGCACTTCCTGAAAGCCGTCAAAACGATGTATTGTACGAGATCTGACGGCCAATGCAGGTAATTTTTCACGCATACGTAAATGTGTGGGCATCCAGGTAAAACCTAACCTTAAACAAGTATCCTGGTAGCAATAAGACTGGCTTAATGGTCCCGTATTTAATGTGTAAGATGTTGCGTAATATTAAGAATGAGTTCCAGTTACTTCGAGGCGTAATGTTGCTAAGCCTATGCATCGGAGCACGTGATCTAGAGTACCTGTTGTGCATGTGATGTAGTAACGTTGTAGGTGTACGGCTGTGATAACAAACGGTTGGGGTAATGTGTCTCTGGCTGATCACGCACTTTATCGCTGTTTATTGCTGGTCTGTGTTCAATTGTATTGATATTTGGACGAGGAAAAGATTTCTCATGGCGATGTAATACTTCAATATATTTGTAAATCTCAGTATCGTGTGGAGAAATCTCTTTTTTCGAGTTATGTAGTTGCATAATATGAAGTTCCCAGTTCGTATGCATAGCGTTTTATCGTATCTGCCACAATACTATACTATATATACGTATGATTGCTTGTCACATTGTAAGACGTTATCAACATGTCGGCCGCGCCATGACAATTAATATCTAGTGCTTCACACTTTGGCACAACTTGGGCCATGTTTTTTTACTCACCAGCATATGTCACGTTTTTACTCATTCGTTTTGGAAATGCTTACTATTTTATTATGTGTACATTTTTTCTATTTGTGCCACGAATACGGCTTGCACAAGAATTACACAAGAAGAAACGTATTAGAGTTTCACTAATAATTACTGTAGCTGGGTGTGACATTATCAGCATGTCTGCCTGGCTATCGCGTGTTGGTTTTGGTGTGTGGAATGGTCTTCACGTTTGCTGTGAATCCCACCATTTGAAGAAATCTATTATATATTTGAATCACGCCATTCGAAGAAATCTATTATACATTTGAATCGCGCCATTTGAAGAAGTTTATTGTTGCCACATCGCCGCCATGTGAAATGGAAAACTCCAGAGTTTGGTAACCCGCGACACCAACGTTAATCGTATTGTGCAAGGTGTAAAAGGCACAGTATCTTAGATGTGCATCTCAGTCACCGGAGTCTGGATTTTTGTAACTTCGTATTAATGTCCCAGATAGTTTTATAGTGTGCTTGTGAGAGCCTAAAGTGGCCAAGAGATCGTCTGAAAAACAGCAATCCGTCAGTTTGTGATAGATAGCTAGATAGATAAAGGACTTCAGATTTATTGCCAATCCCACGTACGCGTAGCGCTATTCGTATAGCCTCCGGTCTCAGGTAGATAGAGTGGCCTTAACGTAGTCTGGCTCTCTTTCAAATCATTTCTGTCGAACATTAATTGCTTCCCTGTGTGAGGGACGACTGAATGATTCCGTTGTATTTGACTCAGAATTGGCTTCAATCGTAGAACATGAATGTTGTGCTCGTGCCAGATATGTAGCTGAATGTGTCGAAGTTTATTATCGTATATAGGTTGTCGCGTATTCATGTGTTCAATATTGTCATTGATGGATATCTTTGATGTGCAAGTTTATGCATTTATGCAAGATTTAAAACTCAGCAATAAGAAAACTTAACCAAAAACATTCTGTATTATTAGCAATCTGTTAAATATGTTATGGATGTTTTTCTGATTTTTATTTACGTTTATTCAAAAGTTTATTGCTGATATATAACTTAAAATATTGTAGTTATATGTACTTATAAATACTTGCTGAGGCGTTCGATGTACGGTACGTACAAACAAATATAGTTTTTGCGCACTGCCATAGCAATTGACAGACCCGAAAAAATGCCCGCCTTCATAAAGGTATATTGGCTGATACTTGCATTCCATTCGACAAGTGGAATCCGTCCTTAGTTTTAGTGAATTGGCTTACATTACTGTGAGAAATGAATAGAGATTAGACTAAATAAAAGTCTTTTCATTGAAAGATCTTGTATTATATGTTTGAGCAATCCTGCCTGCACTGTCACGTTTGGGGTATTGTTCATTAAGTTCGCCAATGGCACAAATGTAGAAGCAAACTTGTCCTTATGTACGTTTACATTGCTTGTCTTGTATTATTTTATGCCTGTATTAATGAAGTCACTATGTTGAAACATTCCACGATGCAGTGTGTTTATCAAATGCAGTTTAGCAATATATAAGGCATATGACCCTTGTGGCATCGTCGACATATAAAAATTACTAAACTTGGAGTGATAACATGTTGTTTTATTTACACATAGCGCATAGAGCTGAAAATGAAGTACAATGTTAAAAGGTTACATTTGCGAATAACCATGCTGCCGGTATAATCTAACAACTAACACAACGTAAAGTTTCCCTCCATTTGGATAAACATGTAATTTTTTTATTTACAATCGACTTGTGTGCGTTTGTTTAATACTTACTTACTGAGGCGAGAACCCTGGTGTTTTCTGTGGGGATTTTAGAAAATAATTTTAGCGTGGAGGAAAATCTACCTTGTATTATAGAATAGTATCGTTTACAATCAGTAAATGTGGTACTAGTCAAAAATGTCATGTCATTTTCTTTCAATTAATGGCTTGTTCTGGACGCGTTATGCCGCGGTAGCTTGCCGCGAAACCACGTGACTTCACGAGAAGCAGACGACAGCGGCTGCCTTGTCCCTCTATCAGATAGGGTGGTTCGATCGATTATTCCATTACATGTTGTATCAATGTCGATGAAGTTCAGCGTCATTTTCCTTTGCAGGCCGAACAAGATGTTTGCAAAAAAAAAAAAAAAAATAATATAATGATATAATAATATGTGTTCTTAATTCGAGATTTTTAATTCTCGTGGAAATAAAAGTGTTTGCATAATATTTGTTGTGTTGCTTAAAAACACCAATCCTTCACTCATTTCTGCATTGAACGTTTGTACTGAAATACGTTTCGGTTCAGACCCGGTTGCTCCTGTCCAACCTGATTAAATTTAGAGATTTTATTCACGGATTATTTACATAGTATTTATGTGAGAGCCTCAAAGTGAGGCATTGTGGGGCTGACATGTTACGTAATGGGCAAATTGGACCAGCTGGCGCCCCCACAAAATAGTAATTTTTGTTAGTTTATAATCACTATACAACACCTTCAAAGAAATATATTAGCTAAACAAAACTCGGAACATTTTCCCGGCTTCTCAACAAAATCAAATGCGACCATAAAAGGTGACGTGGTGGACTGAAGCAAACCAGATATTATTTCTCATTGCGTGTTGCTGAACGTCGAATCGGGTCCATGAGAGAAAAGCGTAGTCATCGGCAGCAAACATCTTCTTACTGTCCTGACCATTAGAAGAACGTTGCCTTGGGCACCGCGCAGTAGGTCTAATGCAGGAACCGGAGGTCATGACCCCGCGTTAATGTGTGCGTCCAACAAGGCCGGTTCATAAGTCATTTCCGCCGAGACTGGCCGTCCTCCATGCGCCGGGAGTGTGAAGTTTCTATCGGTACTGACAGTGTCAATGTGACATTGTGGAGAGCCGTGCTGCATTCGGCATTCGAAGTCTCATCGGAGCCGGGGGGTGGCATTGAGGCTATTGGAACAGTCCAGTCAGATGGGGCGGGAGGGACGGTAACGAATGGCTTTTGAGTATGATCAGTGTTTGCCACCAAAGTAAATACCACATATTTCCATTGCGTTTAGATGAGACTCCAGCTCTCCCCTAGCTCGCCGAAACATGTCATTTCTCTCCGCTGTTAATGACCACTTCAATGACAAAGGGACCGTATGGCTTTCTGAAGCGCTGGGTGTGACTTGATGTTACAGAAAGGTGAACGGCAAGTACAGTTCCAACTGAGGAGAGGGTCATAAAGTTGAATACACGTAAAGTCAATCATGTACTTGAGTGAGTAAAGAGTGGGATGACCTGTGAAGTTCTGTCACCTAAAATGAGATTCAGGAGCCACTAGCGTGATGATGGTAGTTTTAACGTTTTAATGGTACGCTCGCTCTTCATGCAATAGCCAACTGTGTGTGAGTGGGTGGGTGGGTGGTTGGGGGGGGGGGGGGTGGTCGCAATAACGCCTTAGGCTCGACATTAGTTTGACAATGCAATGGCTGATCCAGGCTGAGGGGGTGGGACGGGGGGGGGGGGGGTGTCCCCGACCCCCTTTTTGAGCGAGTACGCTTTTTTTTCAACGTCATCTAACATGCCCGCCCCCATCTTACGTAGACCTCGCCCCACCATCTTACGTGGACCTCGCCCTCCATCTTACGTAGACCTCGCCCCCCCCCCATCTTACGTAGACCTCGCCCCCCATCTTACGTGGACCTCGCCCCCCATCTTACGTAGACCCTGCCCCCCCCATCTTACGTAGACCTCGCCCCCCATCTTACGTGGACCTCGCCCCTCATCTTACGTAGACCTCGCCCCCCCCATCTTACGTAGACCTCGCCCCCCATCTTACGTGGACCTCGCCCCCCATCTTACGTAGACCTCGCCCCCCCATCTTACGTAGACCTCGACCCCCCATCTTACGTAGACCTCGACCCCCCATCTTACGTGGACCTCGCCCTCCATCTTACGTAGACCTCGCCCCCCATCTTACGTAGACCTCGCCCCCCATCTTACGTAGACCTCGCCCCCCCATCTTACGTAGACCTCGCCCCCCATCTTACGTGGACCTCGCCCCCCATCTTACGTAGACCTCGCCCCCCATCTTACGTAGACCTCGCCCCCCATCTTACGTAGACCTCGCCCCTTATCTTACGTGGACCTCGCCCCCAATCTTACGTGGACCCCCCCCCCCATCTTACGTGGACCTCGCCCCCAATCTTACGTAGACCTCACCCCCCATCTTACGTGGACCTCGCCCCCAATCTTACGTGGAACCCCCCCCCCATTTTACGTGGACCTAACCCCCCATCTAACGTGGACCTCGCCCACCCAGTCGTAAGGTTCGAAGGTGCCCCCCACCTTCTTTTCCTTTAAAAGTAGATTAATATGGTCGTGTGCTATCGCCGCCGACTTGGGGCAAATAATGTCAATTAACGTGCCTGTATCTAGGGCAGGTTTTATTGACCGGTGGTCTCGCGTGTTGTAAGACAAATTGTTTTTTTCCCGCCAAAAAGGGGTTTGATCTGAGGTTATTTGTGACATATCGTCGGTTATTTGTTATCATGGGATAGGAAGTTTAATTTGTTGCATTATAAATTGAAAGATAAGCGAATAAGCTGTTACTTCGGATGTGATGAGTGGAGGAGGGGGGGGGGCTTCACAACAAAAATACACCTAATTGGTATTGGAGTATGAAAGAATTTGCATTAAAATGGGCCTCCACGCTTGAGAAAGATAACAAAGGAAGAGGGGGGGGGGGGGGCGTTTGGACACCCTGGACACTCTCCATCCATCTGGATCCGCCAGTGCAGGAAATTGGATCAATTGTCATTAGCGGCGAAGCATCGAAAAATTATCCAATCTCAGGTACAGGAAGTCTCACATATAGGTTCATCGCGCGGTTGGAGATATGGAACACAATTTCGCACATATGCATACATGTTTTATTGCAATTTACATTCACATATATGTACAGACTGTTTCTGCGTAATATATCCATGACCATGAGAAAAGTGACAGCAAACGAATTGTATTTTCAGTTTAAGATGTCACGTGTGGCAATAAAATTATGTTACGTCATGTTAAAATGTGACAAACATATGTCAGAAATCCTCTTATTGGCCAAATAAGGATTAAAAAGTGGCAAACAGTAACCGAAATTTGCTTCAAAGTTAGGTTGGGTACCCGCTTGCAAGAAGAATGCAGACACGGTGACGAAACGCTACGCGCGAGTTATACGTGAGCGATATTATGATACAATGGTTATCATGGACAAACAACCAACAAATCCCTCGTCCACTAATGTCTTCGATATTGACATTAGATATTTAAAAAATCGTCAAACATCCAAATCTGGTATAATCCCCCTATCCCCCCCCCCCCCACCACACCCTGCCTGAGTTCCGTATTTATATGTACACCTTTATCATCTTCATTATAAAACGCGGCGTGTTCCCAATCTAAATCATGTAAGGTGTCCAACCGGTTCATTCCATCGTCCACTAGGACCGCAAGAAATTCTTTAATGGCCCAAGTCCTTTCTGTCACTGGACTAATAAAGTTGAATATAACCATTATAAGCGGATGGTGTTGTGGTATCGTCGGGCTAGTTATACTGCGGGTTGTACGTCACCCAGTGCGCCTTGGGTTGTCGCTTGGCCGCCGCACTTGTAGTGAACAGACCCTTGAAGGTTTCACTGGCCCTGGGATCCTGCTGAACGCTCTTATAACCCTTGGACGGTCCAGTTGAACTCTTCTTACCAGCCAACGGTCTGGATCCGACGCTGCTGGTCCCCTTGGAACTGGATGCTGTCGCCCCATTGATCAGTTTGGAACCAGCTGTCGCCCCATTGGCTAGTTTGGAACCAGCTGTCGCCCCATTGGTCAGTTTGGAACTAGCTGCCGCACCATTGGCCAGTTTGTAACCTGCTGCCACCGCGCCATTGGGTAGTTTTGATCCACCTTCCCCATTGGCCAGCGTCGGGAGAGATTCGTTGCTGCTTCCTGGTGTCTCTTCTACACGAGCTTTCTTTGTGCTGGAAGCTGCGTCTAGAGCCAAACAAATAGACTCAGTTGAGACAACGTTTCGTATTTTTCATTCAGTACGAATACAGGGTGGCGGAACGAATGAACTGCCGGAACAAGTTGTTGGGTATAACCATCCTTGAGCTATATATATATTGTATGTTAATTTTACACGAAATCTCCGGCCGTTATCAACTAATTACACCTACAACATTTGAGACAAACCTATGTCATAGAGTAGCTTACATAGGGTTAAAGAGAACATAAATATTCAAGAACAAGTTACTGCGATATTCATAGAAGATATTGCAAGTTATTTCCTGTGCACATTCAATCTTACTTCACCCCCACAATGTTATCTACCTCTTTCAGAAATACATACTGAGAGTGTATGGGTGAGGGTGTATGGGTGAGGTGCAATTAAACCTTAGAGGGTAGTTGTATTGTGACAAATTTGGAGGGTAGATGGATTCTGACGAAGTGGAAGGGTAGATGGATTCTGACTGATAGCAAACGGTGTGGCCTAAACACATTTTATACAAAATATAAAAAGTTCTAAATAAATTATAATTTCCGTAGGAGGCCTACTGTTAAAATCCTGCACAGCATGTCCTCAAATGATGAGGAAAATGAAAGGCTGGGGAGAGAATGACCTATAAACCAACAATACCGCCTGGTTTGAATCATTAGGCTTAATGCAAATCAAAACAACCTTTTCAGAACGATATAAAACACAGTTTGGGTAAATCTGCCATCCATACGCGGCCTATCACTGACCTTCTGTCGGCTGGTCGCCTGACGTCACTGTCGCTTCCGCTTTGTGCTTCTTGGATTTCTGCCAAAAGGGAAATCACAAGGTACAATACACGCCACTGTACAAGTACTCCGCGGCCTCACTACCTTACGCTAACATCTCTTGTCGACAATATTGCCAACTCATAACAATAAGATGTATCTATTGGAACACAACGCTAGACATTACGTGTAGCTGGATTAAGAATTATTATCTATCATAAGATGTATATTGCTGTTCTAGATATCTGCGCCGATTACAGCTTCATAGTAACAGAAACGTACCTTCGCCAATTTTGCCTGCTGCTTCCGTTCCACCATTCTGTCCATCAATTTCGCGACATCTCCGTCGGTACCGTTCAGAATGACAACATCATCGGCACGGAACTGTTTCCCACACTGTAAACAGAGAGTTGGGAGACGTTAGTGATGACGTCGCGACTTAAAGGACAATAAAACATTGTATTACGACTGATGCACTCCGCCTTGCAATACCTAATGTGGCAATGGACTTGCTCAGCTCCCGAGGCATCCTTCATCGCCACACACCCGGCTTCGGTCCTCAAATATGTGTGTCGTGGTCGTTTCACTTAGTTATCATACGAGGTTCATTGGCCCAGTTTAGCGAATGCGTCTCCACAGACGCGGCTAAACGTCAGGCAAATAACAAAACTAAAGTCAGTCAAAGCACGAATTTTATCAGGCAACGTGATAACAACGACACCACCGATAACACTCGGAGGTCGTTGGTATGCAGTCAGCCGATACGATAAATATAAATACCACAAGTATTGGTAGTATCAGCGGTATCGATTCCGCTGACATTACAAGCATCGGGGGAGGGTGGTATCGATTCCGCTGTCATTACAAGCATCGGGGGAGGGTGGTATCGATTCCGCTGTCATTACAAGCATCGGGGGAGGGTGGTATCGATTCCGCTGTCATTACAAGCATCGGGGGAGGGTGGTATCGATTCCGCTGTCATTACAAGCATCGGGGGAGGGTGGTATCGATTCCGCTGTCATTACAAGCATCGGGGGAGGGTGGTATCGATTCCGCTGACATTACAAGCATCGGGGGAGGGTGGTATCGATTCCGCTGACATTACAAGCATCGGGGGAGGGTGGTATCGATTCCGCTGACATTACAAGCATCGGGGGAGGGTGGTATCGATTCCGCTGTCATTACAAGCATCGGGGGAGGGTGGTATCGATTCCGCTGTCATTACAAGCATCGGGGGAGGGTGGTATCGATTCCGCTGACATTACAAGCATCGGGGGAGGGTGGTATCGATTCCGCTGTCATTACAAGCATCGGGGGAGGGTGGTATCGATTCCGCTGTCATTACAAGCATCGGGGGAGGGTGGTATCGATTCCGCTGTCATTACAAGCATCGGGGGAGGGTGGTATCGATTCCGCTGTCATTACAAGCATCGGGGGAGGGTGGTATCGATTCCGCTGTCATTACAAGCATCGGGGGAGGGTGGTATCGATTCCGCTGACATTACAAGCATCGGGGGAGGGTGGTATCGATTCCGCTGTCATTACAAGCATCGGGGGAGGGTGGTATCGATTCCGCTGTCATTACAAGCATCGGGGGAGGGTGGTATCGATTCCGCTGTCATTACAAGCATCGGGGGAGGGTGGTATCGATTCCGCTGACATTACAAGCATCGGGGGAGGGTGGTATCGATTCCGCTGACATTACAAGCATCGGGGGAGGGTGGTATCGATTCCGCTGACATTACAAGCATCGGGGGAGGGTGGTATCGATTCCGCTGACATTACAAGCATCGGGGGAGGGTGGTATCGATTCCGCTGACATTACAAGCATCGGGGGAGGGTGGTATCGATTCCGCTGTCATTACAAGCATCGGGGGAGGGTGGTATCGATTCCGCTGTCATTACAAGCATCGGGGGAGGGTGGTATCGATTCCGCTGACATTACAAGCATCGGGGGAGGGTGGTATCGATTCCGCTGTCATTACAAGCATCGGGGGAGGGTGGTATCGATTCCGCTGTCATTACAAGCATCGGGGGAGGGTGGTATCGATTCCGCTGTCATTACAAGCATCGGGGGAGGGTGGTATCGATTCCGCTGTCATTACAAGCATCGGGGGAGGGTGGTATCGATTCCGCTGTCATTACAAGCATCGGGGGAGGGTGGTATCGATTCCGCTGTCATTACAAGCATCGGGGGAGGGTGGTATCGATTCCGCTGACATTACAAGCATCGGGGGAGGGTGGTATCGATTCCGCTGTCATTACAAGCATCGGGGGAGGGTGGTATCGATTCCGCTGACATTACAAGCATCGGGGGAGGGTGGTATCGATTCCGCTGTCATTACAAGCATCGGGGGAGGGTGGTATCGATTCCGCTGTCATTACAAGCATCGGGGGAGGGTGGTATCGATTCCGCTGACATTACAAGCATCGGGGGAGGGTGGTATCGATTCCGCTGACATTACAAGCATCGGGGGAGGGTGGTATCGATTCCGCTGTCATTACAAGCATCGGGGGAGGGTGGTATCGATTCCGCTGACATTACAAGCATCGGGGGAGGGTGGTATCGATTCCGCTGACATTACAAGCATCGGGGGAGGGTGGTATCGATTCCGCTGTCATTACAAGCATCGGGGGAGGGTGGTATCGATTCCGCTGTCATTACAAGCATCGGGGGAGGGTGGTATCGATTCCGCTGACATTACAAGCATCGGGGGAGGGTGGTATCGATTCCGCTGTCATTACAAGCATCGGGGGAGGGTGGTATCGATTCCGCTGACATTACAAGCATCGGGGGAGGGTGGTATCGATTCCGCTGACATTACAAGCATCGGGGGAGGGTGGTATCGATTCCGCTGACATTACAAGCATCGGGGGAGGGTGGTATCGATTCCGCTGACATTACAAGCATCGGGGGAGGGTGGTATCGATTCCGCTGTCATTACAAGCATCGGGGGAGGGTGGTATCGATTCCGCTGACATTACAAGCATCGGGGGAGGGTGGTATCGATTCCGCTGTCATTACAAGCATCGGGGGAGGGTGGTATCGATTCCGCTGACATTACAAGCATCGGGGGAGGGTGGTATCGATTCCGCTGTCATTACAAGCATCGGGGGAGGGTGGTATCGATTCCGCTGACATTACAAGCATCGGGGGAGGGTGGTATCGATTCCGCTGTCATTACAAGCATCGGGGGAGGGTGGTATCGATTCCGCTGTCATTACAAGCATCGGGGGAGGGTGGTATCGATTCCGCTGTCATTACAAGCATCGGGGGAGGGTGGTATCGATTCCGCTGTCATTACAAGCATCGGGGGAGGGTGGTATCGATTCCGCTGTCATTACAAGCATCGGGGGAGGGTGGTATCGATTCCGCTGTCATTACAAGCATCGGGGGAGGGTGGTATCGATTCCGCTGTCATTACAAGCATCGGGGGAGGGTGGTATCGATTCCGCTGTCATTACAAGCATCGGGGGAGGGTGGTATCGATTCCGCTGTCATTACAAGCATCGGGGGAGGGTGGTATCGATTCCGCTGTCATTACAAGCATCGGGGGAGGGTGGTATCGATTCCGCTGTCATTACAAGCATCGGGGGAGGGTGGTATCGATTCCGCTGTCATTACAAGCATCGGGGGAGGGTGGTATCGATTCCGCTGACATTACAAGCATCGGGGGAGGGTGGTATCGATTCCGCTGACATTACAAGCATCGGGGGAGGGTGGTATCGATTCCGCTGACATTACAAGCATCGGGGGAGGGTGGTATCGATTCCGCTGTCATTACAAGCATCGGGGGAGGGTGGTATCGATTCCGCTGTCATTACAAGCATCGGGGGAGGGTGGTATCGATTCCGCTGTCATTACAAGCATCGGGGGAGGGTGGTATCGATTCCGCTGTCATTACAAGCATCGGGGGAGGGTGGTATCGATTCCGCTGTCATTACAAGCATCGGGGGAGGGTGGTATCGATTCCGCTGACATTACAAGCATCGGGGGAGGGTGGTATCGATTCCGCTGACATTACAAGCATCGGGGGAGGGTGGTATCGATTCCGCTGTCATTACAAGCATCGGGGGAGGGTGGTATCGATTCCGCTGACATTACAAGCATCGGGGGAGGGTGGTATCGATTCTGCTGACATTACAAGTATAGGGGGAGGGTGGTATCGATTCCGCTGACATTACAAGTATAGGGGGAGGGTGGTATCGATTCTGCTGTCACGACAGGTATCGGTAGTATCGGTTGTATCTAATCTGCTATGACAAGTATTGGGGGACGGTGGTATCGATTCTGTGTGACATAACAAATATCGAGATATTGAGTCGATTTTTGCGATTCCTCAAATATCGACAGATTGTTGTGTCGATGTTACTGACAGTAAAGCAAGTAACAGCGGGAACGCCAACATAATTTTAAGTCTGCAGATTACCATGTCCACCAAAATTACAGGGCTGAATCTTGCATAAAACATGATTATTATTTCTAACGGCCTTCCAGGTTTAGTCACCAGCGACAAACAGATACTACTAAAGCCAGGGGGATGATAGTCGTCGCCCCCCGAGAACAGTTTCCCGATGAGATAACGACAGGGCAGGCCGCATCCTGCCATGGGAATCATCGCAAAGGTTTAATTCGTATTCAGCAGGAAGACGAACGAGGCAAGCCAGCTGGTTGCACCACCACATCGCTACCTCCCCTATCGCTACTCCTCCACCCGCCCCTCAGTCCTTTAGCCAGCATTGCGCCGCTATCACCGCTAACAGAAATTGCTATGGGATTTGCGGGAACGAATTAATCTGTCAGGTTCCTAAGCCTCGCGAGCCGCAGCCGTCTGCTACTCGGGAGTAGTGGGAAGCCCGGGGCGTCCCAAGCAGACTGATTGTTCCCAGGGCCGTCAGCTCAAGTCACCTCACAACACACCCGCACCAGACATTCTTCTGCGTACTGCGTGGCTTCTGCGCACCACAACACGCATGCAAAAGACATGAAACTTCTGTTCTTAATCACATTCATACCTTGAGATTCTCACAACATTTGATAAATGTTTGCATCTTTATCATTTTTCGACGAAGTCGATGCATGGCAAACACATACTTTTAGTGAATGCACATCATTCTGAAATGAAAGACGTATGAACTACCGGTCCAGGAATTTGCATGTTGTTTGATAGGCCTCACGCCTATACGCAAAACGAAAAAAGGAAAGCATGTTCCGTTCCGATATCCATCTCCCTTTGCATTCCTTGATCTATTTCGTACCCTGCGTTCCAAACTATATCACTGACCCGTATGAGAACAATAAAGATGATTATGAAGATATTAAACAGGCTGTATTCCTAAATGCCAATCAAAGGCGATGGAGCAGTTATATGTCATTCATTCAATGAGTCTCTAATATAACATTTTTTTTTACATTTTTGGTATCTGATTGTCAACAGTCTTGCCTTTATTTGTTACTACAATGTAACTACCCACGTACACACTGTCAGAAAATTAAGGGAAAAACTGTTTCAAAATGTTACTTTATTTACTTGATGTTTACTTGCGTATATTTGTACTTGGAGGCTGTGAGCCTACAGTGCACAATAAACTTATTATTATTATATTATTATATACACTGTCAGACGCAAATATACCAAGGAACCGCGCCACATCAGTTCTATAAAAATCAGAAACTCCGTAAGCAAGGTACCAACACGAGCACTCCATCCCTCACGTGAACTATCTCCCAAGGGAAATGATAGAGCGCCTAAATATAGATCACGGAGTGATTCCACACCGCAATCAAACAGGAGGGAATAAACATAGCGGTCGAGATACGCGAAAATGCGTGTAATGCGGTGGCGTTCACGAAGAAGTATACGGTAAAACCTACAGAAGACAAGCTTTATATGTTAGGTTTTTATGCGGTGGCGTTATTGAAAAAGTATACTGTATAACCTACAGAAGACGCGCTATATATATATTAGGTTGTTATGCGGTGGCGATCATCAAGAAGTATACGGCATAACCTACAGAAGACGAGCTTTATATATTAGGTTGCTATGCGGTGGCGTTCATCAAGAAGTATACGGTATAACATACAGAAGACGAGCTTTATATATTAGGTTGCTATGCGTTGGTTTTCATCAAGAAGTATACGGTATAACCTACAGAACGATGAGCTTGATATATAGGGCATGTCAGTTCTCGCGGGTTCTACTTCCGGCCTGGGATTTTGGGGACAAACAAACGAACACGTGCTTTTTGTTCAGTGCGCAGCCTGACTCGACCCCTGCGTAACAATGGATACCGCGCGCAGAGGGCTGTCCTACTAGTTACGACATAGGACGCGGAACCAGGCAAGCTGCGCGGCCAGCCAGGCAAACAAGGGGTGGGTCGCAATTCGTCTTTCGTGCGTCTTAAATAAAGAACTGTTAACTTTTTCGTGTCGATATGTTGGTAGATGACACTTTGAACATGTCATTTTCCATAATACTGGCCACGTTCAGTTAACTAGGCGCACAACAGGTAGATGATTTCCCAATGTTTACACTGATCTTGAGTGATTGAGTGACAGGTATGGACAGCCTTTGCCGTCAAAATTACAGTTTTTCAATCCTGAATGCAACTACCATTCAAATACGGTACATCGTTATAGCGGAACCGAGCGAAACCGAGCGAAATCGGGTGAAAATTAGCGGAACCGGGCGCAAATTACCAGTTAGACAAGGAGTAGGAAGTTCAGTTTTGCTTAAAAGTACACTTATCAATGCTTCTGTTATATTCGTATAATATTTACGTAGAAATGTGAAGGTATTGTCTAGTAACAGAAGGATTTGTCTCCGAGTGCTGAGCCAAGTGCCAGGCCGCCATTTTGGTTGTTGTCGTAGTAAGACTCTTAGAGTCACCACTTGGCGGCGCCACCGGCGCCGACTAAACCGTGTACATTGACGCCCGTGATCAAGTTGTGGGTGGGGCAGAAGAATATATTCCCCAAAATCAAAAACGACTAATGCAAGAAAATAACAAGTGGAACAATTTATTATTTGGCAAAAAACGCTCGTCAATGTACATAATAAACAATAAACGATTCTATGAAGAAATATGTAGAAATGTAGTATACCTGCATCAAAACTTAAGGATATAGATCTATATTTATGTAACCGTCAATCAAGCATGGAACACCCATAGGCCTAATAGTAATACAATATTAAGAAGTAACACCTTCGAAAATTTAGATAAAATAAAATAACACTAAGTAGTACTAAATATTGTATTCAGTCCCGATTGGAAGAGCGGCGTTAGTAAGTTCGTAAGCCCTGGGCGCCTTTTAACTAGGAAGACGTGACCGAGGCGGCCATGGGAACGTCACGCCACCAGGCGGGGACTATTGGCTCGTGGGAGCACCTTGTCACACCTTCCGGCAGCTCCCTGGCCAAGCACGCCGCTCCACAGGAAGTCCACAAGTCGCCGTGCCATCTATAATTCAGGGTTCGGCCGCGGAGGCTCCCCAAGCTCACCCTAAGGCTGGCTCACCCTTAGGCTGCTCACTGCTTGGAAGTGCTTATAAATCAACCCCTGCGCCGCAGCCAGGCATCCACCCATTCACCCACCCACCCCTCATCCGCCCCATTCCGCCCCGATAGCCGAAGGAAGCTCGCCTGCTGTCCCTGACATGGCCATAAAACCACAGGGACTTCTCACTACCCTCGGTTGCGGGGACAATACAGGCACAATAGACGCCTCCCTTGATACAGAGTAGTAAAAGAACGCGAATTGGTCGTAGAGTCCATAACGGTGCGACAAGTTAAAGCACATGATGTCAAATGAAAGAGTTAGATAGTATAATGACGCAGGTTTAGATGAGAAGTAACAACAAAAGTAAACTCTTCCATGGTCAATGTTACTGGCTGTTGGGCGCATGCGCAGACTTGTCCCTTATAAAGTTGTGTAGGATATACGGAGCAGAACACAATAGTATGTTGAACAAGAAACATTTAGTTTCTTTCGCAGTAACATCAGCCATAATTCCATACACTATTAAAATTTAATTCATAAATAATTGAAAGTTTTCTTATACAAGTATTTCCCGGTAGCATCAGAAATTCTGACTCTTTTGTGCTCAAATCAAGCATTAACTGTTTTAGACTTAAAAGAACATTAATATGCATCGAATGTCGGATTGACAGCTAACATTATCCCACTAGGCAGTTATATTTAGTGGTAATGATACATTTTTCATGCGTTATCCGAAACATCACACATTTAAATACTACAAAACTATTGGCGGGAATCCAAGAAACGCCTTAGAACAACAAGGTAAATTATGCGTATTAAATACCTCTTTGAAATGTTAATTGTGGATCTCGACGCTTTGTACAGAAGTTGCTATACCCAACATGCAATTGCTATTTATGAACTTGCTTAATCAATATTTGTGCTTTTATGACCAACTAAGCTTCCATATGATATAGCAAAGCCATTGCTATGGCTCTCCCTCTATTAATTAACATGGTTCATGCGCTCTGTTTACCAATAAGCGGGAATCTAAAGATGTATAAATAGTGGCATCGAGGACAGGAACGAGGGGGTGGGGGTGAGGTCCCTGCTACTGGTCCCTTCCGTGCACGTGTTTTATCCTTGTTGCCGATGTTTTCATTAGTATTGTTTGTAGCAAAACTTAGCCACAAAAAGGGTGTTAAATCACCCGATACATCATGATCCAATGGCGCTCACGAAGGGTTGGTGCCAATGAATACCGATGAACTCTATTAATAACGATATATCTATAGGTGTGCATCGACCCTAGCCCGCCCCCACCTCCACCACCCTCTCCTCATCGCGACCAGCAGGATTTATGTATGGACGGTTGGACACGTAATATTCAAAACCCCAAACAAAGGAGAACTACGGTATGCATTATACCAAAACAATATAAAACGGGACAGAAGCGCAATCGACCCCCCCCCCCACCCCCAGTTATTTCAGGACTACATTACCGACAACTACAGACAACAACCGCTCTGCCCTTTAACCAAATAAGTCGATACTGAATTGAATCGATCGACTGATCGATTCCCGTGAACTTCAGGCATTGGGCAGACGTCGGCCGGCCGGCAATAGCCAGCTTTGGCCGACCTACGGAAGCCGTGAGCCTCGGGAGTCGGCATATTTTTTATGGGTGTCGGTTTCAGGCGGTGTCGCCGAAGCTCTCTCGGCACCTCCCCGCCACGGCAGCTCCGGTGACGTGGCAGGTCACGTGACCTGGCGTGCCGCATGCCTCAGTCAACAGGTGAATGTTGCCGGCCACCGATCGGACAAAACGTCGACTGCGAGTTTATGGAAGGGGTTTTATTGTCCGGGCGGTTTCATTCCAAGCATTAGGGTATTCGTTAATGTGCGGGACGCTATATTGTTGCATGAATTCCAGGTATCCCTTGGTGCCACATGGTGATTGACCGATATCACCATGGGAATATCATTCGCTAGATACTTGGCTCCAGAAAAAGTCGTTTAAACAACGTAGAATATCGTATACACATTTTTTCTTTGCTATTCATCGACACTGAACCCCGCGGTTCATATAATCGACATTACTTTTTGTACAATATATATATATATATATATATATATATATATATTCTAGTTTTTTGCTTCCGTTGTGTTCTCACTCTGATTAAATTAACGAGCGAAATTAAACAAAACGAACAAAATATTTGCAAATAACATTTGAAGCGTTCAAAATGACAGCGGCCACACCACCTACAAGACGGAAGGACATTTGACAGCAACTGTAACATGACATTGATATATTAAAGTCGCTATCCATCTGCGCCGCAGAAGCGCCATAGTTACACTGCACACTGCCACCGTTCACTCGTGTTGATGCCTAGCCGACAGAATAGTTTCCCTGCAGGATGCCACCTGTTACCAGCCGACAAACAGCGTGTACACATACAATCGAGGGTCGATAACTACTCGACATTATCAGAGATGGGAACGCCGGAGGCTCCATTGCGTCCTACGTCGACCCTATGCGTGGCGCGCATCTACCTCTATGGGCGACATCCAATATAGAAACCACGGAACAGGCGTCATCACAAACTTGGAAGACACGTTTGGTTCTTGTCCTGGGAGCGAAGTGCGACAAGGTACAGTAATACCTTCACTGCATATTTATCGGTAATGACAATTTATTAGTAATGACATAAACTGCTTCATTGTCGTCACATTGAGCACTGATGCCAAAGGTATCGATATAGTGGTATAAATCGTCGAGTCCAGTTAGTAGACATATCTTTTTTACTACAAAATTTGATATGTGAGAATGGCCAAAGCGTGCTTTTAAAATCGATAGTCTGTTTGTTCCACGTGATGTAGTAACTACTAATTGCTGAATTTAAAGCTTCGCCAAAAAATATCTGAAAAGTAGAACTCTCGACAATGCCTTACTCACGTGTCCTAATAAGCTCGCATATGACGATCTGGTATTTATTACTTCACATGTGATATTTTTCTTCAGCAAATGCTCGGGCGATATGAGGCGGAGAAGAGAGAGAGAAGAGATTAGATAGGGAGAGCTGATAACAGGATATCGCCGATGACGTGCAGGAATAGTCTAACAACGCAATGAAACCCTATGGGTGCGAAACCTATACCTCCCGCAGTGCGACGGCATGAGCGTCGGCCGCGGCTACGGCTGCGGCTGCGGCGGAGGCAGATGCTGCCAATCAGTCTGACCCTCCTTCCATACACTATTGGCTCATGTTACTGATGCGCTATAAATTGAAATACGAAGGTTCAATCAAAAAGGAACCAAACACGGTTATCTGCAGTTAGACAGTTATGCAGTTATACAATTACTGGTGTTATCATATGACACGATAACATTACGCCTGCACCGACCTCCTGTAGCGCACCTCACCGCTGTTGGGAGTGTTAACCCATTAGCGGTTAACACCGGATAGACCTCAGGATGAAGCTGCACAGTAAGATCCTGGTGGACAGCCATTACAGACAGTTCTGGAGGGACGGTCAGGTCCTTCCAGATCCCTATCCCCCGGATCATCCCAAGTCGTCCTGCTACCGCTGCTACCGGTTATGGCACGGTGAGTACATTCATGTCTTCTGTTACGAAAAATGCTAAAGAGGTGCTAAAGAGACCGAGGATAAATCCCTTCTAGTTTTTCCTTCTCAAGCCTTATAGGTGGGACAGGTTATTTAGGCCACATTTGTGCACAAAATGGACTACCTATGACAAGGAGCGTTCTGTAATGTTGCGTCAAACCCCAGGTTTAGATATCGAGGAAAGTTCCAGAAGCCGGATCTGTCAAGTCTGTTATTATGACGAATGTTCACTCCGTTAGGTAGGTCAAACGAGTCTGTTGATAGTACTAACAGTCACAGATGCGGCTTTAAGACCTGATTCACATGTTTCATGTCAGGAAAAGGGGAGAGAGGGAACGGGGCTGATAAACATGCAGAGATGTTGTGAGAGATTTCACAAACTCGAGCAAAACTTAGGTATTTAGCCTCCTAACGAAGCTCTGAACAAAAAGGTCACTGCGCAACGTGTTTTTGCAAGATAATGCTTCAGTCTGTGATTTCGCATTAGGTCAAATCAGAGTAACAAACGCTTCGCTTTACACATCAGCCAAAAGCGCAACGAATGCGGAACAAAGACGCGTGTTCCCTGTACAACCAGAATCCATTTTTTGGCTCCGGGCCTACAAAACCCCAGTCCATCATCGACAAAACGGCGTTCCCAGAGCGATTTTCTGATTCCACGGCCACAGCGAGCTCACTCACAAATGGTTGTCATTGTCCATCAGAGTCGAGGCCGAAAGGACGCAATTGCATTTTGAGCTATTGATTGGGGCTGTCCCGCCCGGATCGACCGGTCGCCTTATCACTGCCGACACAGTCGCCATGTCGATTATTACCGCACGTGATCACATAGCTCTGCGTTCTCCGAACCAGCAGCAACCCACGCGTCCCAGCCACGGTACGACCTTACTCTGACCCCCACGACTCACACGACGCGCCAATGAAAGAGGCTGCGGGACACAAATGGCCTTAATACCCGCGAGCAGACGACAATACGACAATTCTCACGCACATGTCAAGAGAACAAAACACATTCATTCTCTCCCTACTTTTTAAATGCACCCACTGCGGCATTTCTGTGGTACCACAGATCGTGGTGGTACTGCGTGCTGGTCTGAATCATGAACCATAACAAAAATCTGATAGTAGCATCTATTCTTGTAGTGCATGTAAAACGGAGACGTGTGTGTCCCGAAATGTCCAACAAATCGGCGAGCCAAAGTAAGACAAATCAGTGGAAGATTTACTTTGGGAAGTTCGTCACAATAACAGGAATAGCGAATAGATATTAAAGACATGGCACCACATAAATCTTTCCGGAAAGAAAATTATGACGGATTTAGTTCTATGTGACACGATTATCACATCAAAGGGTGCTTCAAACAACCGCTACTGGACAACCTAAAGAGATAGTGCCACTATATTCGAAAGATCAAAGCAAACAACCGCTACTGGACAGCCTAAAGAGATAGTGCCACTCTATTCGAAAGATCAAAGCAAACAACCGCTACTGGACAGCCTAAAGAGATAGTGCCACTATATTCGAAAGATCAAAGCAAACAACCGCTACTGGACAGCCTAAAGAGATAGTGCCACTATATTCGAAAGATCAAAGTTGAACGCATAAACAAAATTACACCTGATAGATGCATAGACAAAAAAAACTTCAACAGCGGCAAAGGTCTTTAGGTCTTCTCAGCGTCAGCCCAGGGCCAGGCGCAGCGGCAAGGAACATCCCTCTATAGTTGAAGACAAATGACGTTATCCACAATACAGCTGGCTAACTCCCTCGTCACTTACCAGGGGGACAAACCAAAGCGACCATTGCCCGACCGTTGTGAGGGTAACCCGCTCCTCCTGCCACCCCCCTCCCTATCCCACGCTAACCCCCACCACTCCCCGTGGCCCCTTCTCACCCGGTCTTCAACGGCCTTCCTCCCGCGGTCATTGGCCACCACGAGACTGTCCCTCGCCACACCGAGGGGCTAATAGTGCTGTAAATGCTTTGGGCGCTACCAGCGTCATTTCCATAGGGGGTCAGTCTCCATTGAATATATGTGGCAATCAATATCCTTCAACCTCCTTGATTAAATACGGGAGCATCCATCGCGCTGGCGATGGCCCACCGCCTCCCTCCGCCCGCCGGCGAAAGGCCCGACGACTTCCTCCGCCCTCCGGCGACGAAAGAAAGTTTTCGTTATCCACGCGTTTCGTCAGTCTAACATGAATATTAGCAAACGAAGCGGGAAATACGAGGGGTAGGGGGGGGGGGAGGCTCAGTGGATGGAGATGACGAACGATAGACTCATTTGGCGAGTGACATCTCGTTTTTCTAATGCCCTGGGGGGGGGGGCACAAGAAATTAATTAACCGCCCGTGACGACAAAAAGACACGAGGAGGCTCAATGAACATGGTACCGACGTCTCTTTCAACTATTAGCCCACTCTGTTCTAATAAAATTCCAGGCACTCAGTCATGGTTTATCCGTTACAGTTTTACATTCGGAGCAAGTCTATCCCCTGTCAACACGTCAGCCTCTCGCTGGCTTGGTTGTCACTGGTAACTTTTTTAAGCGAATTGACAGACTTTCAATCAAATTGGCCATGTGTTTTTTCAGTTCCAACTTGTTAGTCGACCCCAGAGGTCTCCAAAAAGTGGGTATTCGCATAATTCATCATCAATTGTTTTGGAGCGCTGTGTTACCGACAGAATAAAAAAAAACACAGAAAGACCCAAGGAAAGCCAAGCTTGAACTTCGGGACTGGCGTTCAGTCGGTGCGGTTCACCGTTCCATGTGCAAGGTCTCCCGGTCGTCTAAATCGTGCCATCGATGCAGAAAATGAATCGCAGTAAAGACACATGGTATAAAATGGATACAATCTGGTCGGATATAGCCAGAGTATAGCCTTGGGTCAGTGAGGGATGTGGCAAGAGGCAGGAGGGAGAGGAAGGAGGAGGGAGGAGGGAGGATGGTGGGTGGGTGGGTGGGTGAGTGGCTGGATTATGCTATTATTCCACCCTCCCCGGAGCGCGGCCTTTAAAAATGTATAAGGAAGCCGGGCGCGCTGATTGGCCTGTAGCGCTGGGAGTAACGCTCGGCTCCGTGTTCTACGTACGGCTCCCGCCACTATCGGCCGGAATGGGAACAGAAGGCGTATGGTGCCAGGCAGTTAGAAGGTCGGGAGGGGCCCATCCAGGAAGGGTGCGGTGGCTTTCCAGGGCTAGAGGGCGGCCATGCCTGGCTGGAGAGTGCGCCGAAGCAGGCCGGGCAAGCACAGCTGTCGCCTGGGCCGGCCAGGGTCGAGGCCCGACAGAGGCACCCTGAAGCGGGCCGCCAGCGCCCATCACGATGCCGGTAAGTGCTCATCAAGCCAGGTGGAAGCGTCCCAATCTCGATGGAGTGGGTGGTAAAGGATGTAGCCGACAGCGACTCGTTTGTTTTATATATCCCGGCCGAGGCTGGGTCTTTGCATGGGATTAGCGCGAAGACGGCGGATACTCTTACTCGGATAGTGGCAACATCAGCGCACTATGGATACAACTTTTACGGGACAATGGAAACATCTCAATGAAACAAAAGTCGTTGTCCTGCTTTTGTTTCAGTGATTCCCGTGAATCACTGAAATAAAGCACAAATTAGATAGCCACACATGGAGTGTCCGGTCATCGTCGCCACGATCATCCACCAATGCCAGTTAGGCTACAGATCCACAACATTGGTACACGCAGAGCTGTGCAGTGTCTTGTGACAAAGTGTCTTCTATCCAGGGAAAAACACGTTAAATTCAATGCCGCACGAATCAGTTGAATCTGTATGTTGTAACAATGTGAATACTGCAACAATCAGTATAATATGGAAGCCTCAACAATCAGTACAGTATGGAAGCCTCAACAATCAGTACAGTATGGAAGCCTCAACAGTCAGTTCAGTATGGAAGCCTCAACAATCAGTACAGTATGGAAGCCTCAACAGTCAGTTCAGTATGGAAGCCTCAACAATCAGTACAGCATGGAAGCCTCAACAATCAGTACAGTATGGAAGCCTCAACAATCAGTACAGTATGGAAGCCTCAACAATCAGTTCAGTATGGAAGCCTCAACAATCAGTTCAGTATGGAAGCCTCAACAATCAGTACAGTATGGAAGCTGCTATAATCCCCGGACACCGCTCGATAGCGCTCTGGCCACCTGAGACGCATGTGGGTCGGTGGTTCGAGCCCCGCTGTGGTCATATATGTGTGGTCACAGGATACAGATCTCATGTGCTGCTTCGCAAAGAGTAGGGGATTACACCGGGGACATGGCTCCGCGTTGTCCTTCCTTCTCCAATTGACGCGAGATTACCAGAATTGGTTCAAGCGTCCTGAATATACAACCAACCTATAATCACAAGTACAATCTAGGGGCTGAACAGCAAGGCCAGACAGGCATTCTGAGGGCATTCGGACAACAGGTCCACAGAATAAACACAGAAAGGCCGAGTTTGTGAGATTTGCGCCATTGCTAAATCAATATCTTATTGATACAAGGTCAAAACGTTATACGAAAGCGAGTTCAGTCATCCTGCGTTTGTTTAAGTATTCCACTTTATGTTATGTGAATCTTCCTCTGTGGCGAAGTCCCGTTGTCCCACATACCGTTAGACGGCCAAGAAAAGGTGTCATCATCAATACACATTCACTTTAACAGTGTATATTGTACAATACATTTCTTTATACCATTAGAACAAGTTCAACAACATCATTTATATTTAAAGAATCCATGATGTCTTGTGGTTCCCACTCGCTGTAACGTTCAGTTTTAATAGCCAAACACCAGGAAAATGCAGACTCCACTTTTCCCGACATCACATAAGAAATCCACCTTCGACAAATGACCTCAACTGCTTATAGTTTACTGCCCCACAGTCCGCCGCATTATACCTTCCTTCAATAACTGGCCGCCCAGGACTCGAGGCCAATCGTCGTTTATTATCTCGAGGCGGCCCGTTATCTTCCGTTTGTGGCGCCATGACTCTCGCCATAACTCTCGCCAGACAGCTTAACGACACACAGCTGTACACCTGTCGAGCCGGGACCACGACACGCACCGGGCGGTACCGCGCCGGTCAGCGGCCGGCACCTCTATTGACGCAATAAACAACAGACGCCGTCCATGTGTATTACATGCATAGCCACGATACACGGAAGGGCTGTCAAACTGACGGCTTACGCCAACTTTTGTGTGCACACATGGGGCAAGACTGGCCCCGGACCCCCCTGGGAAAACGAAATAAAAAAATATATTAAGCATTGCCCAGACTCAGCTGCCAGCCGTAAGACGGAATGGAAGCACCTGTATACCACTATTCGCCATCGACTTGAAACAGAAAAGCAGAGCAGTACATGCAGGGTGTTGACCATTGATTTCTCCCATGGCAACAATGCAATGTTTGAACTCATGATCTCCAAAGACGTCTAAAAAGGTTACATCGCCATGAGATGCATGTGTATGTAGGTACATGTAGTCGACTCGATCAACACACACAGCAGTTCTGTTTATTGTTTTCTGTCACCGCCGTGAATGTAATACAGCCGGGCGGTGCGTCAGAGACTCGTAGGCCTAGGCGATCGTCTCACCAGCTACGATCTCGTGTTCCTGAAGTATAACAGCTCCTGAAGTATAAAAGTCCCTGAAGTATATGCCATATTGGTTCCCGTTTTTAGTAGAACGCGTTTCCCCCTAGGTCATAACGTGAAAATGGGAAAGGTCAAAGTAGAAAGAACTATGTACGTCTGCGTTGGAATACCCGAACTCCTTCGAAGAGAAAGAGATGAGAGCCTGCAACAATATATATATATATATATATATATATAGGTTGGTTGGTTAGTTGGTTATTCAGGACGCTTTAACCATATTTGGTCATATGGCGTCAATGGGAGAAGGAAGGGAGGGTTGAGCCATGTCCCCGGGGGTAACCCTCTACTCTTTACGAAGAAAGACATGGGATCTTTATCCTGCGACCACACAGACCTGGCCACAGCGGGGCGCGAACCACCGATCCATGTGCCGTTAGGCTCTCATGTGGCCAGAGCACTCCATGCGAGCGCTCTAACCCACTGAGCTATCGCGCCGGTATATATAGGTTGGAAGCGCATCTTCGTATCACATGCCACTGGCCTGAGCGCAGTCGGACGTAAGCGGACGCTACATCCTAGGCCGCGGGGAAACCTCATGGAACAGCACTTAAAGCTCATTAGCGGGTAATGGGTAATAACCGGGGCCGCATTGATAAACCATATCCAGCGTGACGCAAATCTACAGAAGTGGCACATTTGTCGAATGTTCAGTAGGTAAAAAATGAAAAATATTCACCCGGAAGGTAGGTTTTCTAAAGTAGGAAGTGCTAAAAAATGATATTAAATTTCATTTCTGGATTATGATCTTAATAAAGCGAGCATTTAACTAGGTCTACCCATCATATCAGGATAGTCAACAGTACCACCACGAGCTCAAACGGCTATCGTGAAACCACACTCTTTGTACGTAGCATGTGCCATTATCATGAATACCGCCCCATGACTACTCGCCTAAGTTGGACGCTTGCTTGGTGTGGAGGCATCTTTGCATGGAGCAGATATGCCCGAGCTCGTTAGTTTGAGAGCAAAACATACATTTGTTACCAATGTGTAACGCCCATGAAGATAAGCTACCACACATCCGCTAGCTCGTTAATCGAAAGGTTAATGATCGGCATTTTTTTTAGCGAAGTTCAAATGTCAGCATTTCAAGAACAAAGCCTGATAATTAATCATAGGATGCGGCCGTCAACGTATTCAAAATAGGCTAAATAATTAACGGTACCTGCATGATGGAGCAGCGAATATGATGCAGCAAAGGGGTGAAGCCAGAGGACGATACGCGTCGGAGTCAAAACTAATTTAAAACACCGCAAGCAAGTCAAAATTGGCTTTGGTCTGGAAATGATATGATTAACGATTGCTTTATTTCGCATGTAGAATTTCAGCACACCTAATGAGCGACTTATTAATTTTAGGGACTTCATTAAGTTATGTGAGGTGAAGAGCTTTGACGACCAAAACTAGTGTCGACAGGTTCGCATCCGTCCGTCTACGTAAGACGATAGACGGCAGTGGGGCACAATTAATAAATTTCGCTTGCCATAATCGTCGTTCAAAAGGGTCCATCTTTAAACCACACGAAAATTGATCATTTTACTAACTGGTAAGCAGGACTTATATGTGAGAAACGCTGAAACAATGGTTCGCTCCAACAGTAACGAACGAGCCTCCAAAGACAAAAGAAAATTGGCCACAGAACAAGTCATCAAAAAGTAAAACGCAGGTTTATTATCAACACGCTATCACTTTACGAACAAGCTATTATTTTGCAATATTTCATTCTATATCTTTGACAGAGGTACGGGGACACGGAGCCATGCTCAAAGTGTAGCGATGACACAAGGTCCCTTTTACCCGATTTCAAGAAAAATTGGCAAAAAAAAAATATTGCATGCACTATCTAGTTGGTGGCTAGATGCGTTACCAGCGCTCAAATTTTGATTCAACAACCGAATAATATAAATTGCATCGGCTGGTCGGACAACCGAAGACATCATATGTGACATATTTAGCACTAATCAGCACTACTTGTTACACTATTGACATATCGTAATCAGCACCATTTGCCTATGTTGACAACAATGTAACAGTAACCGTGTATGCATTTTTCTCCTCAGGGGCCGAGACCAGTTTAACGCGACTGACTCGCTGCTGCTGCAAGCCGACGCGCCGCAGCCGGACGAAGGTGTTCCTTGTCACGGGGGCCTGCCTCTTCGGCTTCATGTACCTCCTCCAGGGTCTCAGCCTGGCCTCACCGCACTACAGGGCCTCCCACCGGGTGGGCTGGATGGACGGAGGGCTGCTGTCTCGCCTGCCGCTCCTGGGGGCGTTGGTTGGGGGCCACGCCGGCGACATTGCCTCGGCCGCCCGGAACCACAAGAGGAGCGTACAGGACACGGTATTCGCTCCGGACTGCGACGCGCTGCTCAAGGGTGACTTCGAGGAGGTGAAGTACACCAAAAAACTGCTCTATCGGGAGGTCCGCGACAGCATCGACGACGCCGAATATCCGGATATGACGCGAAACTGCAGCGCTTTCCGGATCAAGCATCGTTTTCATAACGGCTCGACAAGCGAGGATGATAAGTTTCCGCTAGCTTTCGTCGTCAGCGTCGACAAGAACGCAGAACAGGTCAGCCGACTTCTCATGTCAATTTACGCGCCGCACCACGCGTATTGCTTCTGCGCCCGGCTGAAATCGTCCAAGTCCTTCCAGAAAGCCATCCGTAGCGTAGCATCGTGCTTTCACAACGTCGTCGTAGTCAATGCCAACAGGTGGAATAAGACTCACGAGGCTACAGAGGCCGAGGCCGCCATCGACGACATCAAGTGCGACCGGCGGTGCGTTCACTACTTGCTAGAGCGCTTCACTCAGTGGAAATATCTGCTCAAAATCCACGGGCAAGACTTCCCGCTGATTACAACAGCGGAGATCGTCAGTCGCTTGCGGTCAATATCCCGCCAAAATGTGTCAGTCGTATCGGATTACGCGCATCTCGAGCGCAAACATGACGTCGTGCTACGACTTCCGGCCTACGCGAAAGCTTTGCCATCAGGGGACACGAGCGACAGCGGTCACGTTGTCGTCGACAGACCCCAGGTCTCCGAACACGTCATGCTATGGAAGGGGAGCGCTTACTTCTTGGCATCGCGACCCTTCCTGCAACGCTTTTGCGAAGAGAACCTGACCTACCACTTCGCGGGGCAATTATCCGGTATGACGGAGCCGGAGATGTTCTATTGGCCCACGCTCTTCTTGCGCTATCTCAACGACTCCCAGAAAGCCACTCAGCTGGCCGTCAGTAGCCGCCATTTTAGTTTAATGGCGGATAAGAAACTACCCACCACGCACTTCTGCAGCGCCGCGGCGGACGTCAACCCGTACTGCCTCTTCGACGTCGAGGATCTGCACAAGATGTTGCGGCCGAGACAGGGTCACCAGGCGCTGTTCGCGCATGCGCTGGACCTCGACCACGACCACGTGGCATTCAAATGTCTGGAGCGTCGCCACCAGCAGCTGTTACAACAGCAGGAGAGTACGCAGGCTCTCCACGCCTTGTTTGTGGAGGAGCATGAAGCGGTGAGAGACGAGAAACTGGTTCTCGACCGGAATGTCTATCAGGAAAAGGTACTGCATGAGGCGGAAGCCCCCGTGGTGCTGCCCAAGCTGCAGGTGGACGGTGGAAAGCTGGAGACTGGCTCTGATGTGGGGGACGAGTCGGCTGCGGCGCACCAAGAAAAGACCGCTCACCAAGGCCAACACCATCACCAGCCTAACAAGGAGGAAGCCGCTGTCGGCGGTGATGAATTTGGCGGCAGTGACAAGGACACCATCGACGAGATAGCTGAAGGATCACCAGAGGGTGACGATGTTCCAGACGCGAGACACGTGATTTCTGAGGTGGTAAACAGTATCCTAGGCGACCACCACAGAGAGGGTCACGAGGATAAAGAGACAGCCGGCGGCGAAGCGCATGGCGGAGACACACGTGATAGAGACCCAGTACCGACTCCGTCTGATAACCTAGAGGGTCGGGAGGATCATAAACCCCACCCACATCATCACCGTGAAGACAAGGAGAGCGACAAGGAAGGCGTTCAAAGACATGGTGATAGGCAAGACATGATCATCCACGAAACAGGAAATGACCCGCCCGTAAAAGTCATCGAGACCGGCGAAATGCATGGAGAGCCAAGCGATGCGAAAGAAAAGGAACGACACTTGGACACAGAAAAGGAGGAAAACGAAATGAAAGAGAGAGCCGATATAGATAAAAGCGAAAAAGAGGCAAAACTCATTCATGAATTACTTTTAGATGAGGAAAAAACCCTAAGAATAAACAAAGATACACAACCTGTAGACACTGAAGACCAGCGCGAGTCCATAGCCAATGAAGATCTAGTAAAAACGAGAATTGCCCACAACCCTCAAGCTCTTAAAATAGACCATGCAGCTGTGGAGATGATTGGCGATAATAGGGGAGATCACGATCAGGACAACACCGTTAATACGGAAGAAGAAACTATTCCCCATAATAAACATCACCTGGACCTGGTGCGTGATGATACACAGCGACCCATGCTGGCGAGATAACAAACACCTGCACCATCACCTTGTACCATGCAGCAAGACATCACCATCATACGTGGATTCAATGGATGTCACTCCCCATCATAAACGTACGACGGCTATAACGTGACCTTCATGGAGGTATACGTAGTTGACATGAAAGGTCAAAAGGGATATTGCCCTGTAGTAGACGCTACGGGCGCTCAAGATGACGCCTCGACCATTGGTATCTGTGATATTGATTGTGATCACAGTGTGAATATTAAATGTAACAAAGCGCCCCCGTTGTAGTACCCCATGCAAAATCTTCAAACTCTATGCTGCTCGAACAACAAATGTGATTGCTCCAATAGTTTATATCTTCATAATTTATGAAACTATGTGTACATCCAATTTAGTAGCCACCGATACAGGTCTGTAAAAAAGAAATTACATTGCTCTGACGGCATGTGCGATTGTTACTACGAACGCTGAAAATATATGTACTTTGTGTATAAAATGGGCGGGGTATGCATGACTTGTAATTACTGTTTATACGGAAAGTCGATCGCAAATAAAATATTGATAAATACCAACTTAAATGTCTCGTAAACTCCATAACACAGCTTGATCGGTCCTTTATCGTTTTGCGACACCAGAAGCATGCAACGAGTCAGAGTATCTGACCGAAAGCCAAGACATAATACTAGCCACAAAATTAGAAGTTTGTTTCATACCACGCGTAAAGAAATTGTTGGCGTTTATGGTATACGTTTTATTGTACAAGTTTTATTATTTTATTATGCCAGTATTGTTTGTTACTTCATGTATATGCGATCCGCCTCTCTAGTCTAGAATCCACATAACACACCCCTTGCCAACCTCAGACACCGGTCAACATTACGAAGAAGGATAGATGCCGGGCTCCCCCACGCCATTCGAATTCTCTAGAGCGTTTTGAGTACTGCAGAGCCACAGTGTGACAGATCACCCAGCATTGAAGTTATACCGATATAATGGGACTAGAATGCTGGATATAAAGGTCACGCACTGGCCACACAAAGGTCAGAAGAGAAGGGACAATATTACAGCATGCCAATGGTCATTGTTAGGGGAGATCAAAAGCGAACGATCGAAGGTACATAAAAGTTGTACCAGTAACCCGTGGGGACAGGTCATTTACACGTTGTGGTACAGTCGAACGTCGTTGTATCGAGATGGGCGCGACCTTCATTTCGTATCGGTAGGCACGTGTGTCAGGGCCTTATGTGTCCCCCTGGTCTTATGAGTCCCTCGTCGCCGTTCCACCCGCTACGCGGCGCCACGCTGTGGGCCTTAATCCGAACCCCTATCATTTAGCCACAGACCCTAACGCATAACCCTCATTCAATTCCCTTACCCCTAGTCCTAAAACACTGACTCTAATCCCCAATCCCTACCACCTAATACCTGAGCCATAATCCCTAATAGCTGACCCCTAATCCTAAATCCCTGAACCTTAATTCTCAATCGTGACCTGTAATCGCTAATCCCGGACCGTTAACCCTCTAATCCCCGACCCCAACAATAATCTGGGGAGTAAAACGGCGATGAGTGACACACAAGGTCCCGACACACTTGCTTATCAGGCCGGTCTCGCATCCAGCTAGCAAGCCCATAATGTGTGGTTGGCAGCGAACGTGCTAATATGATAAGCATTCGATTATCGTCACAAAATGGGATATGATCACATGATCCTCCGACTGAATTGTCAGCACTTGTTCGAACGAATCGTTAGATCAAGTTCAAGCGTCTGATCGATTTCTTGTCACCGTCTGTTAGAACCAAAAACGTCAGTGACCAAAACGTCATATCGTGGTAAAATGAAATATACAGTTTAAAGTTTAATTTCCTGGTTATCGCTCGCACAACCGTGGCGTTTCTGAAGGAGACAGGGCGGGGCCATTCGGGGCTAAAGGATTGACTGATTGACAATTAGAGACCTCTTGGAGGCCGAAATTTGCGAATTAAGGCGCGGGAAAATAAGGAAATCTGAGGTTTCTCGGAATAGAAGGTTATAAGGGATAGACCCGGAGGGAGTGGGTGGGGGGGGGGGGGGGGGCGATACCCATATTCCATCGTTTATGAAAGCATTCAAATATATCTGAAACTGAAGAGTCACTACCTCATATATTCATAGCCCCCGTCAAAAGACACTGCGATCGAGGCAGTGTAAAAACTGTACATTTGTTCCTAGGTGGTTCAGACCATGTGGTCTGACGTTTTCGTCACTATGACGTTTTGGGCCCTAACAACCGTCAACAATTAAGACGCTTATGGCAGAGGTGACAGTTGGCGGCGGCAGTAGATTATTAGCCACTATTGAAAGCAACTGTCTTTTGCACCAATAACGACGAAGTCAATTCATACGCCGTTTGATATATAGGGTTAACGTAAGCGTTGAGGAATGGACAAGAGGGGTTGACAGTACACAGTATAGTCGATGAGGAAATATTAAGAAAAAATTAGAGCTACATTAAATGTGTACGAAACTTGCATGACGGCGTTATGATGCAGCTTCGCCATTGCTGATTTGCATAACGCCCGACTGATTAATCTCATCATTATTGTATCTAATTATAAATTATCAACACTATCATATTTTCCGTCACTGTCACAGATATTACGTGAAAAATAACGAGACTTTTAACCCACAAAACAAGATTAGTGGATCCACCTGGCCCAAGTGATTTATATCTAAACAATACTCTCGCGAAGCCACAAACCAAGGATTATTGGCCAATCAAAAGTTACTTTGGATACTATTCAGCGGGGTCGACATCAGCGCTCAGCTCATGGTTATATCACACAATCAAAATGTGCAAAGGCCAAGGCGCAGTCAGAACATGGTTAGCATAGTTATTCCAGCCCACAGACCCCTGACGCCTACGAAACAGAGCTAAAGTGTCAAGTTTTACAGTGGAAATGTCCATCAGTGTTTCCTCTCAGAAATAGTTATGAGTTAATATGACAACCTGAAGCCACCTGAAAATAGCTTGCATTCCGTAAATAGTGTGTCCGAATCGCAGAACATACGATGAAGAAAACAACGCCAGAAGCGCCTGTTAATAATCATCGTCATAATCCCAACAAGCCACAATGGAGGGTGATCAGGATTATCATATCAGTGCCGCAGAAACCACAGGGAATTGACGAATCAAGCATTCCTAGGTAAAAAGTACAAACACTGACCTATATGCAGGATCTCGCCAGCTGCTTACGTCGTACGATGACGTCATCAAAGTCAGCGAATGAATGCATTATGACAACAAATTGTTCTTTTTTAAAGCGGGTAAAAACGTTAATATAATCGTGAGGCCTTAGTAATGTTTTGGTCCTAAAAGCACCTTTGCAACACACGACACGTCTTAGAGAACAACAGGTTCAAAGAAATAAATTTGCAATCCTGTCCACAGTAAATTCAAGCGCCGCGCCATTTTGCCACAGAGCGTGACGTCATGGATGATCATACATGTGGCGCCCACATGCGGTTGAATTTTGGTTTATCTCGCTTGTCCAGGGGCGAGCGGAAAAGCGCGAAAAGATATACCGTGGCCTCGCCTCGCGCTAAAATTGTTACAATTCCAACGCCAGTGGTAGAAGACCTATGTGTGCCCCGGCGCGTTGCTGCGTATCCCCCGCCTCGTTTGTCTCTTATTATCGCCTGTCATGTGGTTCTCTCTGTCATGGTTCACTGAATGTTATTAAACTAATCTTGATCTTTACATCAATGTTAGTGCTTTTCTATCGGGTGTGGAAGAGGTGAGGCTTCTACCTAATAACTGGCGCAAGCCGCACAGTAAACGGTCTCTTCTAGAAATTAGGCCCGAGAACCACTTTCGATTTAGCAACTAACAATTCAACAGATTGTATCTGCCGAATTTGGCGCAAGTGCCCCCAGGCAAGCCCGCTTCTCTAGGGGCTCAACGGTAACAATGTTAAAATCCTTCGACGTTAGTAGGGAATCGACTGTACCTTTTATTATAATGCGGGCGCGTACAATAATAATGCTTACGTATTCTACATACCTTGTTCTATCTTCTGACATCAAGAAAGTGTGTCAACACTAGATTGTTCCAGTCATATTTTCGCGAACAAATGTTGGAGCATGCGACTTTTCCCTGCCAACCGCCATGCGTATGCAGCGCCACCTGGCGAATCCTGCCAGCATTTGAACCATGTGTAGCCTGGGTCCCAAACTTTGTAACAGTCAATGACCTGTGAAAGAGGGCGCTGCTGTTGTCCTTAAGTTCAAAGTAAGCGACTGACAAGGCCCTCTAGCGGAGAGTCATATGCTAACGGAGAGGAGGAACCAAGTCGCATTCACAGGTACCGGCATCCGCCAAAAACAAATATGGCGGATGGCTGGTCGGGAACAGTTGTGTGCTCATTTCTTCGCGAAAATATAATCGAAACAACCTAGTGTCGACACCCTTTTTTTATGTCAGATGATAGAACAATGTATATAGAATACGTAAACACTATGATTGTTCGAGCACACATTATAATAAAAGCTACAGTCGATTCCCTACTAACGTCGAAGGATTTTAACATTGTTACCGTTGTGCCCCTAGAGAAGCGGGCTTGCCTGGGGGCACTTGCGCCAACTGCCGAATATGAGTGCTTAGACTATAAACTGCGGTTTTTTATAGTGTGTTGAATATGAGCGAAGTTAGGTAAACATCGCCCGTTTCGCTATTTCCGATTTGGGTCTCGCTCTCTGATTGGCTAGCGCCAGCCACGCCCACCAAGAGGGCTGCGCCCGGGGAAAGCTGTGCTTTCTCGACAGGCGGTCACTTCAAAAAATAATTGCGACCAACTGGGGCGTCACACAAATCTGCGCTTTGGAGGGTTGACGCATGGATAGCAAATAAACGCTTGGGTCAACTACAAGGGCACATATTTTTATTTCCTTTAAATGACGTCACACATTAAGACCGTCTCCGACCGACGAGTGGTGACATCATACGGACGAGACAGGTGGAAAACTCTAGTTTATTATCCGAAAATGAAAGACATTTTAAGGGGCATGTAAAATAAACATATGGCTTTGTAACAGATGCCCACATGCATTGTTTAATAAGCATTTCGCGGATAGGCATACCTTATGACATGTTTCAGCCTTTATTTCCTTCAATGCCCGCTCCGCAAAGACGCAGCCACAGCCAGCAAGAAAGATAAATCTACAACAATAAATCACAAAAATGCACATGAAACATCAACCTCATTGTAAAACGTACGTGTATATCTAAATATGAAGTAAAGTCCAACGGGGCTACATTAAAGCAAACATTAAAATATGATGAAAGACGACCAGGAAGTCAAAATTTCCAATGCAATTATTTCACTGACCAGTGCTTACAAGATGGCCGCGGATTCTTGTATCGGCCTCAGTCATCGCTGTATTAGAGCGCAAAGCTAATAATTAAGAACGCACATCTGTTCCTTATATGTGATATATATGTGTGGACACGTTACAATCCATTCGGCTTCGAGAAAATATGTAAAGTGTAAATGTACACGAGGTTAGCAAACGTTACTCCAATTAATCTAGGCTTGTACAACGCTTCAAGCGGTAGCTCTGGTGAGTGCGTCATAATGCCATCAGCAAGATTCCATGTCTTGTAAGTCACTCCGACCGAACCCACCCACGCATCACTGGGAATTAGACGTTACTCGCCTACCTTCACCACACGTGCCAAATTCCCAATCCCAACACGTAATTAGCTTAGCTCTCTGCGTATATATTTCTCTATACATCTAAAGTCTAAAGAGGCACACATCCAGTGTGGGCGTTGAGGCGGAGTGATGTCTAACAACATGCATCAAGTCTCCACGACTGAGTTCACAAACGATGTTTTGAATGACTAAATATGAGCATTAAAGTTGCTGTTCTCTCATAAAAGGCGGAATGTTGATGGCGAGTACAGAACACAATTTCATTTACGACGAGCTGGATAATTCAGAATGTATAAAAGAAAAACTTAAAGACAACGCCCCGAAAACGTGTTCTTCGTTATCGTCGTTTGTTTGAATTAATGAGCAGAAGATATAAAAGGTTGCAGTTTACTTAGAGAGGGCATATTGGATCAAGCAGTAACCAGTCGACCAGACTTCACCTTGTCATGTGTTTTCAGGAAAGCGGGAGACTGTACCTGTATTTTCCGCTCATCTCCAGGCCAGTGACAGGGCAGATATAGGGAGCTGTGTGCCGGTCAACATAGGCATTTCCCTTGTCGCCCTTGGGTGGTTCCTTGTATGCAGAATTTTCGGTCAAGACAAGCTCAGTGACATCCTAAAATAAAAAACAATAAGGTATTCTAAAGTGATGGTAATACGTTCATATGATTATAATAATAATTGATGCCTGACTGTGCATGAAACTAAACAGTAAAAGGTAACTCGGTATTTTTTTAAGCCATTTGATTTGTTATTAGCATAATTATTCAAAAGACAATGGGGATACATAGGATACTATACACGTATAACATACACTGTTACAGGTATAACTACACATTTATGTACTGTAGATAATAAATTAACGACTTCTGCTGTCTACTGTGACAAATATTCTTCCAATGCACACATTCTGTCTGATATCAAACCTACTTTCAGTCCCTTCAAATGCTCAAAGCTGAATGCACATTCAAACTTAGAGCGATCTAACAGAAGTTCAATGACCGACTCTTTCTTGTACAACCTGCAAAAAGGGCAAAATTATTCAGGTTAAAGTGTAAATTTGCAAAAAAAATGCACATATGCATTTTCACAAAGGAATACAACCATAAATTTCAAATAGTGTAATGAAGGTCATATTTAACTGCAACACAGGTTTTAACAGGCTTACTGGTATACATTATTCAAAATAATTAAGATCACAGGACATATGCAGATAATGATAACTAGGGTAATCCAACAGTACTGTTTAAAAAAAAATATATACTGTTAGGTACTTTTACTAATTGCATTGACCATTGTACCTCATGCATTAACCTTGCAATATTTATAAGCCAAACTCACCTCCCCAGCCCACATGCTACAATAGGCTGTTGTAAAGGCTCTTGCGTCAAGGCACAAAGCCTCCATTTGGCAGCTAAGTCTGCAGCTTCATCTTTCTGTAATAGCAACAGTGAATGATGCAATGCTAAAACCGAAAAAGAAAATGTATGAATATAATTCTGGCCCTGGCATGGGTATAATTACCGTAATTTCTGGGGTATAAGTTGCACTCGCCGATTTTGAGAAATATTGAGACTTGAGCTGTATATACAACGCACCGGTGTATAAGTTGCACCTTTGGTGCAAGATTCACCCATGCTTTGAAGCACTGTGTGCATGACCCTGCGGTTGAAATAGCGTTATGCTATGGAAAAGATCGATTTGTGAATGCTATTGATATTACCATATATGCCTACTTTAATGATTGCCCGTAATTGCGTTTAACACAGCGTTCACACCAAAAGTGGCTTCCTGTGCTAATGTTGGTTGTCAAAGGCCGTAAGAACAGACAGACAGATCTGTTTCTTCGATAAGCACTTGGAGCACAGTTTCAGCGGCACTGGCTTAACACCTCGCTGCTAACAGTCGACAAAAAGAGCAGGGCGAGTCAATTGTTGTATTGTTTATACAGGTGGTTGACGTGTCGCATGATCAGTGAAGTCATGTGGCAAGGAAGGGGATGGAGTGAGGTGTCAGTCGTCAGCGGCGGCGGAAAAACTCTTATGGCAAATTGATCTTGGAACACACAAATATTGTTATGATTAGAAGTTATTAACCCTGATTTATGTAGAGTGGTGTGTGAATATAGTCTGTTGTATTGTATTTGCTGAATACACATACAAGGAAAACCAAATCTATAAAGCCCAAAAATAGTGGTTTGAAGCTTATTTTCATTGCTCGTAAAAATTAGGCCATGGCTATTTGTACAGGTCTGTATGAATATGCAGGTTTCCTATTCGTATGGCACTGGTCACATGACAACTACTCCACTCCCTGTATGAATAAGCAGGTTTGCTATACATACGGCACCGGTCACATGACAACTACCGTCATTTACATATGTTTTGGAATACCAAAAATGTACCTATGTTTTGGAACACCCCCAATTTTGGAAAAAATCATTATTTTTCGTGGCTGTATGTTTTAGTACACCACAGATGGTGTATAAAACTAGATCTTTATAGGTAGATCTTTATAGGTAAAGAGTATGAATAAATTCCTCACTATAAATAATACGGCAGACTATTCATGTGGCACTCATGTAGATAATAATAGTTACATGACTTATTCATATGGATCCTTATGATTAGATAATATGTACAAATTGATCTCTTGTTAAATAACCATGTAAAATGCCAAATTGCCGGCCACGTCTCAGTGTATTGAGCCTTCTGGTAAAATAGCTTTGAATGGACTATGACCTGCAATATTACTCACTGCAGATAGCAGTGATTATGCACCTTTACAAAGGGTAAATATAATATGCAGATCTCTTGGAATTCTACAAAATAGATGTCAAGGTAGCTGCCAAACATGAAGGCATCTATCTGGAAATAAGTTTGAACTCAACTTCACATGATTTTTTTTTACGAAAGTATATTTCTGCAAGTGCGCAATCACTGGTACCTGCATAATCCGACAGTGGTTACAATCTTACCAGTGGTTGCGCCCCTTTAGAGATGCTACCTGAGGGAGAGAGATTGGGGGTGAATGTTATCCAATGAGAGATGGCACCTCAGATTAGGGTGGGCTTTTCTGCAGAATCCTCTGCACCTCAGCAATGCTACCCCCCTCTTCTCCCAGAATGGGCGCATTTCTTTGGGCCAGGTTTGGTATCCCGTCCCAGCCTGCAACACGTGACAGAGAACTTCCGAGTATACCGATAAGGATATGCCTATTCCAATGAAATGCAGACACCGTTCACATCCGGTGCACATTAGGGCACTGGAACTAACCTGCTCTCATACATAGGGATATACCCGGGGTACCAAAGAAGTGCGCCCAGGGTGGCAATGTATTGAGGCCGTCGCTACAGGGAGCTCCCCATACAGACGCTCTCCCCATAGAGATGGGTAAGATTGTAGACCCTTATCGCGCAATCACTGACACTGGTCCACGAAAATATCGGCCAAAAACAGTGTGAACGGCAGCCATTAGCTGATTAGGCCTAAAATAAATGAATTTGACTATAAAATAGTAAGTTATTTTAGGGGCCAGGATATTTTGTAGGATGTAATTTACTGCGGCGCCGCAGTAATTTTTCCGCGCCGATGTAGTTGGCGGAGGCATGTAGGTGAAATCTGTCACGTTATTATCAAAGACCTTACCTTATAGATTCAGAAAATGTTTAGTCCGATGATTTTGGTATCCAAATAAGTGTGTAACGTTGCATAAACCATTCCGGGCGGCAGCCTCAGCTCAAATGGCTGCTTTCTCGGCATGCCGTAATCTCGCCCCCCGCCAGCCGAGCGTGAAGTCTCGCGGTGGAGGGTGGGGGGGGGGTGCATTAGCGTGCGGTGCCAAGCGCCGAGGAGCTGGCTTCACTCTGGTTGGGGAGAGGGGTGGGGGTGTGGCAAGACACAAGGAAAGTTTATCGCTACCGTTTCATTCATGTAGGGTTGGGTGTTACTGGGCTTCTCTGCACACTTCTCTGCACACAGCCATACGAGGTGGCGAGCAAAGGGGATGGGTAGGGGGAGGGGGGAGTCGGCCAAGTAGAATTGACTTCCTAGTACCATCACATTAACTGTAGATTTCTCTGTGTTATATTTTGGGGAATTGTCATCAAAGGGAGAATCGGACAAGTGGAATTAAATTCGTTCGACCATTTAACTTACACCAGTGTTTGTGTCTGTTCCTTCACTTGCTCAGGTTTTTAATCCTATTTCGCCGCTCTCAGGTTTTTATTTCTACTAAGTTCGCCGCCCGCCGCCAGCCCTCATGCCTTTCGCACCAACACCAATCGACATTAAGCCAGCCACCGGTCGTAACGGCTTTTTCACACATAATAAATTGACACTCCCCAACATAGGAATTATGCCGTGCGCGACGCCACCCCCCACCTACTAGCTTCCTCGGTCTACTGTCCAGTAACACCCCCACCCCTCTCCCCAACCAGAGCGAAGCCGGCTCCTCGGCACTCGGCACCGCATGCTAATGCACCCCCCCCCCCCTCCACTGCGAGACTTCGCGCTCGGCTGGCGGGGGGCGAGATTACGGCATGCCGAGAAAGCAGCCATTTGAGCTGAGGCTGCCGCCCGGAATGGTTTATGCAACATTACACACTTATTTGGATACCAAAATCATCGGACTAAACATTTTCTGAATCTATGAGGTAAGGTCTTTGATAGCGAGCTCTAGCGAGCTATTATGGTAACGTATACGAAGGGAAAAAATAAATAAATAAATAAATAAATAAATAAATTAAAAATAAATAAATTAATTAATTAAAAATAAATAAAATATGTTTGGCTTGCCATAGATTGCCATACTATACGATTCAAAAAACGTCGGCCGCGCGTCATGGCTGAGAGTGAAGGCGATAATAGGAGCCATTTCAGAAAGTTCCAGACTATATAACAGAATATACGCCTAAAATTCTTATTTTATTGCTTTATTTGTCTGAATAATGAAGGATTATGATTATGAAAACTATAAAACATTGATTACATTTTTATTCACCATTTCTCCCGGCTACTAGCGGAACGCCCTCTGTTGGGACATTGATGCTAACATCCGGAAAATGCGAACCCTGGCGAACGCGTTCGAAACTCGACTCAAACTTTTGTTTGTTTTTTCTGTTTGGCATAGATCTAAGTCATAAGAAATTTAGACAAGGTGTGTATTATTTTTGAACGTCATCTGTTTATTTCAACTGATTGCTATGACAGTTTTCATGAATATTTCAGCCCCTGGTTGTCAATTTTTTAAGTCAGACAAGTGACCAAGTCGAGTGTCATCTTCGCGTCGGTCTGTCAAACTGTCGTGTCAACCCTGCCAGTCCCTGGTCAAATTAGACAAATAACTGACTCAGTCGTTGATTTGTTGACGTCTACTTGTCAGTACGTTTTGTTGAGATTGAAGGTTGGTATTTTGATATAAAACCATCTAACTTGACAGCTTTGGCTAATTTTGATCTTCAGCTAAAGTTTTAGTCCAAGCTAAAACAAGTCAGATAGTCATAGATTAGCCTGAATGTTCAGACGGTAGAGTCTTGACACTTGTTCTTGTGACTGTAACAGTAAGCATCAGACTGTCAAACTGTAACGTCTGAACATTCAGGCTAGCCATAGATATCATATGGATATGGTCAGGGAGACAGGAATGTCTGATGAAATCAATCTGGACTGGTTGAAAGAACAAGCATAGCCTGATAGCTGTGGTCATAACCAGTGTCAGTGACCCTGACAGAAGTAGGCCTATTGCTATTTGGAATGCAGATTTTACTTTGATGTTTTTGGAATCATGTTTAGACAGAGTTATTTTGGGCCAATTGGGGCCTTTTTAAACCACTGTCTGTGACTGTAAAACTAAAAAGTAGGTAGAGTAAACACTAAATTTTCCATATGACATCAAATTTCAGCTGCAGTTTTTGCCTTTTTAAATATAACAATTTAATTCTGGTCTCTATTATGATTCCAAACCTATATTTTAGATGCCTCCACCCATGAAATATATATAGCTCTAATTTGAAGAGTTTATTTGAGATAGATTAAATAGGATTTTAAACAAAACTGTAAATATTTTATTACCGGTATATATTGTTCATAGATCTATACTATTTCCTAACATTTGACACCTTTTGCCTAATTCTGACACATACATCTAGGACATCAAAATTTCAGCTGCAGTTTTTGCCTTTTTAAATATAACAATTTCATTCTGGTCTCTATTATGATTCCAAACCTATATTTTAGATGCCTCCACCCATGAAATATATATAGCTCTAATTTGAAGAGTTTATTTGAGACAGATTAAATAGGATTTTAAACAAAAACTGTAAATATTTTATTACCGGTATATATTGTTCATAGATCTATACTATTTCCTAACATTTGACACCTTTTGCCTAATTCTGACACATATATCTAGGACATCAAAATTTCAGCTGCAGTTTTTGCCTTTTTAAATATAACAATTTAATTCTGGTTTCTAGACTCCAAACCTATATTTCAAATGCCTCCACCCCTGAAATATATAATTTGAAGAGTTTAATTAAGAAAAATTAAACAGGAGTTTAAACAAAAACTGTAAATATTTTAAGAATATTTTATTATATATTGTTCACATGACATACTATTTCCTTTTTTTGACACATTTTGCCTACTTTTGACACCCCAGGATAATTCAGATTTATTCACAACCATATCACTCATCTATGATTTGAAAAAATAGCTGTTTTTCAGTGCTATTTTTGTTAATTTTTAAATGATTTTAATCTATATAACATATTTAAATTAATGCCATTATTACGATTTTTAATCAAATGCAGAATTATATATTTTATTCCTCTTAGAGCAACATTTTAAGTTTAAAATTGTCCCAATACAATCATTTTCAATGTCAAATGTCAAAAACTGGTTTCCCTGCCAGACAAATATAGATCTAGATAACCATCACAAAACAATATAGGACATACAAATATTTTCATATCCAGTCTATTTGGGCATGAAATTTAAACATATCACTGGCAAAAATATAGCTAGGATATCAACAGTTTAACAAATATTGAATGAAATCCCTTTTCCCGAAACTAAACAGCCCCTCTTAAAATGTCAAGCTTTGAGTATATTCACACAAAAAATGGTTGTACTTTGTATTGTCAACATCCCCTTGCTGACAAATAATTAAAATATTAATCAAAAAGGCAACAATTATTTAATAAAAAAAATAATAAAAAAGGCAACAGTTATTGAATTAAAAGTTTAATAAAAAAAAGGAACCAATTATTGGATTTAAAGTTTAATAGAAAAAAAATACAATTATTGAATTAAAAGTTTAATAAAAAAGGCAACAATTACTGAAACAACGGTTTTAGTAGTTCATATTGATAAGCAACACAAATGTGTACCATTTTGAGGATCAGAAAACTGTCTGGACTACTCCTACTCAAGCAGTATTACTTTCAAATAGAGATACCAAGTATACATAATAAACAGGGTTTAGCATGTAAAAGTGTCTACCGGTAAATAGGCAATAGGAAACATATGGTCAGTTTACTTCATTTTACTTATACACTGGTGCGACTTAGCTATGGCTCAAGTCTAATAATTTCTAAAAATCGGTGGGTGTGACTTATACACTGGAAATTTGGTAACATATGCCCAGTTTACTTATCTTTTTTTATCTTTACTTTCTAAAAACATTTTTTGTGAGAGATACCAATATTACATTGGTAGCAAATTGTATAGATCTAGGATGATAGAAGAAGACGGATGATGATAAAACATACATTGTACTTCTGACATGTGATGGGTGTTCAAGAAACTTACTCGTGGTGTATTTAGCAACAGTTCAGTATATGTTCTCATGGACAGGTCACAACCGCATAAAGCATGCTATAAAACATGTTATAGATTGCTAGAATGGTAGAAGAAGAAGGATGATGATAAAACATACTTCTGACATGGTGTGAGTGTTCAAGAAGCTTACTCATGGTGTATTTAGCAATTGTTCAGTATCTGTTCTCATGGATAGGTCACAACAGGCAATGAAAATATGTTTTTCATGAAGGAGTTACCTCCGAAAATAGTTTTAATAGAAATGATATAGATCTATTAAAGTCCTTCTAATATAAATAAAAATATTTATGGACATGTTGTCATCAATTTTTTTTTGCCATATTGGGGCACTTTCTGTGAAAGGGTGTAGCTTTTTTATGAACATATACCTGGTACATAGATAGGTATAGATTGCTATAAATTTATGACCAGCTATAAACTTGATTTAAAAATATCTCATCAACCTATGTATAATTTTAGCAAAAGGAAAAAATGATAAAAAATGAATAAGATATAAATTATCATAAAATAGATCTAATATGATTAATTATAGACTCAAGCAACTACTTATTTTTGTATTTCTCTGCATATATGACTTTAAGCCCAAATATTACTGTTAAACAACTAAGCCATCCATCTTATTTTTAATTAAAAGAAATAGATAAAAACATCATTTCTATAACTTAAATAAGATATTTCAGTGCAGGCAGCTTTAAGAATATAAACTACTTCAGCTAATAGCGAGCTCTAGCGAGCTATTATGGTAACGTATACGAAGGGAAAAAATAAATAAATAAATAAATTAATTAATTAAAAATAAATAAATAAATAAATTAAAAATAAATAAATAAATTAATTAAAAATAAATAAAATATGTTTGGCTTGCCATACATTGCCATACTATACGATTCAAAAAACGTCGGCCGCGCGTCATGGCCGAGAATGAAGGCGATAATAGGAGCCATTTCAGAAAGTTCCAGACTATATAACAGAATATACGCCTAAAATTATAATTTTATTGCTTTATTTGTCTGAATAATGAAGGATTATGATTATGAAAACTATAAAACATTGATTACATTTTTATTCACCATTTCTCCCGGCTACTAGCGGAACGCCCTCTGTTGGGACATTGATGCTAACATCCGGAAAATGCGAACCCTGGCGAACGCGTTCGAAACTCGACTCAAACTTTTGTTTGTTTTTGCTGTTTGGCATAGATCTAAGTCATAAGAAATTTAGACAAGGTATGTATTATTTTTGAAAGTCATCTGTTTATTTCAACTGATTGCTATGACAGTTTTCATGAATATTTCAGCCCCTGGTTGTCAATTTTTTAAGTCAGACAAGTGACCAAGTCGAGTGTCGTCTTCGCGTCGCCGTCGGTCTGTCAAACTGCCCCTGGTCAAATTAGACAAATAACTGACTCAGTCTTTGATTTGTTGACGTCTACTTGTCACTGTCAGTACGTTTTGTTGAGATTGAAGGTTGGTATTTTGATATAAAACCATCTAACTTGACAGCTTTGGCTAATTTTGATCTTGAACTATAGTTTTAATCCAAGCTAAAACAAGTCAGATAGTCATAGATTAGCCTGAATGTTCAGACGGTACAGTCTTGACACTTGTTCTTGTGACAACAGTAAGCATCAGACTGTCAAACTGTAACGTCTGAACATTCAGGCTAGCCATAGATATCATATGGATATGGTCAGGGAGACAGGAATGTCTGTAGCCTCGGGAGACCCACTCTGTTCCGCCAGAGTGGGTCTCCCGAGGCTAGAATGTCTGATGAAATTAATCTGGACTGGTTGAAAGAACAAGCATAGCTGTGGACATGTGGTCAACACCAGTGTCAGTGACCCTGACAGAAGTAGGCCTATTGCTATTTGGAATGCAGATTTTACTTTGATGTTTTTGGAATCATGTTTAGACCGAGTTATTTTGGGCCAATTGGGGCCTTTGGCTTTAAACCACTGTCTGTGACTGTAAAACTAAAAAGTAGGTAGGGTAAATACTAAATTTTCCATATGACATCAAATTTCAGCTGCCTTTTTAAATATAACAATTTAATTCTGGTCTCTATTATGATTCCAAACCTATATTTTAGATGCCTCCACCCATGAAATATATATAGCTCTAATTTGAAGAGTTTATTTGAGACAGATTAAATAGGATTTTAAACAAAAACTGTAAATATTTTATTACCGATATATATTGTTCATAGATCTATACTATTTCCTAACATTTGACACCCTGGGCTCGCGCTAGGATATTTTTTTCATTAGCCAATTTGGCTAATTCCGTGGAAAAACATTAGCCAAAATTAGCCAAATATATTAGTTATAAATTGGTTATAAATCTCATAATTGGAGATGAATGTAGTAGATCTACAATGTAATGTGAACATGAATAAAAATGTGTTTGTAGTTGAAATTTTATATTCGCCATTTTGGCGAGTGTCCAGGAAGTTCTTATCGCCAAATCCCAAATTTTCTCGCCAAATGGCTATTGGCGAATGCTAACGCGAGCCCAGACACCTTTTGCCTAATTCTGACACATATATCTAGGACATCAAAATTTCAGCTGCAGTTTTGGCCTTTTTAAATATAACAATTTAATTCTGGTTTCTAGACTCCAAACCTATATTTCAAATGCCTCCACCCCTGAAATATATAATTTGAAGAGTTTAATTGAGAAAAATTAAACAGGAGTTTAAACCAAAACTGTAAATATTTTAAGAATATTTTATTATATATTGTTCACATGACTTACTATTTCCTTTTTTTGACACATTTTGCCTACTTTTGACACCCCAGAATAATTCAGATTTATTCACAACCATATCACTCATCTATGATTTGAAAAAATTGCTGTTTTTCAGTGCTATTTTTGTTAATTTTCAAATGATTTTAATCTATATAACTTATTTAAATTAATGCCATTATTACGATTTTTAATCAAATGCAGAATTATATATTTTATTCCTCTTAAAGCAACATTTTAAGTTAAAAATTGTCCCAATACAATCATTTTCAATGTCAAATGTCAAAAACTGGTTTCCCTGCCAGACAAATATAGATCTAGATAACCATCACAAAACAATATAGGACATACAAATATTTTCATATCCAGTCTATTTGGGCATGAAATTTAAACATATCACTGGCAAAAATATAGCTATAGGATATCAACAGTTTAACAAATATTGAATGAAATCCCTTTTCCCGAAACTAAACAGCCCCTCTTAAAATGTCAAGCTTTGAGTATATTCACACAAAAAATGGTTGTACTTTGTATTGTCAACATCCCCTTGCTGACAAATAATTAAAATATTAATCAAAAAGGCAACAATTATTTAATAAAAAGTTTAATAAAAAAGGCAACAATTATTTAATAAAAAAGTTTAATAAAAAAGGAAACAATTATTGAATTAAAAGTTTACTAAAAAAGGAAACAATTATTGGATTTAAAGTTTAATAGAAAAACAAAACAATTATTGAATTAAAAGTTTAATAAAAAAAGGCAACAATTACTGAAACAACGGTTTTAGTAGTTCATATTGATAAGCAACACAAATGTGTACCATTTTGAGGATCAGAAAACTGTCTGGACTACTCCTACTCAAGCAGTATTACTTTCAAATAGAGATACCAAGTATACATAATAAACAGGGTTTAGCATGTAAAAGTGTCTACCGGTAAATAGGCAATAGGCAACATATCTGGTCAGTTTACTTCATTTTACTTATACACTGGTGCGACTTATCTATGGCTCAAGTCTAATAATTTCTCAAAATCGGTGGGTGTGACTTATACACTGGAAATTTGGTAACATATGCCCAGTTTAGTTATCTTTTTTTATCTTTACTTTCTAAAAACATTTTTTTGTGAGAGATACCAATATTACATTGGTAGCAAATTGTATAGATCTAGGATGATAGAAGAAGATGGATGATGATAAAACATACATTGTACTTCTGACATGTGGTGAGTGTTCAAGAAACTTACTCGTGGTGTATTTAGCAACAGTTCAGTATATGTTCTCATGGACAGGTCACAACCGCATAAAGCATGCTATAAAACATGTTATAGATTGCTAGAATGGTAGAAGAAGAAGGATGATGATAAAACATACTTCTGACATGGTGTGAGTGTTCAAGAAGCTTACTCATGGTGTATTTAGCAATTGTTCAGTATCTGTTCTCATGGATAGGTCACAACAGGCAATGAAAATATGTTTTTCATGAAGGAGTTACCTCCGAAAATAGTTTTAATAGAAATGATATAGATCTATTAAAGTCCTTCTAATATAAATAGAAATATTTATGGACATGTTGTCATCAATTTTTTTTTGCCATATTGGGGCACTTTCTGTGAAAGGGTGTAGCTATTTTATGAACGTATACCTGGTACATAGATAGGTATAGATTGCTATAAATCTATGACCAGCTATAAACTTGATTTAAAAATATCTCATCAACCTATATATAATTTTAGCAAAAGGAAAAAAGGATAAAAAATGAATAAGATATTAATTATCATAAAATAGATCTAATATGATTAATTATAGACTCAAGCAACTAATTCTTACTTATTTTTGTATTTCTCTGCATATATGACTTTAAGCCCAAATATTACCGTTAAACAACTAAGCCATCCATCTTATTTTTAATTAAAAGAAATAGATAAAAACATCATTTCTATAACTTAAATAAGATATTTCAGTACCGGCAGCTTTAAGAATATAAACTACTTCAGCTAATACAGCAGATATCAGACGTATCTAGTCAACTCGACCCACGACACGCCCGACCCATCACCTACTCAACCCCAAGCCAACTCGACCCCAAGCTAACTCAACCTCAAACCAACTATACCCATGTTGGTTTTGGGTCTAGTTGTCTAGAAACCTATAAGATTAGGACAGCTGGCTGCTGCAGTTGATACAGCAGCTTTAAGAGCTAAGCCTTTATTATTTTCTAATTTGGGTGAGCTCGCAACTTAGGCAATGCCTATTCATATTAATAACGTGACAGATTTCACCTACATGCCTCCGCCAACTACATCGGCGCGGAAAAATTACTGCGGCGCCGCAGTAATTACATCATACAAAATATCCGGGCCCTTATTTTAGACTTAGGCAAGTTAGGGATGGTAAACATCTACAATTCGAATTCGATGAGATCACCTTCTCAGGCTTTTTCTTCAGTCGCACTAGTTCACCACGTGTAGGGATTGTTCCGCCGTCACAACCCATGATGACATATATAAATATATATATTGCAAAATATCACAAATCGTGATCTGGTGAGATTTGTTTTGGATTTTACCGGAAGTTGAGTCAAGCAAAGCTGTTTCATTCGAAACTCTCATTCAAAGACAGTCCACATTTTAAGAATATTTCATGTCCTCAACTGTTTTTATTTACCCTTACATAATTTAGACATTATTTAAATATAGTTATAAATTGAAAATCGGAATATAATATAACGACTTGAAATATGTCTCAGCTGAGCGAGTGCGTACGCACTCCACTGGAGACATTCTGCAACGTGTGAGGGAAATGTCAATGTTTGAACGTTGGTTTGGTTGGTTGATAACTTGACAACACCGGAAATTAATTTTTCTCCCGCAGTTCCAAGAATATGTTGACTATGCATCCGGCATCTTATATATCCCGGGGTACCTCCACCTCGATCCAAGCTGGCTTCCATATATATATATATATGCAGCCTCTCTTGGCGGATCCAGAAGTTTGTAAAAGGGGGGGGTGGGGGTGGGCATTTTATTTTATATGCCGGGTGAGAACTTGAAATAATATTCAGAGTGAGGGTTGCGCGTACGTGCCTCCTGTGCCCCCTCCCCACCCCTGGATTCGCCAAGTGCTGCACTGCGGCCGGATATCCTTCAGGGTGTTGGAGGAGTAGGGGGCTGCGGGGGCGACTGCATTCGTCCCATCAGTCACTTGGGGCATGCGTGGAAAGTGAAAGGATGCCACGATCAGTTAGCTAGCGCACTTGTCATATAGTTTGCGTCACATCGAGTCTATTTATATAGGCGTACGTAGGCCTACATGGAGAGGCCGGGGCCAAAAGTATATATATATATTATAGTTTGCTGGAAATTTTAGCACCTCGGCCTACTTCGAGCAGCTCTCCGAATTGCAGAGAACAGCCATGATTTCATGCTTTGATCTCCGTGTATATATATTACATATATATATAGGCCTGCGGAAATTAGGGTAGCGGGGGATCGATCGGGAATCCCACGTTTTTTGGCCAAACACCTTGATGTTATGACGTCACAGCTAGTGTTGTGGTGGTGCCCCCCAACCCACTCACCCCGCGGTCGCATTTTCTCAGAATGCAGCCCCACCCACCCGCCCCCCACCGGTCGTAAGATTTCAAAGAGGTCCCGATCGCAAGTCTGAGCTAGCCGCTGTGTCTGCTCCCCTCCCCGCCACACACTTTCACTTTGGCATCCAACGGGACTATTAAATTAAGCTAGTATGATAATGTGTATATATGGCGGGACTGATATATAGCGTCAAGTAATGGATGGGTAGTGTCTTGTGGCTAACGAGTGAGGTAGGAACGAGTGCCGCAAACGACCGTCGTAAATCCGTATCTTAGTGCCGCTTGCAGTGGGAAGTGTACGGACTGTCGGCTTTGAAGCTCTCTCCGCGCATCAGCGTTGACATAAAACTTCGCAATGGCACATGCAGTGTGTAATTGTGTTGGTGAGGGGGGTGGTAGAGGGGGGGAGGGCTTATGCCTTGACTAGTTCGCTTGTAGGTCTCACAACATATAGTCATATCTTTTCAGGCCTCATGCTCCCCTACGTTATAGTATTATAGTATTATTACTTATTTATACACATATGCGGGGGGTGGGGTGGGGGGCAAGGGGGGGGGGGTCGTATTCCCAGATCGCGAAGAATAAATGTCGTTATTCCCAGGTCACGATGAATTAAACAGGATAACTTCCAGTAGGCTATACATAAGAAGGACGGATAGATGATATAAAGTAGCGATTTCCCGATTGACGTTTATTTAATGTTAAAATTCCCAGTTCACGACTATTGAGAATCCTTGATCACGACGGTCGGCTAATACCCCATTCCCAGTTCACGAAGAATTATCTGCTCATTCCCAGTTCACGGAGAAATGAAAACCAAGGAACGAAAACACCCCTTGCCCATATATATGCGACTCTAAATAAACATAGGCATAAATGCTCAGTGAGTGAAAGAGTAGCATTCACATTCAACAGTAGGAAAGTGTAGAATGTTGTGTATGCTCCAGAAAATGAATTTTAGCGACAAAAATAGAATCAAATAATAATTATTTTTAACATTATATCACAGACATATTGTTCATAATGTAGTAGGCATACTATATTACTGAGTGTTTAATTGACAGGCCAGTAGCCGAAGGGGGAGGGGTTCGCGGGGCATGGGGGGGGGGGGGCATTTCGGAGGGGTCAAACGACGCCCCCCATTCACAGCTGGTCCTTCACAAAAAATCGTAGGCTTACATGATCTAAGGTATTAATATCCACCTACCTCACTCAGTAGCCAGTAAAAGTTGGCTAACGAGTGAGGTAGGTAGGTCCCGCTTTGGGGCTTATAATCAGTATTTCTTACACTACGGCACATACATAGGTTAAAACTGGTCTTATCTTGATACTACCGAGTGTTTATCAATATCGGATTAGTAAATCGTACATAATCCAAGGCATTATTATCCATCTACCTCACTCATTAGCCAGTAAAAGTTGGCTAACGAGTGAGGTAGGTAGGTCCCGCTTTGGGTCTTATGATCAGTATTTCTTACACTACGGCACATACATAAGCTAAAACTGCTCCTATCTTGATCCTACCGAGTGTTTATCAATATCGGATTAGTAAATCGTACATAATCGGAGGTATTAATATCCACCTACCTCACTCATTAGCCAGTAAAAGTTGGCTAACGAGTGAGGCAAGTAGGTCCCTCTTTGGGTCTTATGATCAGTTTTTCTTACACTACGGCACATACATAGGCTAAAACTGGTCTTATCTTGATACTACCGAGTATTTATCAATATCGGATTAGTAAATCGTACATAATCCGAGGTATTAATATCCACCTACCTCACTCATTAGCCAGTAAAAGTTGGCTAACAAGTGAGGTAGGTAGGTCCCTCTTTGGGTCTTATAAGCATTATTTCTTACACTTCGGCACATACATAGGCAAAAACTGCTCTTATCTTGATACTACCGAGTGTTTATCAATATCGGATTAGTCAATCGTACATAATCCGAGGTATTAATATCCACCTATCTCACTCATTAGCCAGTAAAAGTTGGCTAACGAGTGAGGTAGGTAGGTCTCGCTTTGGGGCTTATAATCAGTATTTCTTACACTACGGCACATACACATACGCTAAAACTGCTCTTATCTTGATACTACCGAGTATTTATCAATATCGGATTAGTAAATCGTACATAATCCGAGGTATTAATATCCACCTACCTCACTCATTAGCCAGTAAAAGTTCGCTAACGAGTGAGGTAGGTAGGTCCCTCTTTGGGTCTTATAATCATTATTTCTTACGCTACGGCACATACATACGCTAAAACTGCTCTTATCTTGATACTACCGAGTGTTTATCAATATCTGATTAGTCAATCGTACGTCATCCGAGGTATTAATATCCACAGTAAAAGTTGTCTAATGAGTGAGGTAGGTGGATATTAATACCTCGGATTATGTACGATTGACTAATCCGATATTGATAAACACTCGGTAGTATCAAGATAAGAGCAGTTTTAGCCTATGTATGTGCCGAAGTGTAAGAAATAATGCTTATAAGACCCAAAGAGGGACCTACCTACCTCACTCGTTAGCCAACTTTTCCTGGCTAATGAGTGAGGTAGGTGGATATTAATGCCTCGGATTATGTGCGATTTTCTCATCCGATATCGATAAACTCTCGGTAGTATCAAGATAAGACCAGTTTTAGCCTATGTATGTGCCGAAGTGTAAGAAATAATGCTTATAAGACCCAAAGAGGGACCTACCTACCTCACTCGTTAGCCAACTTTTACTGGCTAATGAGTGAGGTAGGTGGATATTAATACCTCGGATTAGGTGCAATTTTCTCATCCGATATCGATAAACTCTCGGTAGTATCAAGATAAGAGCAGTTTTAGCGTATGTATGTGCCGTAGGGTAAGAAATAATGCTTATAAGATCCAAAGAGGAACCTACCTACCTCACTCGTTAGCCAACTTATCGTTAGCATATATGTTAGATGAGAAACTGATAAAATTTTAGCCTTATTATAACTCCCCCCCCCCCCCCCCCTACTCCTGCTGACCACCCAGCACCTTTCTCTGGTCGGTACAAACCGATGACGGCTTGCTCGCACCGCACGCACCGTTAACTTTGGAACTCCCGTCGAGCCGCAGTGGGAACCTGGGTGCATGCGAGGGGTCACTACAACACATACTGGATTTTTCCACGCACAGCGCCTGAGCCTATCTCACTCGTTAGCCACAAGTCAGTACGTAATAGATCGCTATAGGGCTATAAAGTCTCGTTCGCTTAGACTTCCGGTTTACTCATTTTGGGGACAAACAAACGAAGCACGTGTATGGAACGAGTTTAGAATCTCTGCGCACACTGGTATCCTGACTATCTGTGACGTAGGTGTGACGTGTATGTTACGCAAAGAGAGAGACTGGGAACCAGACTACCTGCGCAAAAGCCAGGCGCTGAGGGGTGGGTCCATTGCGGAAGGCCTAGCGATATGATTAAGAATATTTAAGAAATATAGCTTCACAAGACGGATAGACGACATATTTTTTATTCGTTTGCGCCATCACAATGACGAATATTTGTTACGACGGGACAATACGACTGAGAAATTAACGTTTTTTTGCATTTCCTACGAAAACGAGGCATTATGACGTCACACGGATTCTCCCCGGTTACAACGTTGGCGCTACGCTTCAAACAGAAAACTTACAAAAATGAAGATACTTGGTCTTTTTGTGATCCAAAAATGATACGAAAACATCCAACTAGTCTTATTTTATCTTTACCATGTAGTTTAATGACGCATCCGTGTGCTGTTACTCCATGTACTGCACATTTTGACAGCGGTATCGTTAAGTCGATCACTTGCTCTCGCCATTTTTGTTACCGCGGAGGCACGCGAACGTCTGTGACGTCACTCGCTGTTTGAGGAACTTGCGAAAGCCCGGGTGCAGGGCTAAATTTAGAACGTTATTTTTAGCTTTCGAGTGTTTTGAAGACGGATTTTTCCTTGCATATTCCCAAAGTTCTGCGCTTCATCGCCTCGAAATATTTTAACGTATATCTCCCATAGCCATGTTTAGTGAAATGGTACTCATAGTCTTTAGAATAAACCTGGAAAGAAATTGACTTATAGCTGCCTATACTTCAACATGGAGCACGTGTGTTTGTTTGTCCCCAAAACTGAAGTCTCGCGGCCCGATCGCGAGAACTGTATAGCCCTATACTGAGATATAGCTGATGACTCGGTCCTCCCTGTGTAGATGTAGAATTATCCTTAACAAGAAGGTAAAGATTTCTAAATAAAATTAAGTAAGCAACACAATTATGAACGATACATCTTTATCAATGCAAATATCCAACGATTTGTTTTTGGACGTGAGTGCATGCATTCAACTTTGCCTGCCTTGATTCAAAATGACTTGTCCCTGAAGGGAGTGACGTTTGTATCAGTTTGTATCGTATCGTGTAAGGAAACTGCGTTTCCGCCTGCCATTCACCAGAAGAGGATCCTGCAGAGCGGACGACCGAGAGGGTGATCAGTGACAACTTGGAACTTTGGTGTATTTGCGGACTGAAAACAGGTAGGATAAGTCTTTGAACAATTTTAACAAATACTTTTGGTTGTAACGTCATAGTTTGCATTTTTAAAGAACTAAATAGGTAAGTAGATCTAAGACTCATCGGCTTGAAGCGCGTCGTCGGCAACGACTGCAGTGCAACTGAACAGCAAGCTTACAAGACAAGTGACGTGTTGGAGTGTTCAAGTGGGTACACTGGCATACAGGTGCGTGACAACAGTAACCCCGGCGATCCGCGTGATGAATGATGGGTGTGGCCGGTGCATAAAACCAGCATCTTCAGAGCAGGATTAGAGTTAGGAAGGTCGAATGAAGTTAGGCTTTCAAGTAGAGAATCAGTGAGAATTAAAGTCCAGTTTCAGTCCCACTCTGAAAACTTAACTAAGACTTATATTCAAATTCATTAATGCCATTCACACTGTTTTTGGTTGATATTTTCGTTAACATTGAAGTGAGCGCTCAGAAATTTACAGACAGGTAGCCTGAATGTTCAGACGTTACAGTCTTGTCACATAAACAAGTGTCAAGACTGTAACGTCTGAACATTCAGGCTAACAGACAGGCAGACATAGAAAGTATAACGCTCAGTTGGAGACTAAACCAGCCTGAGTGAACATAATCATGATTATAATGACATTTGCAATGTAGATCTAGTCGATTATTACTTCAATATAATGTAATTGATTAAAAACAATTACTGATTGATTACCCCATGCCTAATACATAGGTCTATAGGTTTTCATTGCTATAATCGGCACGGAAACTATTTGCCGCCTCGTTTTCTAATTTGACATGAAATATATTTAATTGACAAGCCTAAAATCAATTCATATTTGTCAACTTGAACCAAAGACCTAACAGAATTTGGCATACTCACAGTCTTGTTGTCAAAAGAATTCACATGGTGCCAACATTATGACTTTTACGCAAACGAAGCAGACAAGTTTCACTATGGCCGTCGCTCTGTTTACCTTGTCATCTGTCATGTCTGTGGGCGATAGTATTACTGGTATTTTGGGCAGGGGGGTTAGGTTGTCTCAATGTCAAGCCGTAACTTGAATTAAGCTTACATGCGTCTATAGTTCCTCTAGTATATATGAATATTGAAGCTACAAACTTATTCCTTCTGCATTGCTTTTGCATGGAGACGCTAACATTACTGTTAGTATAAAACCTTTGCATGGGCACATAATGCTCTGTCCCCTTTTCTAGTGGCTGATATTAGACTTATCCGTGGGCTTACTTCTTTTAACCAATGAAAACACAGTAATATGACCTTCACCTTACGACGTCATAAAAAGGTGGCTGTCAAAACACTTTCGTCTGCTATACTTTATGCTAGAGACTGTCGTGTTGTGCTGTTATTAAACTAGATACACTTTCAAGTAAGTTAAAATCACAAGGGTCTCGTGTAATGGAGCAAATAAATACATAAATCGTGGCTGCAAATGGTGCATGGACAAAAATATTTACGAAAGCGATGCGGCAGATATTAAACGCGCCGACTATAGGCAGCATAATACAAAATGAAAATTATAAATTTCATAATATAATGGTAACCGTAAATAAATCAGCATTTAGACTTTTGTCCATAGCATTTTTTTCTTTTTTTAAAGTTGCATGTCGAGCTCTTTCCCGCCAAAACTAATGAGGTCAAAATACATATAAGAATCAGTCCTTGAATCATTCAAAACTTCTTTTATCTATACTCCACCCATACCAGACTGCCAAATAGTGTCTCTTAGCCTTGTCCGTGATATCAATTTACCACAAGTTTTCATTTTAGTGGTAAATGTCATCAGTTTGTGTGCTTCGCGATGCTTTGATATAAGTAGCAGTGCCGCGACCGAGTTCTGTGGTGTCCCGGGATAGACACGTTTGCCACACCACAGCCGAAACAGTGATGTTTATCAGGTTTCTGAATTTATAGAATGAAACAATCAAGTTTTCTGCAAATTTTGATATAAATTTCGCCTAGGCTTACTTTTGGCGAGAAAGAACTCCACATGCAACTTTAAATAAGATAAAGAAATAATTCTATTTGTAAACAAATTTAATAGATATATTTTTTAATCTTTTTGTTGAAGCCTTCTAAGCTCAAGTTAATAAAAAGGCTGAAGTACAGATCAATAGGTCATCTTAGACCTCTTTCATCCAAATTAAATTAGATGTACCGTAAACTGCCTATTTGAAGCAGCGGCTTATATTAGGAAGTTATAGGCTCCACTTTCCTGGTTTGAGTCGCAAGTCGGGGTGCGGCTTTAAATAAGGCCTTTTGCAGATTTCAAGTGAGGTTGGCGAGACAAGCGCCGGGGGCAGGGGGGGGTGGTGGGGGGGGGTAATACAATAACTACCGGTGTTGCCAAAATAAAGTATTGCATCATAACGTCATACAAGTAAACACGTGGGGAGCTAAATCAACTGGAAAGCTGCGTTGTAAGATGCTCTTTTCCCAGGTGGCAATCAAAACTGACAATGAGCTACTTATGGTTGTGTTATTTATTACTACTGCCACGTGACTGCCCACACCTATTGTACACCAATGATCAGAGGCCAGGTTTCAGGTGGTGTAAATTGATACGGCTGCCACCTCGCACCAAATGCAATAAGTTAACTGTGCCAGACAGAAAGTTCATACTGGGTAGGTATGACAGTGATTCATAAACATGCAGTAAGAGCCGGGAGAGCCAGCCACTGGTGTGACACTTGATAAGAGCTGCGATCGGAGAGGAATATGTGAATTTTGTTAGTAGTCGCGACTGCTTGTATAAACAATTTATTGGCTTGGTAGGGGCCGGGAGGGCCAGCCACTGGTGTGACACTTGATAAGAGGTGCGTTCGGAAAGAGGGAGAGGTGAATGTTGTTAGTAGTCGCGACTGCTTGTATAAGCAAGTAATTGGTTTTGTTGGCGGGACAGGATTAGGCAGGGATACCGGGGGTGGGGGGGGTGGGGAGGGATCGAGAGGCCAAAGTCTGGGTGCGGCTTATAATATGTAGTATTCCGGAAACGGTTCTGGGTGCCTGCCAACCCGGTTTTGAGGCCAAAGTTGGGGTGCGGCTTCTAATATGTATGCGGCTTCAAATAGGCAGTTTACGGTATGGCATTTAAAAAGCTGCTACCTATCCTCTTTTGTGACATCTGTCACCATTTGGAATTGGGTATGGAATGCATACAGGGAGACCTTTAGGCTTGCATGTATCCCAAGTCAGAGAGCACAGCTCAATGAAGTAAAATCAGAGTACCTGTTGGCAGATAATTGTTGGTTAGATGAACCCTTCAAAATGTACCGGGATCAGTTGTCTCTTAACATGGCAGCAATATTGACCATCCTTTCAAGCTGACTTGATGAAAGCACTCTATGTAATGGTGATTGTTATCTTGCCATATTTCTACATTCAGTCCAGTCAAATTGATAAATTTTATACTGTTATCATCCCATGACAGCAATTAGCAGGGTTTCACTGTAAGATCAAAATTTTCTAAAATCCTTAGTGTACAAAAAGACCAACTACATGTTACATAAACTTCTAAGCTTCTGTACCTGATTAGTCATATACTCAGATACTGGAAGCTGAGGATTGCTTTTTATACAAATTTAACCAGTCATGTGTAATCTTTCTAATTGTCACATATTTTCTATTTCAGTTATCATGTCACAAAACAAGAAGCAGTGTGTTCTGGTGACTGGTGGAGCAGGTTACATTGGTAGCCATACAACAGTGGAAGTTATCAAAGCAGGCTATTCAGCAATTGTACTAGATAATCTAGTCAATGGCAGTATAGGTAAGTTACTGAAACACAGGACATGTATCTCATCATTTGGTGACTGTTCACACTATGGCAAAAGTTTAAGAGAGGACTAATCATTATTATATATGTTAAATATTTGATCTGGGAAATATGGTCAGATATTTAACAGATATTCTGATATGGAAGAATAACTCTTCCTTTTATAAGTGGATATGTATTAGATAAATCATATTATTAACGATGAAAAGCTAAAATTTTCAGCAATATGTCACTGATACATATTTGGAATAGCTTGGCTAAGGTCATAATAACGGTAGGCATATGTAGGTCAAAGGACAAGGTTACAGCAATTAATAAAAAAAACACATAAGGACACATATATCTCCGTTTAATATTAGAGATAGAGACCTCAGATAAGTTTCAGAATGGGCTACCTTCTAAAATGCATCTTTTAGGTGTTGTATTGAATGTTTGTTTTTATTTTATAAATATAGTCCAAATAGTCTTGAAATTATTTTTTCTTTTTTTGTTTACAGAAAGTTTAAACAGGGTAAAAGAACTCACACAGCAAGATATTACATATTATTCTGTGGACCTCTTAGACAAAAATTGCTTGAAAGAAGTGTTCAAAAAGGTGGGTTATAACTACAAATTTAACAAAAGTATCTTTGTCCTTGCAGAATGCGTGAGGAGAGTGGAGAAAATAACAAAGCAAAACATTCCTTTTTATGAAGTTGACTTGTTGGACAAAGCTTCTGTCAGAACAGTATTTGACAAGGTGGGAAGAGGAGTCACTTAAATTTGTTTTAATGATAAGCATTATTCAGTGGACCTGCGACTCTGACTTCTAATTTATCACTTGAGAGGGAAGGCTTTACGTGGTTCCAGACAGCAATACAAAACGTTTTCCATGATACTTGTAGCAGCCTGTATAATTATTTTTTCTATCATATATCTATAATATGTAGTATAAATGGTGTATATATATGGCTTGACATCCCTTTTTCTATGAGCTACTCCTTTAACATTTATCAATCTATATAACATTTCTTGACACATGTTTCATTCGTAAAATTATGGTTAGTTCCTTTTTTTTTACAGCACAAATTCGACTATGTTATGCATTTTGCGGGTTTGAAAGCTGTTGGGGAATCTTGCGAAAAGCCCCTTCTGTATTACAAGAACAATATAGAAGGAACAATCAATTTGCTGGAGGTAAGTAATTTACATTTTTATCAACAAATTAACGTGATCTGTTGTTAAGACTCAATTTATGATAATGTCTAATGAAATCGCTGTTGAATCATTATTAATGGTGTACATGCATTCATAATTACAGAGAGAACGAAATTAGGTGGATTTATTTTTTCAAACTGGTAACTAAAGCTTTGATGCGCTATGCCATCTGGCATTGCGAAATTCATTCAAGTCGTTAAAGTAAAGAAATCAATAGATCCTCAGTCTCAACTTGAGATCAGCTATAATAATGATCAACTGCTTGGGGAGTGGTTGCAGACGCCTGCTTTCTGACCAGCTGTGTCTGCAGAAGCAAAACCAGCAAATGTCATGAGACCGGCTGGTCGGGGAATATCGATTGTGTAAATCCCTTCGCTGGGTGCACAATTTGCGATGATAGGAATGATGCGACACAGATGCGGCTTGCAACTCAACGGTTATCGGGTTGCCTGCTGTATCGCCCACCATACATCCGTTATGTTAGTATTGAGTTTTGGGGTTCAGAATACTTCACGTCGCACACGTCCAACGGGTGTTTGGTTTGACAGCACAGCCAAGTAATATACTATATACAAAATATATAAATATATTGAAGAAATTCGTATCTATATATAAAGCCGCTGACACACGAATTTTTAAAGCGCAGTCTTCTGAAAGCTTTGTGCATGTAGTTGCTAGCATGGAATTCGTATCATTTCATTACGAATCTTCATACACAGTTATTGTTTTGCTACTGAGACATTGTGCAGGCAGACAAGGAAATGACTCTTTGGTGGAAGAGACTAAGTTGGGACAAGTAATTTTTTTTCCATGTATATAAAAGGAATTTGTGCGCATGTCCGTGTTTGTCAGGTGAGCTCTTAACTGGTCATGTTAGCTTTGGGGTTGGCCTATAAGCTTGCATGTGTATGACGATCCGCTGAACTTTTTTGCGACAAGATGATGAACTCCTCTCGGGGACAGAACTCCTCTCGGGGACAGAACTCTCGGGGACAGAACTCCTCTCGGGGACAGAACTCCTCTCGGGGACAGAACTCTCGGGGACAGAACTCCTCTCGGGGACAGAACTCCTCTCGGGGACAGAACTCATCTCGGGGACAGAACTCCTTGGGGACAGGACTCCTCTCGGGGACAGGACTCCTCTCGGGGACAGAACTCCTCTCGGGGACAGAACTCCTCTCGGGGACAGAACTCCTCTCGGGGACAGAACTCCTCTCGAACTCCTCTCGGAGACAGAACTCCTCTCGGGGACAGAACTCCTCTCGAATAACTTGCTATTTGTCAAAGACGCAATATGACCTATTTGGTAAAGTGTCCTTCTTAACCGTGATTCGCCGCCTGGTGTCTCTAACCCAGACACGCTCATGTCCCGTCGACGATCCCTGTATCGACTGTCCGCCCCGGTCGTTGTGGGTACTGGCCCCGGCCGTTGTGGGTACGGTCCCCGCTGTGCCATTTACAGTAGCAAAACTGTCCGATCATGCAAAGCCCGATACATCTGGCACGGCGTCTGACGCGACAAGCGCAGCTGTGTAAGCAATCAGCCGACTTTTCAACCCGATTAAGCAAACACTTGAGATATGTGGCTTAAAGTTAAATCGATTTTCGCTTTCATATGTTGCGGACTTAACCTTCTTGTAAACAGGAAATATTCGCCAAAACAAAAAATGAAAAAACTTTGACCACTCAAACCATCTATATTACTAAAAAAATCAAAAAAATGTTAGTCGCCCGCTGAGAGGCATCCCTGGCTGTGTCGTGGTTCGGGTTTCCATTCCCGGGTTTGATTCCCAAGCGGTAGGCCATGAGATTCACTTGCATGCCCTATAGCCGAGTGTGCTCTGATGGGCCAGCCCAAGCTGCCAGTGCGTGGTTCGAATCCCTTTTTGCAACTTGTTACGTTTGTGCAGGATAAAGATTCCATGTATTTCTTGGCAAAGAGTAGGACGTTACTCCCGGAGGTATGATACCTCTCTACCCTGATAACATTTCGCTATGCAGAGGTAGTTAAGTGTGCTGTTTAGACAACAATTTGTGGTACATGATTCCGACTTGCCTGCAGGTGCTAAGTATCGCAACTTTAGTCTTCCCCCTATATTGTGTATGTTCAATGCCTATGTGTCAGAGCATATTTTGATTAATTCCACCAGGCAATTACAACATAGTTGGTCATTGTCCGAGAAGAAAGGCAGGATTTTTATGTCCTATTAAAACGTTATAACATTGTGCGGTTACAGTGTTGTCGACGGTACATAATCCCCCTAGGGAAAAGTCAATCACCTGCACTTTGCGACATGTGGATTTCTTTATGTAACCGATTAATCCATTGTTAAAGACCCTTCATGCTCACGAAGACTCTTTCCTAGACCTTGTTTCCTGAGGTTAAGCAACCCTATTGTCGCGCAGTTCTCGAGATCCTTATGTAAACTTTTGTAGCATATTACATATCGGGTGTTACGCAAACTACTACCGAAGTCCTTGAGGGGAGATATCTTTCAACGATTTAGACTTTGGAGCGGCTCAGTGAACAACACTGTGATCACTGGAGCCCGCGGGGGGGGGGGGGGGGGGCTAATACATTTCTGCTTTTGGGAGGGGTCCGCGGTAAAGCCCCCTCTTTTTCTACCGCCAAAATCCGCTCGGTAGGTGCGTTTTACCGCCCAAATTCGTAGGTATTTTTTCGCGGCAACCCGCTCTATGAACGCACATTTTCAGAGCCCGCCCCCCCGGTCGTAAGTTTTAAAATCTCCGCTCTATAGGGGTATTTTTTTCATCATGAACGTCAGCTCTATAAGGGTATCTTTTTCATCACAAATATCCGGCTCTCTCCGGCATATCAAGGCACCCGCGGAACCCCCCACCAGATAGGTATAGTAGTCCCCCCCCCCTCTCGGGACTGGAGCTTTCGTACCAAGTTACCTGACTACGACCCTTGTTCAAGCTTGGTATCTATCTCTTGGGAGTGCTTCACATGTAATTCATCTCTGTGTCCCAATGAACTTTCTCAACCCGGTTAAGCCCCATGGTCTGTCACATGCGCCGGAGCCCCCTGATATGGTGAGCTCGTTGTAAAACGCGTTGGCAAAGTGTACTGTATCTAGATAAAGAGGAAGGCTTATATGGATCTGGCTCCCATATCAGGCATTCAAGAAAACGAAGCTCCATTTTGAAATCGTGGGACCGAATAAACCTAAAATGGTGAAGTCTATCTTTCGACTAGATATGCCCTAAAATATGTACTGCAAACTGCTCACTTATGTGCAGGATAAATTTTCCATTACTCCATTACTTATGGAGCCATGACTCCTTTTTACCCCTCCCCTTCTTTATGACATGACTTTATGGGTTACAGTATCCTCCTAACACCAGAACCAACCACTATTCTATGAAAGGAACCTCCCTATTTCAGTCGGTAAGCAGACTGAGCCGCAGATCAACGGGTCCTCCAAACCATAGCGTGGGGTCACCCTGTCTCAGTAGGGCATAGCAATCCCTGAATATACCTGAATATCTAGGGCGTGTTTCATCCCAGCCCATGTCATTGTGCTGGAACGTTTCTTTGACCAATTTAGCCATCCTGTGCACGCAAAAAATCTTAAAACAACTTTCGTTTTTCACTGCTTGACACGGGTCTTATACTAAATCCATGTTGTATGTATGTGTTATGTGTTTCGTATTATGTTCCCAGGTAATGGAGGAGTTTGCAGTGCGTAACCTCGTGTTCTCGAGTTCAGCCACGGTATACGGGGACCCTCAGTACCTGCCCCTGGATGAGAAGCATCCAGCCGGAGGGTGCACAAACCCTTATGGAAAGACCAAATACTTCATTGAAGAGATCATCAGAGACCAATGCAAGGCCGATCAAGTAAGATATTATCATCTTACCTGATGGGGGCGGGGGCTTGCGGAGACACCCCTTAGATCCTATGGTGCGAGTTCACCCCTTCAATGATACATTTCCTTCAGTTTCCCACAAATGTCAGGGTCGTATACCGGGAACTTAATACTTAAGCCCCCCCCCCCCCCCCTCTACGACATCAATACTTCCCTGATTAATTCAGAACAAATCCCACGTGTAAATTCTAACAGATGGTCTCTATCATGTACAATTAATTGAGATTTACGAAATAATATATTGTTCTCTAGCCGGGGCTTGTCGTACTATGGTGAATACTTTATACGTTTTATAGCGCTGGAATGGTATACTGCTGAGATATTTCAACCCCGTGGGCTCCCATGAGTCAGGCAAGATCGGAGAAGACCCGCTGGGTCCCCCCAATAACTTGATGCCCTATGTGAGCCAAGTGGCGGTCGGCCGACGAGAACACCTCAAGGTGTTCGGAAGCGACTACGACACGCCGGACGGCACGGGTAAGTGTCACCCGTGGACTGATCGTACGACACGCCGGACGGCACGGGTAAGTGTCACCCGTGGACTGATCGTACGACACGCTGGACGGCACGGGTAAGTGTCACCCGTGGACTGATCGTACGACACGCTGGACGGCACGGGTAAGTGTCACCCGTGGACTGATCGTACGACACGCCGGACGGCACGGGTAAGTGTCACCCGTGGACTGATCGTACGACACACTGGACGGCACGGGTAAGTGTCACCCGTGGACTGATCCTACGACACGCTGGACGGCACGGGTAAGTGTCACCCGTGGACTGATCGTACGACACGCCGGACGGCACGGGTAAGTGTCACCCGTGGACTGATCGTACGACACACTGGACGGCACGGGTAAGTGTCACCCGTGGACTGATCGTCCGACACGCCGGACGGCACGGGTAAGTGTCACCCGTGGACTGATCGTACGACACACTGGACGGCACGGGTAAGTGTCACCCGTGGACTGATCGTACGACACGCCGGACGGCACGGGTAAGTGTCACCCGTGGACTGATCGTACGACACACTGGACGGCACGGGTAAGTGTCACCCGTGGACTGATCGTACGACACGCCGGACGGCACGGGTAAGTGTCACCCGTGGACTGATCGTACGACACGCTGGACGGCACGGGTAAGTGTCACCCGTGGACTGATCGTACGACACACTGGACGGCACGGGTAAGTGTCACCCGTGGACTGATCGTACGACACGCCGGACGGCACGGGTAAGTGTCACCCGTGGACTGATCGTACGACACGCCGGACGGCACGGGTAAGTGTCACCCGTGGACTGATCGTACGACACACTGGACGGCACGGGTAAGTGTCACCCGTGGACTGATCGTACGACACGCCGGACGGCACGGGTAAGTGTCACCCGTGGACTGATCGTACGACACGCCGGACGGCACGGGTAAGTGTCACCCGTGGACTGATCGTACGACACGCCGGACGGCACGGGTAAGTGTCACCCGTGGACTGATCGTACGACACGCCGGACGGCACGGGTAAGTGTCACCCGTGGACTGATCGTACGACACGCCGGACGGCACGGGTAAGTGTCACCCGTGGACTGATCGTACGACACGCCGGACGGCACGGGTAAGTGTCACCCGTGGACTGATCGTACGACACACTGGACGGCACGGGTAAGTGTCACCCGTGGATTGATCGTACGACACGCCGGACGGCACGGGTAAGTGTCACCCGTGGACTGATCGTACGACACGCCGGACGGCACGGGTAAGTGTCACCCGTGGACTGATCGTACGACACACTGGACGGCACGGGTAAGTGTCACCCGTGGACTGATCGTACGACACGCTGGACGGCACGGGTAAGTGTCACCCGTGGACTGATCGTACGACACGCCGGACGGCACGGGTAAGTGTCACCCGTGGACTGATCGTACGACACGCTGGACGGCACGGGTAAGTGTCACCCGTGGACTGATCGTACGACACTCTGGACGGCACGGGTAAGTGTCACCCGTGGACTGATCGTACGACACGCTGGACGGCACGGGTAAGTGTCACCCGTGGGCTGATCGTACGACACGCCGGACGGCACGGGTAAGTGTCACCCGTGGACTGATCGTACGACACGCTGGACGGCACGGGTAAGTGTCACCCGTGGACTGATCGTACGACACGCCGGACGGCACGGGTAAGTGTCACCCGTGGACTGATCGTACGACACGCTGGACGGCACGGGTAAGTGTCACCCGTGGACTGATCGTACGACACGCTGGACGGCACGGGTAAGTGTCACCCGTGGACTGATCGTACGACACGCCGGACGGCACGGGTAAGTGTCACCCGTGGACTGATCGTACGACACGCTGGACGGCACGGGTAAGTGTCACCCGTGGACTGATCGTACGACACGCCGGACGTCACGGGTAAGTGTCACCCGTGGACTGATCGTACGACACGCCGGACGGCACGGGTAAGTGTCACCCGTGGACTGATCGTACGACACACTGGACGGCACGGGTAAGTGTCACCCGTGGACTGATCGTACGACACACTGGACGGCACGGGTAAGTGTCACCCGTGGACTGATCGAACGACACACTGGACGGCACGGGTAAGTGTCACCCGTGGACTGATCGTACGACACACTGGACGGCACGGGTAAGTGTCACCCGTGGACTGATCGTACGACACGCCGGACGGCACGGGTAAGTGTCACCCGTGGACTGATCGTACGACACACTGGACGGCACGGGTAAGTGTCACCCGTGGACTGATCGAGGTCGCAGCAGCATCGCGAGCTTAATTATTATTAAAAAATAAAAATGTTTATAAATTATTGTACATATAAATTTAATATAAATATAAATTTGCACCGGTACATTCGTTTTAAGGGAAAAGAATATTGTGATCCCAGTATTAAGCACTCGTGTTGCCATCCAATAACGCAGTTAGTGATAAACTGCATGGCATCCACAGTGGTTTATAATGGTTTAAAGACAGTAGACGTACAGTGATGCGCGGATGTAATGCAGAAGCAATGTTATTGCTGTGTCCAACACAGTAGTTGGAACTGTTCTTGTTCGACGCGTGTGGCTATCGAGCAAAGTGTCTCACAAAGGGCACGCAACATAAATCAAGTCGCCGTCTGTTATAAAGCTTCTCATCCGATGGTCTTCGCTGAAGCCAGGACGTCGATAACTCATTAGTTTCGAAATACCATGTCGGTCGTAACAATAGTAATTGCATGTACATTATTTGTGTTTATTTCAGGTGCGGAGTTTTGTTTCATGCCAACTATAGGGTTTTTTTTTCCTTGCTCGTTGCTTAGTAGTTTGTTTTCGTTTGTTCCTAGGTGTTCGCGACTATATCCACGTGGTTGACCTTGCCCTGGGTCACGTGTCCGCCCTCAAAAAGCTGAACGAGGATTGTGGGTGCAAGGTAGGTCCGGCAATACTATTTTGTATACTAAGTCTTTCACGGTATTTTTGTTTCTTCGTCAATTAAAGCAATGTCAAGGAGATCGCACAAAGTAAGTGCAATAAGTGCGATATATATGCGGTCACGCCATGCCATGCCGTCTCCAAGGGGTGCGGCTCATCTCCTCCTGTTACAATCGAGCTTTAACCCTTGGGATTGCAAACAATATGGTTATCGTGTTGTATGAGGATGAAGCTTTTTCCTGGACATTTCAGATTAATTGTTGTCTGCATTATGTCTTTAAATACAACATTGGTACAGACAGCGGTTGTTTTGTCTCCAATAGGTTTACAACCTTGGCACTGGACAGGGATACTCAGTCTTGGACATGATTAAAGCTTTCGAGAAGGCATCGGAGCGGACGGTAAGCTATCTAAAGAATGACACTCGTTCTTCCTATGGATACCATTAACTGGATCAATAGTGGCTTTATTGTTCGTCTCCTCTGAATTTTAGCAACCGTTGGAAGTGGTTTGTTCCACCTTTATATGTGCGTATGTAACTGTTATATATGCTAATTGCCAGTCTAGTAGTCTCAATATATAATTCCTAGTTTTAGAGCTTAAAACTATCGTCAAATGTTTCGTTTAAGTTAAGAAGCATGAATTCGTTTATTATATCTTACAGGTGCATGTGCCCGTTTAATAATCTTCTGATAGAGTTCATTAATTGTGGCTTAATAGTAGGCAATGTGGTATTTATTTATGAATGGTACTTTGCAGGTCCCGTACAAGTTGGTGGGTCGCAGGAATGGCGACATCGCTTCGTGTTACGCTGACCCGACTCTGGCCGAGAAGGACTTGGGCTGGAAGGCCAAGAGAGGACTCGATGTCATGTGTACGTATAGCCTAGAGTCCTTATGTCATGTGTACTTATAGCCTAGGAATCCTCATGTCATGTGTACGTATAACCTAGGAATTCTCATGTCACGAGGTCTCCCGTTCCCTTTCGGTCCTATCATGGATGCCTCTCAAAACAATAACACGGTTCGTCATTGCTCCCTCCGATCCACGAGATATATGTAGGTTACTCTCCTGTGACAGGGGGTGGCATATACCCACCACGTGTCCCCTGAATAGGGCAAAAGTCGATTTCAGGCCGTCGCCTGGTGGGGGGGGGCACTCCTGGCCTACTGGGCTGCTGTCTGCCTCGACCTTTCGCTTTTACATGATAAGACTTTATAAGTAACAACGTTCTTCTAACACCAACCAACCAGCCAAACATATAGGTGTGACACGGTGGCTTAAACCCATTTATCAAATATTATTCGTGCGATTTGCCTTTCAGGTGAAGACTTGTGGAGATGGCAGCATTCCAACCCAAATGGCTTCAGCGCAGAAAGCAACGGGGACAGATAACCACATTGAGCTTGTTAAGAAAGGGACTAACATTCATCGTATTGCGTCAATTAGCCAGTCATTGTGCTTCATTAGGGGATATGCTTGCGTTTTCTATGTGCTGTCACCTTAAATTTAACAAGATTTTGAAGCAATGTGATAATCTATCGTAAAGTTGTGCAGTGCTTTATTCAGGAACTTCTGTCCGAAGCCTGGTAGTGATCAATAAGGACAGGTTTGTGTCTAATTTCACTGAACCAATAGGGTAATCAGATGTTAAGCGTGAGATACATGAAAAGATTTGGCGAAGTATCTTGGATGCATATATAAAAAGACCTAATATCTGGTTATAAATGATTTTTTCATCCGGTCTTGTTGCGACTGTTGTTCTTCTCGGCCAGATTACTCGAAGGAACAGCAAGGTGACTGTGAAAGTATGATAACTTAGACATTCTTGCGTCGTTGATTTATATTATGTGACGTGAAGATGGGAGGTATGAGCCGAGTGTCTCACTGTAGCCATTCATTATCGATGGATGTAAACGTTAGGCAGTGTGTTTCAAATCTTATACTTACTCAGGCCCATGACATCTTTCAACCATTCCTGTGTTGTGTTGATTACTGTTCCAAGCGGCTTGTATCATGTCGCTTTAGTTTTCGAACAAGTCTTCCAACAGTCACTTCGCACTCAGATTGTATGCTATTCTTCGACGAGACGAGAACGTTGGACGATAGGATTCCTACCCTAGGCCTATGTTTATATCTAAGTGAGGGGAAGCAGGCGCTCTGTATTCTCTTCCCAGCGTCCAACTGTGTTTGTGTCATGGGCGGGTTTACGAGTAGTTCAACAACTACGTAATCCTTACGTAGTATTTACTGCGAAGGAAGGGGCTGAGTTTCCGCAATTATCGCCCCGTATCTATCGCGACAGGTCAGCGCTCCAGGCTGGCATTGGTGAACTAGACGGTCCTCGCCGTGTAAATCTCTCGCCATATGTAAATAAAATGGTCACTCAAAATATTACGTCACACATTACGTTGCCATCATCATGAGATATTGCACATCGAATTTTGACTTGCCGCCTCGCGTTCTAGACGACTACAGATATTTTTAGTCTATGTCTGTTATTTCACTTGTGTTTGTCGAACGCATTATCGATTGCTTAACCAATCAGAACATACCCTGCAGTTGGCTTTAATAAGCGTTATGTAGAGGGACACTCTCATCCGTACCAGTGCCGAAAGCTTCATGTGTCTAAAATGAAGTGTTCTATGCACAATTTATTTTGTTATCCACTCAGAAAGATGCTAGTGTAGTCCATGTAAATAGCGTTATATATCAAGTCCATGGTAATGTCTCAACTAAAGTCTCATTGTTGATTTAAGAGTCCCATTTTACACTCTCTTTAATTTTATTTAGTATTAAATATTTGTGTAAATGGACTCTTCTATTGTGTTGTCCTGTGTCTGCTCAGCTCACTCTATTATTTTAGCTATTGACTTGTTTTGTCTATTTAAAATATGTTGTTGGGCATATCTGTGGACCATATAAGTTAGCTCAAGTTAATTTGAAGAATGTGTAAATAACATAAAGCATTATATACTATAGACTGAGGAAGTTACATGGCAGCTTGGTGCGTTAATCAGCGTACAGTCTGAAGACGTGTACACGCTAACATTCGCTCTGCTGGTGCACAAGATTTGTCTGTGCTATGTACAGGGGTTCAGACTTTTAGTCCTTATGTGGGCGGACTCGGGATGTCGATCAAATAATAAAACTCTATGATCAATAAATAATTCTACCCATTTTTTGACGGTCGGTGTGTCCTTCTTTTTGCTCGCCTTTTAGAGATTTTATAGTATATTGTAAATTCGATTGTGCTTGGAATGGCTTAAATGTGGGATAATTCGTGCACCGTGATGTAAACATTAAAACTTAAAGGTTGATAATTTAATATCTATGTTCTAATTTTGCTTATTTTCACCTTTAAGTCGTCTACACCCTTTATGAACAGGCGTCGGAAAGTTATGAACTTTTAGTTTTTTTGGCGGACACATTTTTCAGGTATTCACGGTAATGATCACGTGATATACGACCTTGATTCGCACAATATGAGTATTTATAAAAGTGCTCACTGCCCTGTTGCTTTGTAGGGGCAGTGCCAATAAGAGAATATAGTCTAAATATACTTTTTGTCGACAAAAAGTTGTTAGTTACGAAATCGCAGAGAAACAATATTTTTGGCTTAAAAACCTATAACTATATCAACGGATATTTGTTAGCTACCATATTGATGTAAGCAATAGCTGCAAAAGTATGTGGAAATGAAATCCGTGACTTTTTTATCATCATCATTGAGCCGGTGTGATATTTGTGTCAAGTTTGCATTTATCTTATCTTCCGCAGAATGAAACCTGTCTTCACTGTTAGAAAAATAAATAGAGACTTAGGGTATCTGTGCCAGGTGCTGGTGATAGATGTATGCGATAGACCTTAGAGAGGAATTCTCGTTGCAACATCAAGGAAAACTCGGGAAATAGATAATAGATATATATATAGAATAGATAAATATATATAATAGATACCCTCCATCCCTATCGCCAACATCTTACACAGATACCCTCCATCTCTATCAGATACATCTATCACCAACACCTGGCACAGATACCTTCCATCTCTATCACATACATCTATCACCAACATCTGGCACAGATACCCTCCATGTCTATCACATAAATCTATCACCAACACCTGGCACAGATACACTCCATCTCTATCACATACATCTATCACCAACACCTGGCACAGATACCCTCCATCTCTATCACATACATCTGCCATCAATATCTGGCAAAGATACCCTCTATCTGTATCACATACATCTATCACCAGCACCTGGTACAGATACCCTCCATCTCCATCACACACATCTATCGCCAACACCTGGCACAGATACCCTCCATCTCTATCACATACATCTATCACCAGCACCTGGTACAGATACCCTCCATCTCTATCACATACATCTATCACCAACACCTAGTACAGATACCCTCCATCTCTATCACATACATCTATCGCCAACACATAGCTGGTACAGATACCCTCCATCTCTATCACATACATCTATCGCCAACACCTGGCACAGATACCCTCCATCTCTATCACATACATCTATCACCAACACCTGGTACAGATACCCTCCATCTCTATCACATACATCTATCACCAACACCTGGCACAGATACCCTCCATCTTTATCAGTTACATCTATCACCAACACCTGGCACAGATACCCTCCATCTCTATCACATACATCTGCCATCAATATCTGGCACAGATACCCTCTATCTGTATCACATACATCTATGACCAGCACATGATACAGATACCTTCCATCTCCATCACACACATCTATCGCCAACACCTGGCACAGATACCCTCCATCTCTATCACATACATCTATCACCAACACCTAGTACAGATACCCTCCATCTCCATCACATACATCTATCACCAACACCTGGCACAGATACCCTCCATCTCTATCACATACATCTATCACCAGCACCTGGTACAGATACCCTCCATCTCTATCACATACATCTATCACCAGCACCTGGTACAGATACCCTCCATCTCTATCACATACATCTATCACCAACACCTGGCACAGATACCCTCCATCTCTATCACATACATCTGCCATCAATATCTGGCACAGATACCCTCTATCTGTATCACATACATCTATCACCAGCACCTGGTACAGATAACCTCCATCTCTATCACATACATCTATCACCAACACCTGGCACAGATACCCTCCATCTCTATCACATACATCTGCCATCAATATCTGGCACAGATACCCTCTATCTGTATCACATACATCTACCATAAGCACCTGGTACAGATACCCTCCATCTCTATCACACACATCTATCACCAACACCTAGTACAGATACCCTCCATCCCTATCACATACATCTATCGCCAACACCTGGTACAGATACCCTCCATCTCTATCACATACATCTATCACCAACATCTGGCACAGATACCCTCCATCTCTATCACATACATCTATCACCAGCACCTGGTACAGATACCCTCCATCTCTATCACATACATCTATCACCAACACCTGGCACAGATACCTTCCATCTCTATCACATACATCTGCCATCAATATCTGGCACAGATACCCTCCATCTCTATCACATACATCTATCACCAGCACCTGGTACAGATACCCTCCATCTCTATCACATACATCTATCACCAACATCTGGCACAGATACCCTCCATCTCTATCACATACATCTATCACCAACACCTGGCACAGATACCTTCCATCTCTATCACATACATCTATCACCAACATCTGGCACAGATACCCTTCATCTCTATCACACACATCTATCACCAACACCTGGCACAGATCCCTTCCATCTCTATCACATACATCTATCACCAGCACCTGGTACAGATACCCTCCATCTCTATCACATACATCCATCACCAACATCTGGCACAGATACCCTCCATCTCTATCACATACATCTATCACCAGCACCTGGTACAGATACCCTCCATCTCTATCACATACATCTATCACCAACACCTGGCACAGATACCTTCCATCTCTATCACATACATCTATCACCAACATCTGGCACAGATACCCTCCATCTCTATCACACACATCTATCACCAACACCTAGTACAGATACCCTCCATCTCTATCACATACATCTATCACCAACACCTGGCACAGATACCTTCCATCTCTATCACATACATCTATCACCAACATCTGGCACAGATACCCTCCATCTCTATCACACACATCTATCACCAACACCTAGTACAGATACCCTCCATCTCTATCACATACATCTATCGCCAACACCTGGTACAGATAACCTCCATCTCTATCACATACATCTATCACCAACACCTGGCACAGATACCATCCATCTCTATCACATACATCTGCCATCAATATCTGGCACAGATACCCTCTATCTGTATCACATACATCTATCACCAGCACCTGGTACAGATACCCTCCATCTCTATCACATACATCTATCACCAACACCTGGCACAGATACCCTCCATCTCTATCACATAATCTGCCATCAACACCTGGCATAGATACCCTCCATCTCTATCATATACATCTACCGTAAGCACCCCGTACAGATACCCTCCATCTCTATCACATACATCTATCGCCAACATCTGGCACAGATACCCTCCATCTCTATCACATACATCTATCACCAGCACCTGGTACAGATACCCTCCATCTCTATCACATACATCTATCACCAGCACCTGGTACAGATACCCTCCATCTCTATCACCTACATCTATCACCAACATCTGGCACAGATACCCTCCATCTCTATCACATACATCTATCACCAGCACCTGGTACAGATACCCTCCATCTCTATCACATACATCTATCACCAACACCTGGCACAGATACCTTCCATCTCTATCACATACATCTATCACCAACATCTGGCACAGATACCCTCCATCTCTATCACACACATCTATCACCAACACCTAGTACAGATACCCTCCATCTCTATCACATACATCTATCACCAACACCTGGCACAGATACCTTCCATCTCTATCACATACATCTATCACCAACATCTGGCACAGATACCCTCCATCTCTATCACACACATCTATCACCAACACCTAGTACAGATACCCTCCATCTCTATCACATACATCTATCGCCAACACCTGGTACAGATAACCTCCATCTCTATCACATACATCTATCACCAACACCTGGCACAGATACCATCCATCTCTATCACATACATCTGCCATCAATATCTGGCACAGATACCCTCTATCTGTATCACATACATCTATCACCAGCACCTGGTACAGATACCCTCCATCTCTATCACATACATCTATCACCAACACCTGGCACAGATACCCTCCATCTCTATCACATAATCTGCCATCAACACCTGGCATAGATACCCTCCATCTCTATCATATACATCTACCATAAGCACCCCGTACAGATACCCTCCATCTCTATCACATACATCTATCGCCAACATCTGGCACAGATACCCTCCATCTCTATCACATACATCTATCACCAGCACCTGGTACAGATACCCTCCATCTCTATCACATACATCTATCACCAGCACCTGGTACAGATACCCGCCATCTCTATCACATACACCTATCACCAACACCTGGCACAGATACCCTCCATGTCTATCAGATACATCTATCACCAACACCTGGCACAGATCCCTTCCATCTCTATCCCATACATCTATCATCAACACCTGGCATAGATACCCTGCATCTCTATCAACACCTGGCGTAGATACCATCCATCTCTATCACAAACACCTGACACAAACACACTCCGTCTCTCAGATCTAACACGGGAGGCTATCACCACGACCCTCAATTAATCACCATAAACTATCACGATGCACATCAATCACCAAGAACTATCACAGCGACCCTCAATCACCAAGAACTATCACAACGACCCTCAATCGCCAAAAACTATTACAACGATCCTCAATCACCAAGAACTCACAACGACCCTCAATCACCAACAATTATCACAACGACCGTCAATCGCCAAGAACTATCACAAGAACTCTCAATCACCAAGAACTATCATAACGACCGTCAGTCATTGAACTATAACAACGACCCTCAATCACCAAGAACTATCACACCGACCCTCAATCACCAAGAACTATCACAACGACCCTTAAGCACCAAGTACTATCACAACGCCCCTCAATCACCAAGAACTCACAACGACCCTCAATCACCAAGAACTATCACAACGACCCTTAATCATAGAACAATCACAACGACCCTAAATCACCAAGAACTATCACAACGACCCTTAATCAAAGAACTATCACAACGACCCGCAATCATCAAGAACTATCACAGCGACCCTCAATCACAAAGAACTCACAACGACCCTCAATCACCAAGAACTATCACAACGACCATCAATCAAAGAACTATCACAACGACCGTCAATCACCAAGAACTCTACAACGACCCTCATTAACCAAGAACTCACAACGACCCTAATTAACCAAGAACTTACAACGACCCTCAATCACCAGAAACTCGCAACAACCCTCAATCACCAAAAACTCACAACGACCCCCAGTCACCAAAAATTCACAACGATCCTCACTCACCAGTTGCATATCAATTTATTAATTATTCCATTCTTAATAACCATTAAATCGGAACAAGAAAATCACGAGGACACAGAAACGATGCGCAGGGTTCATTGACTATTTCCGGCTCACTCTACCCACGCGTACCATTACATCGCTCAAGTGGAATAAGTGAGCCTATGTGTAAGTTGATGTCGTTTTTTGAGGTCATTAACTTATGTAAAAATCAACATCCTTTCTTATGACTCAAACTCACTAGGCTACATTACAGAAAGATAATGTCGTGAGAGAACAATAGAGTGACGTCATCAGTGGACTTTCCCACATTCGTGCCACGTGCTCAGGGATCGATAGCGGCGACGCGATCGACATGCGTGATTAAAGGAGAAAACTTGCAAGTGTACGTACATGCCATCGATAATATTTTGATGTATGGGTGAAATTATATTGTAGGAAAACGTTAAAGTATCCCACGTTGAGGTGATATTGATCTCGTTAATCGACCATCGAGTTCATCGAGCTAAAACGCATCCATTCTCACCATGCATGCGTCAGTCACCTTGACGTGAAACGTGACCTATTCAGAACATGAATGGTCGGCATCATGTATATAAGCGGGATTATTTATAAATGTAGGCCTAAGTGGTAACAACAAAGCATCGTTCGATTAGGCTTTCCCGTTAACTGTGAGAATAAACCAATGCGTGACAGCTGATCGATTTTGCTACAGTTGTGCACAATGTGAACATGAACGGTGGATATTCTGTTCTAGCTAGATACAGGATTATTATGAGGAGATAGGAAAAGAAGTCCTTGTATGTCGGTCTGCTATGTTTGTCTAGGTCATGTTGTCGTGTTTCTGTGTAACGCTTTGTCACAATGTTTGTTATTTTCTTGATATCATTTATTGTACGACTCCTGCTGACCGAAACCAAACGCCTAGAGCTACGTCGTTCGGTGGGGGAGGGGGGGGGGGGGGGGTCCCGTTTTTCTGGAAACGGGCAAGGGCTTTTAATTTTACCGTGAACTGGGAATGAGGAAAATAATTCGCCGTGATCAAAGATTTCGATTAATCGTGAACTGGGAATTTTATTATTAAATAGCCATGTATCGGAAAATCGTCAATTTAGTATCATGTTTAGTATCCGCCCTTGATTGGTATGCGGGTCTCATTTTAATTCATCGTAACCTGGGAATAAATTTTTTTATTCGTCGTGACAAAGATCGTGATCTAAGAACACGGCCACCCTTGCCCCCCCCCCCCCCCCCTCCCCATCGTTAAACAACGTTCTGGCAATGTTGACTGTTCATTCCTCTACCGTTGTTCCACAGCTCCCAAGGTCATCCGATAATGGAAAAGGCGTACCAAGGATGTAGTTTGGCTACTAAGTATTGGTCGTAGAAAAATGCGACTGGCGTCAAACTGTTCTACTCATTGGGGGACACATACTATAATGGGTCATTTTGTTTGTGTCATATTCGTTTTGGCGTAAAATGACGTCATAAATTATCGTGTCCATATGTTAATTAAAAATAGTTTGACCTACCAACCTACCAAGAGAGTCGATATCACCCACTTTTCACGTGACGTTCAAAAAAGGAAAATAATACATGCATGTATACAAAATAAATACCGGCGATAAAAGAAACCGGATTCGGATCAATAGACGTCAAATATACGGTAATGCTGTGATAGGGCGCTTGTCGACAAATATACTGTATTCTCGACCCCTCGCCGGGTGTTGAATATAATAAATCTAAGAGTCGCGAAGTTTTCCTTATTGCACTGTTATGTCCCAAAATGAAATAATGTTGCTACATAATATATGGTCAGAAAAAAATGCACGAAATATTTCACCAGCTAGGGAACCAGCCACGGTCGCATTCTATGAGACCCTGCTTTGGGTCACAACTGTCATCGTGCGGCATAAATTTGTCGGGGTTTCTTGTTTGTCCGTCTGTGTTGTGTGTCTGTCTGTGTCTGTGCACCGGCACGACCACGAGCACTCACTCCCGTCAATCATAGTCAGTATACCATGTCCTCTGCTGGGATATAGAGGACCGCCGTGTTCTGACGGACACAGTGGGGCGCGGGGGGGGGGGGGGGGGGAGGCAAGCGAGGGTCCTTTTTGAGTTTTTTTTCAGAAAGAATCCCGTTTTTCAAATTTCGCCTATCTGAGGCATGGACCCTTCCCCCACAGGGTTGCAAGTTTCCAGTGCCTTTTCAAATTCATCGATCCGCCCCTGGGGTTCGCTGAGCACCGGGCCGTCTCGCCAGGGAGCATTGATCGAGGGACACCAAGATGTAACGTTACTTGTAATATCAAAAATAACGGCTATCGAACCGCAATTGAAGACAAATTTCAAATTCCAAGGCATGTAGCTTGAGGAAACTACATGGCACAGGGCTTCAAGGACTGCCATCGGGGCCGGGCCGATAGCTCAGTACGTTAGAGCGCTGGCATTCAGCACCCTGGCCACCTGAGAACCTAGCTAACGGGGGCATGTCTCCACTCTCCCTTCCTTATCCTATTGACGCAATATGACCAAAAGTGGTTAAAGCGTCCTGAACATACAACCAACCAATCGATCATAGAATTATCACAACGACCGTCAATCACCCAAAACTCACAACGACCCTCACTTACCAAGAACTCACAACGACCCTCCATCACCAGTTGGATATCAATTTAATAATTATTCCAGTCTTAATAACCACTAAATCGTGGCAAGAACACCACAAGGACCCAGAGACGAAGCCCAGGTCAGACTCTCAATCATCAATCACCAAGAACTCACAACGACCCTTAATCACTAGCATCGCGTTGATACTTCCAGGGCGTCGAAACAATGGCTAAAAAAAACACTCCTATAGCCATATGCCACCATATTTGTAGCATACCATAGACCAATGAAGACAATCTCATAATTTACCAGCTAGAACGGCTTCCATGCGCCATTCGTCCTGGTAAGCTTAATTGAGTTTTGCTTGCGTCTCCATAGGGCCTACGTGAGCGGTTTCATAACAATTTGCAACGGTACGACTAGGATACCGTCTGCTACACGCAGACAGATGTAGTTTTATGAACCATCCTGTGCGACTTTTACAGTACCATTGGTATGTCATGCAGAACCGGCTTCCCGCTAAACTAGTTTAGTCGATGTTGCACTATGTAAGCCTACGCTCTATGGCTTTTTATTTCACCATGTTCACCCAACACACACTATGTGCGAAACTGTCGCAGACCAGCCGCGTTCATTTCACGCAACAACGAAACCCTTTCGGAGTCCGCTATGATAATGAAGCACCATCCTAATTTAACTACCTAACAACGTACAAAGAAACACGTCGGGCACATGAAATTTATTTATAAGTGTTTAGCTTCATTTATAATACCGGCTATCATTACGTGGCGGAAAACCGTTATTGTTTACCATCCATGTTATTATCACTGTGTCTAATGTGGATTTTTTCACGACGTTCAGTGTTGCTTTTTGGCTATAAGTTCAGTGTCGTTTTTTCAAAAATCTGTCTCGATGTCTCTTTTTCAGGTCCTCAGTATCGGAATTTGGGGATCAATGTCGAATGTCGATTTTTCAAATATGCCTGTGTCGCCTGTCGCCATTTACCTCTTCCAAACCCCTATTGCAATCGCCAACCAATCTCCATGCAGCTACATGCATATGTTTCATAGCGGCTAACGTATTGCACACACATGCGCCATAATTAGACAATTATAATAAAGGGGGATTTCACGGAGGCTGACCTGAATGATGAAACAATGGACACGGGTCTCTCTTCCTGGTCTGGCACGCCCACTGGTTTTATTGTAGTTGGAATTTGCAATAGGAGATCGCGAGTTCTCTATCCGGCGATACATGCATGTCCACATCATAGTGCAACGTTATCCCCACACATTGCATGCATATGGCGAGCAGGGCTGTGAACAGAATTACTGCAATAATGAAAATAAGAACTGGTGCGCTGTACGTGTGACTAAATATCCCAAATGCAACGACTAATCATACATTAAAATTAAATCAAATGTGATAAAAGCGCTAACGGATATGATACAGGCATAATTAATACTATTGCATATGGGCAGGGAACAAATGAAGGTATCATAACGTGGACGTTCATGGACGCAGCTCCATATAGGTATAAAAGGCAATTGCGTTTTTCAAAAACTGCGATCCTGAAAGACACAAATATCACTGAACTTAAAGCTACTCTTACAATATCTGCCCTGAGAAACGTTTTTTCACAAAATCATTCATTGAACTTCAGGCACCAGGCCCATCGTACAAATACAGGACACAAAAATAACATACAAACGACTAGGACAAACCTCGTTCTACTTCGAGAACTGTAGGCCAAACCCTTTTCATAAATATTGAAAAACGATTGTGCAAATCGTGGCAAGAAGATTAAACATGTTTTTCCCTCATATGTCACCATACATAAAAAGACTCTTAATATCATTTATCGTCAAATATCTTGCGGGAAAGTATGTTTTCGGATATGGTCATACAACGAGCATTTCATTAAAATGTGGAACTTGTCGCAAAAGAATATGCAATGTTTTCATATTATAATTAAGCAGTTTGTGTTTTCATCCCTGCAGTGAGATCTAGTCCATAGACCTTTACACCTGAATCTGGCTAAGATGACAAATATGGTTTGCGCATGATCGAGCTAGCGCAACTTCATATATACTCTTTATAACGTATTAGATATGTGTTACGTTCATTTTAATACAGTGAAACCCAAATAAATGTAAACTGTAATAATATGGCGGTCACATTTCACAGCATTCACGATTCGGTCGGGATCGACGGCTGGCCTGAAGCAAAAAAAGCACGCGATGTTAGTGGGAAGTTTATGCCGGTCTGTGTACTTCTGCGTTACCTGCAGCCATTTAGAGGCAGCCTCACGCGCTAGAGTAAAGCTTGAAAGGTAAACGAAAGGATCTCATCACTAACATGTGAGTCCATATGCAGAGAGGTAGGCCTAGATACTGAACAGAGAAAAACAGAGAACCCAATATATGATTGTATAGCACTACACTCCAAGCCAATTTGTGGTCGTTTCTTCATGTCCGTGTTAGCGTTAATAAACCTTTCAGGACAACTCGACCACGTCTTATCACAATATCATCGATCAGTGTATTGCAGTGGCGGATCCAAGACTTTAGGAAAGGGAAGTGGGGTGGGTGGGGGGGGGGGGGGCAATTTTATTACATTTATTTAAGTACTATCCAGGCGCCGATCCAGTGAGAAATTCACTTGGGGGGGGGGGGGGGTTGCTTGTGCCCCCCTATCCCCCCATGGATCCGCCACTGTATTTTTGTCCTTACAGGTGTGCCGTGGAACAAAACCTTTTTTTGCAGATGTGTTCCCATCGAAAGATCAGATCGTAATTTTGATACCTACAACGACACGGCTGGTGCTGCTCTGCATGCAGCGGTTTTATACAACATTCCCACTTTGATGTGTAAATGATATGTATATATATATATAAGCTTATATATGAGTTGTGTACTTGAGTTAATTGTATGTGAAGTTATATGAAAAAGTCCTTTTGTCTCATAAGAACCGCCTTCTTCTGAACATCTCCGCTCTGAAAGTCTCCCTTTTTGTGAAAACTTCATTTCGAAATGGAAAGCCCCCCCTCCCCAACCCCTCTCGGGCGCACGAATAATCAGAACCACAGCTGCTCGGGCCGTCTTCGCTACGCGAGCCGAGATTCCCAACCTACCACCCCCTGCACGGGGCCCGTCAAACTTTATGGACTCGCCCTAGATGCAAGTGGTCCCCGCGAGTAAAAGGCCGAGTGCAGCCCAGGAGAGCTTCAGACTTGGAGCAAGCTTAGCAAGATGGCGGAGCGGAGAGGTGTGGCATCGCTTCTCGCTACCATTGTAACCTTGATTGTCTGCTTCAGTCCAGCGCTATCTCAAGTTTTAACGCCTCCGTACTTCAACTTGGCGGTGTCCAAGCGGATTCAGGCCAGTAGCACGTGCGGAGTGGGAGTTTCAGAACCCGAATTATACTGCAAATTGACCGGCGCCAACCGAGATGTGGATGTGTACAGGAAAGACGGACAGGGGGAGGAGATCTTCGAGGTGATCCAGGGCCAGTGGTGCGCCCGGTGCGACCCCCGTGATCCCAAGCGGAGCCACGACGCGGAGCAGGCTGTGGATCAGACGGAGCGATGGTGGCAGAGTCCCCCGCTCTCCAGGGGTCTGAAATACAACAGCATCAACCTCACCGTCGACCTGGGACAGGTATACTTAGCGCCAGTTCAGTTTTATGTAGTCTCTATTTTACGGGCTTATCGATTGTTTCTCGTCATCGACACAAGAGAAAAAAAGACACATTTTATTGTCAAAGGACTTGCTTTAAAAGGCCACAAAGCTTTTTTTAATGGGTTACTTACTGCTTTTATTTTGAACCGAATGTGAATAATATTTTTGATTTTAGGCGAAAAAACGCTTATTTATGGCTGAATGCGTTGAATACGATTTTTATGCATGTGAAGACCTATCGTTGCAGATATATCATTACCCTTAGCCCGGCCCACCCATGCCCGCCCCCTATTCGCCCCCCCCCCTTGCCCGTTCTCGCTATAAATGCCCCCCCGCACCCTTACCCCCTTGCCCCCCCCCCCCCTCCGCCCTTAGCCCCTTGTCCGCCGTCGGACCGTATTCGCTGCCCACCCTCCTGGTTCCATGCCTGATACCTCCCTCCCCCATCGTCATAGCTTTACCCGTCCTATCCCTGCTAAATCCCCCTTTGGGAACTACCTCCGCCCCTACCCCCTGTCCGCCACCAGACCGTATTCCCTGCCAACCCTCCTGGTTCCTTGCCTGATACCCCCCCCCCCCCCGCCCCACTGTCATATCTTTACTCGTCGTACCCCCTGCCAAATCCCGCCTTGGGATCTACTCCACCCCCCTTCGACCCTACGCCCTTTTATCCAGGCCGCCCTCGGGTTCAGCTCTTTCAAAGCCCGGTAGTTTGCATGTTTATGGAGCTGGTTGTTACATTACCGGCGTTGTACTTTTAGTGTCCTGCCGCGATCAAGTTGGTGTTAAGCATGTCCCTCCCACTGAGAGCTGTTTGACTCTCCTCTCGCCCTAGGTTCTAAGTCGTTGTTCAAACACTCGAATCGCGCCCGGATTATAAGGACGCACGGTGATAGTCTGTAATCCCCAAACTACACTGTTATAAAGCTCAAACTCAGCTATTGGGCCGTCACCTCGGGTCGATGTCTGCCGTATCAGCCAAACTTACAACCTCGCGCCGCAAACCAACGATAAGCACCGATAGAGGGTCTCGGGGGTCAACAGTGTCAGACACCCGCGGGACGCGTGTAAATCACTGAACAAATTGGGTAGAATGTCACACTCTCTATCTGTGGGGTCTTTGGGAATTAATGAATGGGACCATGAATGAAAACAAACACGCTTTGTTTTTTCGGCCCGGGTCCGTCTTCTCGCATTTGTGTGTCCGTTGGCTATATCAGTCCAGGGAACCTCCCACAATAGTGAACGATAGACCTAAATGACGCAATCTGCAGATCCAGGCGCCCACACCGGCTTACGTTGGGAAATGCCGATGATAAGGATCTGATGCAGTAATATGCCGTGTAATTATATGATGGCAAGCCGGAACCTTTCTGTGGTGGTCTAGTTAGCATCGATATCATCGGACCAACGTATAGGTTTAACAGGGATGGAATGCTTCAAGCTGAAGAGGGAGGAGGGTCAGCTGAAGATTGGTTGGTTTGGTGGTGATTGCGAGGAGGGGGGGGGGGTGAGGGCGGGCACGCTGCATAGAGCTCTCAGTGGTGATTCAGCGGGTAAATGAGACCCGTTTATAGCCCCCACCCCCCTACAAACTCTGAGCGAGCAAGTAAATTTGGAGGGGAGGCGATGACCGATGACGCCCCCCCCCCCACACCACCCACCACGGTCTCCCACATCCTTATCAGCTTCCACCGCGGCGTTCGGTAAGCGGCCTGGCATTTCCTTCCTGACGTTCCGAAATGCGTACTGTGTGCAGACACGCGCTGGTTGCCCACAGACTTCACTTGTGGTGGTTGTACAAAAAAAATCGAAAATACTCTAAAACTTAATGCCCCTCCCCTCCCCACACTCTGCCCCCACACCGCCGCACCTTGCACTCGCCGACCGCGGTAACAGTGACCGTAACGCCGAGGATATCCCGTCGGTAGCAGTGTTAGTAAGTGTAATAGGGAAACTTGTGCGGGAAAAAGAAAAGTGGAGTGGTTGCCGGAGGGTGACTTCACGGTCTGTCTGCAGATGTAGTGTGCTCGAGACCGTATATGGGTTGTGTACACTCAGCCTTCGCTCTCCACCGATGCAATGTTTAGGTCTGCTCCAAAAGAAAATTATAGCAAACTTCTTCGAGTGATTTCTCTTGATTTTAAGGACGATGAACTTTTTTTCGCGACGATGAGAAGAATCAATGTAGAACACACTAATATATCCGGAGTTCGCCGGCGTATTGTTACGAAGATAAAATGGGCTCGTTATCCTGTACAAACAGACATTTGCACATGCTAGGGTCGAACTCGCTGGTCGGTATGGATTACCAGAGCGTAATCGACAATCACTGGTTCATACTACCGTTGTAAGAGATACGGCACACATATCAGGGTTACGATAATTCGTACAATTTCATTGGTTAAAGCTATGACAATGAATTACCAATCCGATTACTGCCATTCTCTTCCAATATTTTCCAATACTTTCTCACGATCAAACCGTTTACATATAGATCTATTGGCAGTTTCTCTCGCCGAAAAAGCGGAACTAATTTCTTTATGATGTGCATCGCAGGATTATTAAAAAAACAACTCTCCAAAGTTACTTCTTTCACCGCAGTTTATATTGGCTTTCAAATGCACATATACCTCAACTGGACCGAAAATTGACATCTTCTCCTGGCCAGAAAGCGGTTTATAATGAGACCGGTGTAGCCGTAATGGGTGGGGGCTGCACGTCATGGCGGGGGGTGGGCGTCATGGGGGGGGGGGGCATGGGCGGGGGGTGGGCGGGTGATTGGAAGAGACTCCTAAACGGGGTCACCGAAGGCGGCATAGGTGAACGTCCCGTATATATAACGGGAGTCTGAGGCCGTGTTGAGGCCGGCACCTGGGGTCTTACTAACGACCACGTGCACCCCCCTCCCTCCTCCCACCCACACCCCTCACCCTATATTGTCCCTTTGATGTACCCCTCCGCGGAGGTAGCCTAGGGGTCAGGCGTGCAATGGGGGGGCAGTCTGGCTGTGGTGTGGGACTATGTAAACTGAGTATATATAGACATGCATACATACGACAGACACCGCTGGGAGAGAGGGGGTTGAGGCGGGGAGGGGAAGGGAGGGAGTGGGGTAGCTCTCGGCAGCTAGCGATACTGTGCGTCCGTGGTTGTTGGTGTCTATGTTTACAATGCGCACAGGTTGAATGCATGGCTCCTATCAAACTATCAAACACCGTTTCATGTCGATGTATTCTAGCCACTGAGTCATTGGCCTGTATATACCACCATTTGTTTCAACGTTATATTTTGGGTTTGCCAGCTGCCACGGGTGATTCCTGTCTGACTAATGCTGGTGTCGATGACTTGTAGATGAAGTAGCCTGTCTGTTTATTAGAAATGTGTATGACCGATACCCAAAGCCAACTTTGTTTTCACAACGGCGAGAACGCAAGTAGGCCACTGGATATACCCATGTTGTCCTTGCTACGTTGACAGACAATCATGGTCTGTATAATTATATAGGCTACAAGCTTTACAATAACTGCATGCATTTCAAAATATGCAAGTC
>OZ025249.1:31520756-31632346 GCA_964019135.1 Arenicola marina | reverse complement strand
GTGAAAGAGGAACGCGCGCACCATCCCAAACTGTCTCCCAAGTGTAATGTTCAGTGCCGATGTAATTTATACGTGGTATATTTCTGATTTACTTTTGGGGGCGTTCGATGAAGTTGAATACCAGTAGCATTAAACTTTTTGCAATTGTGTTGTGCATGAACAACGTAAGGATTAGGGTGAAGGGTATGCGTATCCGGACCACGTGGCGACGGGCTTGGCGTCACAGACCACGTGGCGACGGGCTTGGCGTCACGGACCACGTGCCACAGCGTTACCTTGACAACGAAACCGTGTTTTGACGAGTATCTGATGAACCCGGGAACAAACCGGGTTCTTCAAGCCCTTGCATGGTGAGAAGCTGCATGGAAGTGATCCTTGTTTAATTATGCCTTGTGTAAAGTAAAAGATATATTGTGCGTAACCCTAGGCCTACTGCTGTAACACGTGGATGTTAATTAATTATGTGGTATTTTCAGGAGTACCATGTGGCCTACGTCTTCATCAAGATGGCCAACTCGCCGCGACCCGGCGTCTTCGCCCTGGAGAAGTCCAACGACTACGGTCAAACCTGGACTCCCTGGCAATTCTTCGCCGACACTCTGAGCGACTGCCACACGTTCTTCGGCGAGTATGGCTTCGGCGACCGCATCACCTCCGACGACACGGTCATCTGTACCACGGAGTACTCCAAGGTCGTGCCCCTCGAGGGCGGAGAGGTCAGTCCGCAGCACAGCCCCTCACCCCTTTCCCTACACCCCCCCCCCCTCATAATACAGTAGATTAAATACTAAAAGCTGATTTCCGGATCTGTATTCTGTGTTGCCTTGTAGAAGGGATCTACTGAAGTATTTCGAAGTGCAAAAGTGTCATTTCGAGTGTGGTCCAGTCTAAATGGGATAGGAATGGTTTGGTCGGAAATATGCTTCTTTCTTCTGAGTTGTTGTGATGTCTAATGACTTATACTTAAAATAGAAATAGAAAATACTTAATACTAGCAAGATTTGCTGTTGAACTCGACCCTTTAATGTCTTGTATATTTAAGAGAAAATGAGTACCCCTTATGTGCTATTCGAGTTATCTTTAGAGATGAATTTGTCATGCTTTCATTGCCTGGATTGGACTTGTTTTTTGATTTAACGTATACTGTAACATTATTAATTAACTAGACGTGAAGGGTATGTTATCGCCAACTGGCTGACTCCGTTTCTCTCTCCCAAACAGATCGTGGTGTCCCTGGTGAACAACAGGCCCAGCGCCAACAACTTCTCGTACTCGTCGACGCTGCAGGATTGGACCAAGGCAACCAACATCCGACTGAGGCTGATCAGGACCAAGACCCTGTTAGGGCACTTGATGGCCGTCGCCAGGGAAGACTCCACCGTCACCAGGAGGGTCAGTCCACCTACCCCACCCCATTCGTCACCCCCGTTGTGCGCCCCGCAGCTTATCCCACTGTTCATCCTGTTGTGCGCCCCGCAACTTACCCCACTGTTCACCCTGCTGTGCGCCCCGCAACTTACCCCACTGTTCACCCCGTTGTGCGCCCCGCAACTTACCCCACTGTTCACCCTGCTGTGCGCCCCGCAACTTACCCCACTGTTCACCCTGCTGTGCGCCCCGCAGCTTACCCCACTGTCCCCCCCCCCCTGTTCCCCCCACTGTTCGCCCAACTTTTGTTACGATCAGGCACCTATACATGCATTTGATGACTTACTTGGATTTCGTATTAATCTGAAATCGATTTTCTGGGTGTTATTGGCTCGCGACGTCCGTGGGTGATAGAGCATTGAGTGGACCCAGCCTTGTGCTGAGGCATTCATGGTCATAATATGTTGGGGTTCAACTCCAAAGACTTGAGCATAACACCGTCATGTATTGCCGATAGGATATAGCCCAGAGGGCCAGAGTGGGGGCAAGTTCTTAGGATACATGTGAGAAAACATTACCACACATATCCCAGAGGGCCAGATTTGGGGCACAATCTTCGAATACATGTGAGTTAAACAATTCCCGCATATATCATGCAAGAGGGTGGAGTGCAAGAGTGGCGCCAAACTCTTAGGATACATGTGGGCTAAGCATTTGTCACATATTTGTCAGAGGGTCAGAGTGGCGACAAACTCTTAGGATACATGTTAGTTTAACATTTCTCACCCTATCTGGTGGAAAGAGAAGTTTAGGGCCAGTCCCTATAGACGCCTTCCTGTAATGAAGGTAATGGTGACTGGGGGGTGGGGTGGGGGGGTGGATGGGGGATGGGGTGGCCAGCTGACTATTACTGCCATATACCCTGATTGGAGAGCGCTGTGAGTACGGCGGTGGGGGGTAGTGGGGCGGGGGGGGGGGGGGGGGTCGGCGCGGCGTGGCCGAACCATAGGGTTCAGGGTGCCGAAATACATTAATCGCCCCCCCCCCGTGTCCCATTAGTGGATAGGGTGATGGCGAAATGTGACCTGGGGTTGCCGCATACACGCGCAAGGACGCAGTACCAAGTGGGCTAGCTGACTATTACTTGATTGGAGTGCACTGTGAGTACGGCGGTGGGGGGTAGTGGGCGGGGGGGGGGGGGTCGGCGCTCGAATACCAAGTGCATTACGATTTGCCATTATAAAATAGATGCATTTCTAAATCTTAGAACTACCTGGAAGGTTAATATGAGCTCAAACGTTTCATCACCAGCCTCTTAATGCTTGATTCTAAATATATATATATATATTCAGCATATATATTCAGCATATATTTATTCGGCATTCTGTACTGGGCACCAACATTCAGTGATGTATTATATATGTATATTTTACCTGTGGTCCAGCGCACCTGCTCCAGGCAATCTGGCAGACGTTTCTGCCTCATCCCAACCTCTGAGAAGAGGAGGTTGGGGGGGGGGGGTGGGGGGGATGTTCGGATCGTTTCTCATGCGTGTCCTGGACGATCTCTCGTCACTTGTTTTTCTGTAAAACCAAACCTTTTCACTGAACCTGGTGGTGCTTCACATGTTTAAAGTTTCGGCAGGGTGTTCAACTGTACTCGCTAACATTCCTTCATTGACTCTGCAAACTCTGCATTCGTGAGCGATGTAACAAAATAGGCCAAGATATGTGTCTCCGGCAGTTGCAAATAACCATTCATAGACTACAGATAAGTTATGATAGGCAGCAATTAGGCAGGTAGGGATGGTCATGATGTGTGAATTTACACTTAAGTGTGTCTCAAGGTCTTCATTATTGCAATCGTTTATCCCAGCGAGGCCTGATATGGACTGGTGCCCCAGGTTGTGGGAAGCTAGATGTCAGAGTGGGTGGGGGGGATTTTTTGGGCGTGGTGTGCGACGTGGCATCAAGGCGAAGGCATCTTCCACTTCACAAAAAGGTCTGAGACTCAAACTCGCCTTGTTCGCTCGGCACGGACGCAAACTTTTAAGCCGGCTGCCCTAGTTGCCTAGCTGCCAACCCCCGCCACCTCCACCATACTGCAAACTCAAGGAATGATGTGTGCGAGCTGAACAGGAGGGCAGACAGACAGCTGGCTGCGGTTGGTTGGCACTCTCAGCAAGGATCTTGTAGTCTGGATCGCCTTTTTGCTTTCAGTGGGAGTGGTTGTGGTTCGGAAGAGTGAGAGTGGGCGGTGGAACGCGGGGGGTGGCGGGTGCATGGCGGCCGTGTGTTGGGGAAGAGGGGCGGATTTGGGATATCCGCCTGCGCCGGAAGGCTGACTTGCTATCTCGGATCGGCCGGATCGAGGCCGGCCGGCAGACCGCTGGCTGTGTGCAGGTGGAGTGGGGGAGGGGGGGGGGGGCAGGGGCAGGGCATGGCGGTCGGCTGGTGGCTTCAAATAAACTATCCGGAACAGCCCCAGCAGCCGGGTGCAGACGCCGCCGCTAAAGAAATCTGGGACGTCTTTGTACATGTTGTAGCACCGCGCCGAGGGTGTGTGTGTGGGTGCAGGGGAGGGGGGGGGGGTGTCGGCGGCAGTGACTCTCGCTTTAACCCTGTGTTGCCTGGTACTAATAACGCCTGCATCTCCAGGGATTATTCTTAATCTGAATAGATGTACATGCATAACCGCCAACGCGAGTCTTGAGATATCTATATCTATATCTATATACAAGTACTTGTATTTACATACTATAGACATGCATTATGAATGAAGTAAGAAGAAACTGTGTGGTATGAAAAAGAAGCATAAGTTCTTAAAATGGCGATAAGGAGAGGAAATGATGGGAGTTTTTTGGGTTTTTTTTTGGTGAGAATACTCTAGTGCATTGTCTAGCTGGCATTAAAATCACCAACATTACACTAAATCCATCACACCTACCAAATATATCTGCACGTGTATTTATTCGCGCTCTTGGCCTTCCATCAGCGCTCTGCACTACACTTACTTAAGAATGGTTGGTAAGATTTGAACCCAGCTCAGTTTAGCATAGAGACGCCATGTATTATCTAAGCGGTATTTTTCTGTAGATAATGGTGCATTGTTTATGGGCACTTGAGTTCTGTGGCATAAAGGGTTAACGCCGAACATCCAAGGTATGCCCCGAGGATGTGAGGGTGTAAACCGGTGGCTGGTCTGTGTGAACCGCAGGATTCGAAGACCGCAAGTGTTCGCCTGTGTGTTTTCCTTGTGCGGTAGGAACTCGGTGGTAGTGCAGGCAGGAAGATAGAAGTGGCCAGGCACACAACTGTCTCCGTTCATACGTACGCCGTATTTTAGGACGCGCCAACGTACGGTGAATGTACTCTAGTAACTTCAATAAAATTCCCTAAAATGTTACCATGTTGTATGTGTAAAGAATCACCACCCCCCTTCCCCTGGAGGGTGGGGAAGGAGGTGTGGGGGGGGGGGGGAGCGGTGTGCTTTTGGGTTCTTCACAACCCTCGCTCGGGTGTGATGTTTGTCTCCTCGACTCTTCGACCTCTGTAGCCTCCAACGTTGCCGCCTGTGTGAGGTCTTATTACCCGGGTCAGTCACTGGTTGTGAACTTGCCGCCTGTGTGTGGTTTTATTACCCTGGTCAGTCACTGGTTGTGAACTTGCCGCCTGTGTGTGGTTTTATTACCTGGGTCAGTCACTGGTTGTGAACTTGCCACCTGTGTGTGGTTTTATTACCCGGGTCCGTCACTGGTTGTGAACTTGCGGCCTGTGTGTGGTTTTATTACCCTGGTCAGTCACTAGTTGTGAACTTGCGGCCTGTGTGTGGTTTTATTACCCGGGTCAGTCACTGGTTGTGAACTTGCAACCTGTGTGTGGTTTTATTACCCGGGTCAGTCACTGGTTGTGAACTTGCGGCCTGTGTGTAGTTTTATTACCCTGGTCAGTCACTGGTTGTAAACTTGCCCCTGTGTGTGGTTTTATTACCCTGGTCAGTCACTGGTTGTAAACTTGCCCCTGTGTGTGGTTTTATTACCCTGGTCAGTCACTGGTTGTGAACTTGCGGCCTGTGTGTGGTTTTATTACCCGGGTCAGTCACTGGTTGTGAACTTGCGGCCTGTGTGTGGTTTTATTACCCGGGTCAGTCACTGGTTGTGAACTTGCCGCCTGTGTGTGGTTTTATTACCCGGGTCAGTAACTGGTTGTGAACTTGCCGCCTGTGTGTGGTTTTATTACCCGGGTCAGTCACTGGTTGTGAACTTGCCGCCTGTGTGTGGTTTTATTACCCGGGTCAGTCACTGGTTTTGAAATTGCGGCCTGTGTGTGGTTTATTACCCGGGTCAGTCACTGGTTGTGAACGAAGGGGAATTTGGCTGGAACTATAGGTTCAGCACAAAAGACCCTTACTAGAGGGCGGGTAGACACAGATCTCGGACACAACATTTTCGGGTTACATTATAACCCGCTAGCTGATGGTTAGTTTATAACCTTTGTACCCAGCTGCTGCTATGTTCCATAGCCACGCATAGCCACGTACAGCTAGCCATATATTACAACCAAGTAACAAGAAATTAGCCAACCTATGTATGTTAGGAACTACGGTTTATCGTAACCTCTTATATGAAGCAAGCATCAGGAATATTGTTTGTTTTGTACAACCATATGAGACTACTTTATTACATACTGCTATTAAAAGTAATTCAGTTTAAGTTGTTCTAAGACACCGGGCAGTATGTACGTGATATACCATGGTAAATCGGGCGCCAGTGTGACGTCACGAACGAATGTTTAAATGGTTGATGGCGCGCGCCTCAATGAAATACTATATTTCTATAGTTTCATCTTATAGAGCAATGCGAAAAAAATCTTGAAAATCAGTGAATGTATTGACTATGTGTTGTATTTAATGTTTTTGTTTTCAGTACTACTACAGTATTAAAGACATCTCCATTGGCGGCCGCTGTGTGTGCAATGGTCACGCGGATGTCTGCGACCGCAAGGACCCCAACGACCCGTACAAACTGCTCTGTCAGTGCCAACACAACACGTGCGGACCAAACTGTGACACCTGCTGCCCGGGCTTTGTGCAGAAACCATGGCAACCGGCCACCCTGGATGACGTACACACCTGCGAACGTGGGTCGATCTTCCTCGCTTTCAACTTTCTTTAACTGATTTACTTTGTTTCTATTTGAGTCATTCTTAGCATTTGACTTCAAACTTAATGTTAATACCGAACAAAGAGAAATTATTTTTTATTTTATGATCTTTTTTTTTACCACGCCCTTTTACTTTATTTATTCCATTCCAGCATGCCAGTGTTACGGCCACAGCGACGAGTGTTTCTATGACAGCCAGGTAGCTAATGAGCGCCGCAGTATCGACATCTCGGGGCGGTACGACGGAGGGGGTGTCTGCCAGCACTGTCGCCATGACACCGAGGGTATCAACTGCGAGAAATGCAAGTCCGGCTTTTACCGTCCGGCAGGCGTCCCGCTCAACTCCACTCAGGTCTGCCAACGTAAGTATGATCACCAAAGGCAACAACACACCGGTTTTGTTTTGCAATCATAAAAAATGCTGGAAATATTAATAAGTTCATACGTGGCAAGTATTACGTCTCCGATGATTTGCTTTGCTTTGCTTGAATATTTTGTGTTGCAGCAGTCATTCTTCAGAGTAAAAAACTGGGGTCGTATTCATAATCGCCTCGTAAGTTACGCACGAAAAGTGTGTTTTCGTCTTAGCCTCACCAGCTCGTTGTGGTGGTGCTCATGATTAAGAAATTCTCTTTGATATTATTTTAGCACTTTCTTAATTAGGAAAATCCGCTTCTTGGGTGACTATTTATGTATTTTGAACCCGATAATCGATCGCCAAATCTTCCACTTAGCGCTAAGTCCAGTAGCGTAGCCCAAGTGGTGATTATGAATACGCCCCCTGGGCTGTAACTTACCAGAACATGAGTTTTATATATATTCGTCGCTAGCCCTAAACTGCGAGGACACATTGTTTCCTACATGTTCTATATGTTAACATGTCGGCGTTTGCGGCCCTACTTTGCAGCTTCCGGGTTACTGGTATGATACAAAATCCATCTTCTATCCCATTCATCTTGTATTCTATTAATCCTACATTTGAAATCGAGTTTAGCGGTTTCATCAATTTGAAACTTACCGTTTGTCTGTTTTCTAGAAAATCTTTCTCATCCAGTTACGACAGTTTTTTGGGGTTGAAAAGTGTTTATCGTCGTAAGCAATATGCGACAAGAACATAATCATAACTTGTTTCGCGATGCAAGTGACTGTAGGTTTGCCCTCCGGTCATATTTACTATGAGTAAGATATAATATGTCTATGGCGTTGTTTGGTTTAGGCCTCTGGAGTGCCGCACGTAAGCCATGTACCTCTCCATTCACTGGTCCAGGGAATGGGTCGGTCAAGTATTAAACATGAACTGTGGTTCATAGGTCTTTACCGTATATGGGCATATTAGGAATTTGGTGGTTGGTCTCTAGAAAACCTACACAAAGTTATTTTCAGTTTGGTTATTATTACTTTAGTCATTGTCGAAATAGGTTTCAAAAGTAGGACATTTCTTAATGTGTACCTTGAAAGGTAGATATGACCTGTTTTCATACTGATTATAAGCTTATCGAGCATACTGTTGAACTAGCTATCTCAGTATTAATTTTTTGCACTATATCAAGGATGCCTAGTGTAACGATGCGGACTACTAAACTCACAAGCTGGGATTCAAAATAGTCTTGCACGTGGGAGTAAATATTCCTGTTTAAAGAAGTTGAGCGCATGGACGGCATGTGAAATATTATTTGGTCGCTCGGATTTGGGACGCGAAATGGTATAAAGCACATATTTAACTGATGGAGATTTACACCTCTCTGTCGATACTCGGGTGTTATTGGTTATTTCGGTGTCTCAGAAGACGCGGGCGAAGCATGGGGATAAGCAACGTATGTACTCTCGGTGGAAATTAATGTCTCAAATACATGTATGCACCATACAGAATCACGTGGTGGTTGTGTTAATTCACGGGTTGGTATTTTATGTCAGATAACGGGGCATGAGCGCAGTGGGATTATATTGGTTTATTCTCTTGTTATGTCAATCATGCGTCCATATTAAATCTGTCTCTGAGATATGACTAACAAATAGTTCGAATAACTACTTAGACTAGTGAAGCCTTCACGTCATTTGGTTAGAGAGCCCCTGGAACTGCTTTTCTTAGTTTTGTTCATCTCGAAAGTAGTGTTTCTATAGTTCTTCTAATGTTAGCATATTCAGTACTGTACTGTCATAGGAACTACAAAGTTGAATTAGTGAATTCATGGAGCGGTACGTGCCCTTGGCTCCGTCCAAGTGTGACCCTATCTGGGCTCGCGCTAGGATATTTTTTTCATTAGCCAATTTGGCTAATTCCGTGGAAAAACATTAGCCAAAATTAGCCAACTATATTGGTTATAAATTGGTTATGTGTTCGTAGTTGAAATTTTATATTCGCCATTTTGGCGAGTGTCCAGGAAGTTCTTATCGCCAAATCCCGAATTTTCTCGCCAAATGGCTATTGGCGAATGCTAACGCGAGCCCAGCCTATATCATCACATGTACCTTGCCGCTTGTATTAAGTTGCGAAGATAATAAGGATGAAGCTACCGATATGATCCAATACGACAGATGTATCTATACGTCCTCTTTTGCACCAGCGTTTATCGTCCCCTTGTTGAAACAATCAAGCTCAAGGTTGAACTCCATCATAGCGTCAGTGAGATGCTGCTGATTTTGTTAGGTGCATGTATAAAGCATGTATGCCGTGTTGTTTCAGGCTGTAGCTGTGACCCCAGCTTCTCCACCGGCGAGTGCGAGGAGGGAACCGGCCGCTGCTTGTGTCGCCACGAGTTTGCCGGTTCTGGCTGTGACAGGTAAACTAATGAAGAAGGTTGCGCCTATAGGTGCCACTATACATTATATATATACAGGGGCGGATCTAGGAATTTGCCAAGGGGGGGGGGGTTGCTCTCTGAGAAACTTGCGACCGGGGGGGGGTGGGGGGGGGCTGCTCGGAGAAGCCGACTTTAACAGTGTATGATCAGGTTCCCAAGGGGGGGGGGTACAACCCCCCCCCCCCACTGGATCCGCCACTGATATATATATTAAGCGTAGCATACAGCAGCCTGATCTCCTCCCCATGTGTCACTTAACCGGTGCCTGGGGTTTAACAATTGTTACTATGGTAGGGATTTAAAGCACTTACCCATGAATGGTACCGTTACAACGGAATGCACACGTCTTCCCTCTTCTCTCTCTGCTAGGTGTAACGTCGGTTACTATGGCTACCCGCGCTGCATCCCGTGTCAGTGCAGCGTGAATGGGACGTTGAACCAGGTGTGTGAGGTGGGCGGCGGTCAGTGCCCCTGCAAACCCAACTATGACGGACTCGACTGCGACCGCTGTGCTTATGGATACTACGGATTCCCGGACTGCAAACGTAAGCCACCTCCCGTAGCGCTTCGATACGTATGTTTCCGCTCATTGAGGATGACTACTTTGTAAACAAAATTTACGTAAAACTCACACAACTTTCCTGGTGTATTCTATGCTCGCGTCCACCCAAATTACAGAACAAGAGAGAACCATTCTCGTCGTGGCGACTATATAGAGCAGGTTATGTACGTTATAATGATATGAACCAGACCTTCGGGCTTGAATGTTACGCTCGCAGGATTTTGTATGGCCACTTCTATTACGATTTTGGGATTGATATTTATAAACATTCTCTAGAATATGAAAGAGACAATACATGACCGCTGTACAGGCTTAATTACTGTCTGATTATATTTACGCTCGCTGCTGCTTAAATTTCTTTCAGCCTGTGCCTGTAATACATACGGGTCCCTGAGCAACTACTGCGACCCCGCCTCTGGCCAGTGTAACTGTCAGTCGAACTTTGGAGGTCGCGATTGTGGGGAGTGCGAGCACGGCTACAGCGACCATCCAAGCTGTGACAGTACGTGTTAGCAAACAGGCTTGTGCTTATATGACAACAAGCAATTATTTGATTAATAGAAACTATCAAATAACAGCCATTATTTGTATAATAGGCATTATGTGAATAATATCAATTGTTTGTATAATAATTATTTGCAAAGCGATCCCGTAGCGGCTTATACTTCAATGTCTATGAGTTCATTCCCTTCTGTTCTCCCTAGTTTAATCTATGCTTAGACAGAGTAGAATACAGATGCAGATTTACGCGACTAGGTCCATGTTACTTTGGCCGGCACATACATTAAACCTAAAACGCACTGGGACATAGGTATCCATTTGGTTTCCGTTCGGTGACGTTATGTGCGTATCGAAATCTTGTATGTCGGAAAGCATTAGTAAGCAGCTGTGAGGTTCATGTCCTACGTGTGTCAATGTATTAACCTGTCCTGCCTGGTCCTTCCTTCCCAGTGTGCCGCTGTAACCCGGCCGGCACCACGACCGAGATCTGCGACAAGGTCTTCGGCAGCTGTCTCTGTCGCGAGAGCTTCGCGGGCGCGATGTGCGACACGTGCGCGCCGGGCTCCTACAGATATCCGGATTGTGTCGGTAAGTGACACGTGCTCGCCGGGCTCCTACAGATACCCGGATTGTATCGGTGAGTGACACGTGCGCGCCGGGCTCCTACAGATACCCGGAGTGTGTCGGTAAGTGACATGTGCGCGCCGTGCTCCTACAGATACCCGGATTGTATCGGTGAGTGACACGTGCGCGCCGGGCTCCTACAGATATCCGGATTGTGTCGGTAAGTGACACGTGCGCGCCGGGCTCCTACAGATACCCGGATTGTATCGGTGAGTGAGTGACACGTGCGCGCCGGGCTCCTACAGATACCCGGTTTGTATCGGTGAGTGACACGTGCGCGCCGGGCTCCTACAGATACCCGGGTTGTATCGGTGAGTGACACGTGCGCGCCGGGCTCCTACAGATACCCGGATTGTATCGGTGAGCGACACGTGCGCGCCGGGCTCCTACAGATACCCCCATTGTATCGGTGAGTGACGCGTGCGCGCCGGGCTCCTACAGATACCCGGTTTGTATCGGTGAGTGACACGTGCGCGCCGGGCTCCTACAGATACCCGGGTTGTATCGGTGAGTGACACGTGCGCGCCGGGCTCCTACAGATACCCGGTTTGTATCGGTGAGTGACACGTGCGCGCCGGGCTCCTACAGATACCCGAATTGTATCGGTGAGTGACGCGTGCGCGCCGGGCTCCTACAGATACCCGGTTTGTATCGGTGAGTGACACGTGCGCGCCGGGCTCCTACAGATACCCGGATTGTATCGGTGAGTGACGCGTGCGCGCCGGGCTCCTACAGATACCCGGTTTGTATCGGTGAGTGACACGTGCGCGCCGGGCTCCTACAGATACCCGGTTTGTATCGGTGAGTGCCACGTGCGCGCCGGGCTCCTACAGATACCCCCATTGTACCGGTGAGTGAGTGACACGTGCGCGCCGGGCTCCTACAGATACCTGGTTTGTATCGGTGAGTCCCACGTGCGCGCCGGGCTCCTACAGATACCGGGTTTGTATCGGTGAGTGACACGTGCGCGCCGGGCTCCTACAGATACCCCCATTGTATCGGTGAGGGAGTGACACGTGCGCGCCGGGCTCCTACAGATACCCGGATTGTATCGGTGAGTGACACGTGCGCGCCGGGCTCCTACAGATACCCGGTTTGTATCGGTGAGTGACACGTGCGCGCCGGGCTCCTACAGATACCCGGGTTGTATCGGTGAGTGACACGTGCGCGCCGGGCTCCTACAGATACCCGGATTGTATCGGTGAGTGACGCGTGCGCGCCGGGCTCCTACAGATACCCGGTTTGTATCGGTGAGTGACACGTGCGCGCCGGGCTCCTACAGATACCCGGATTGTATCGGTGAGTGACACGTGCGCGCCGGGCTCCTACAGATACCCGGATTGTATCGGTGAGTGAGTGACACGTGCGCGCCGGGCTCCTACAGATACCCGGTTTGTATCGGTGAGTGACACGTGCGCGCCGGGCTCCTACAGATACCCGGGTTGTATCGGTGAGTGACACGTGCGCGCCGGGCTCCTACAGATACCCGGATTGTATCGGTGAGTGACACGTGCGCGCCGGGCTCCTACAGATACCCGGATTGTATCGGTGAGTGACGCGTGCGCGCCGGGCTCCTACAGATACCCGGTTTGTATCGGTGAGTGACACGTGCGCGCCGGGCTCCTACAGATACCCGGATTGTATCGGTGAGTGACACGTGCGCGCCGGGCTCCTACAGATACCCGGATTGTATCGGTGAGTGACGCGTGCGCGCCGGGCTCCTACAGATACTCGGTTTGTATCGGTGAGTGACACGTGCGTGCCGGGCTCCTACAGATACCCGGTTTGTATCGGTGAGTGACACGTGCGCGCCGGGCTCCTACAGATACCCGGGTTGTATCGGTGAGTGACACGTGCGCGCCGGGCTCCTACAGATACCCGGTTTGTATCGGTGAGTGACACGTGCGCGCCGGGCTCCTACAGATACCCGAATTGTATCGGTGAGTGACGCGTGCGCGCCGGGCTCCTACAGATACCCGGTTTGTATCGGTGAGTGACACGTGCGCGCCGGGCTCCTACAGATACCCGGATTGTATCGGTGAGTGACGCGTGCGCGCCGGGCTCCTACAGATACCCGGTTTGTATCGGTGAGTGACACGTGCGCGCCGGGCTCCTACAGATACCCGGTTTGTATCGGTGAGTGCCACGTGCGCGCCGGGCTCCTACAGATACCCCCATTGTACCGGTGAGTGAGTGACACGTGCGCGCCGGGCTCCTACAGATACCTGGTTTGTATCGGTGAGTCCCACGTGCGCGCCGGGCTCCTACAGATACCGGGTTTGTATCGGTGAGTGACACGTGCGCGCCGGGCTCCTACAGATACCCCCATTGTATCGGTGAGGGAGTGACACGTGCGCGCCGGGCTCCTACAGATACCCGGATTGTATCGGTGAGTGACACGTGCGCGCCGGGCTCCTACAGATACCCGGTTTGTATCGGTGAGTGACACGTGCGCGCCGGGCTCCTACAGATACCCGGGTTGTATCGGTGAGTGACACGTGCGCGCCGGGCTCCTACAGATACCCGGATTGTATCGGTGAGTGACGCGTGCGCGCCGGGCTCCTACAGATACCCGGTTTGTATCGGTGAGTGACACGTGCGCGCCGGGCTCCTACAGATACCCGGTTTGTATCGGTGAGTGACACGTGCGCGCCGGGCTCCTACAGATACCCGGATTGTATCGGTGAGTGACACGTGCGCGCCGGGCTCCTACAGATACCCGGATTGTATCGGTGAGTGACGCGTGCGCGCCGGGCTCCTACAGATACCCGGTTTGTATCGGTGAGTGACACGTGCGTGCCGGGCTCCTACAGATACCCGGATTGTATCGGTGAGTGACACGTGCGTGCCGGGCTCCTACAGATACCCGGTTTGTATCGGTGAGTGACACGTGCGCGCCGGGCTCCTACAGATATCCGGTTTGTATCGGTGAGTGACACGTGCGCGCCGGGCTCCTACAGATACCCGGATTGTATCGGTGAGTGACACGTGCGCGCCGGGCTCCTACAGATACCCGGATTGTATCGGTGAGTGACGCGTGCGCGCCGGGCTCCTACAGATACCCGGATTGTATCGGTGAGTGACACGTGCGCGCCGGGCTCCTACAGATACCCGGATTGTATCGGTGAGTGACACGTGCGCGCCGGGCTCCTACAGATACCCGGATTGTATCGGTGAGTGACACGTGCGCGCCGGGCTCCTACAGATACCCGGATTGTATCGGTGAGTGACACGTGCGCGCCGGGCTCCTACAGATACCCGGTTTGTATCGGTGAGTGACACGTGCGCGCCGGGCTTCTACAGATACCTGGATTGTATCGGTATGTTGTGAATAAATATGTTCCTTTTTAGCTGTTAATGTGATCATGCCATTGCAGAATATGTGGTACCCTTGCGCATACAAATATAATGGCTAACGTATTTAATCTCGCGTGCAGTGGTTCTATTGAAATCAAATATTGTGAACTAGTTGCTCGTCATGTCTTCATACTATGATATTATGCATTTGTTTCCCAGAATGTGGCTGCAACCCCGTCGGGTCCCGCTCGGAGAGGTGTAACCCGTACGATGGCCAGTGCGAGTGTAACGGCAACTTCGCCGGCCGAGTCTGTGACCGGTGCGCGGCCGGATACTACAAGTACCCAGAATGCCTGCGTGAGTCTCTGATTTCTGCAGGAATGAGTCAAAGACAAAAAGAATGTTAATTGTAATGTGTACTTACTATCTGTGCAGTAGAGATTGACCTTAACCATTATGGCACGATATAGCCTTACAGGCTGAAAATGCCGTTAAAACCCAATCAAATCAAATCAAATCCGTGCAGTGATTACGTCCCTTTGTGACTAAAGCCCGTGCCTCTTGAATGCCCAATTGTTGGATTATGCCGTTCCAGTGATAGATTACTCTTACAACTATTGCTTCTGTTGCTTTGATCTCATTTACTCACTTACTCAGGTATTAATAATAATAATCAACGTTTGTTATATTGTAATACATCTATTGATTATTTTATTGTTTAGTTAAATAATTTATATGGCACTCAGTGCGTTAGAATGCTATGTATTTGATGTTCTTTACACCTTATTTTATTAAACTTTTTTGTACTATTCATGTTTACTCCGCTCTTTCAGCATGCAACTGTGACTCTTATGGAGCTTACGGAAGGACATGTGACCAAGAGAGCGGCGAGTGCAACTGTCGATCTAACTTTGAGGGCGTCACCTGCAGCAAGTGTGTTGCCAACTTCTACAACTACCCCTACTGCGAGGGTGCGTAGGCATACAACGTTCGATGATGTATAAATCCCGTCAAAAATATAATATAAGTCATCAGCAAGGCTAAGATTAGCATATGCTCTGCTTCAATAGTAGAATTTATAACTGACCGACGGTGCGTGTCTTACTTTAAAACCATGTGTCAAGTTATCAGTACGTTTATGTAAAGGAATACAGAAACATGGCTTCTAATACGGCGAAGCCAACAGTAAAAGTAGTAAGTTACACCAAAGATCAATCCCAGAGCACGTGTCATAAGTCTCGAACGGGTGTTTCGCTTTGCAGAGTGCAACTGTAACCCCGCTGGAGCCAAGGAGGTGCCAGGGTACCCCCTGGGGGGTTGTGGGGCTTACAATGACGGGCGGCTGTGTGACTGTAAGGATCGCGTCGGTGGCCGTATCTGCGACACTTGCAAGGCCGGCTACTGGAACCTCGACATCTACAACCCATACGGCTGTGAAGGTAAGCGCGCGCGTGGGAGAAGACTTCGCGTATACGGTAGTACTTCAAAAAAAAAAGATTCGCCCTAATCCCTATTTTTTGTTTTACTGTAATCCGTTGTCAAATATGGCTGAGGATTTGATATCGGAATGTGGTATACTGTACAGTAACGATGTAACGTTTTTTTTATTTTTCTTCTTTACAAGATTGTAATTGCCACCGCCCGGGGACGGTAGGTGGAAGCACTGTCTGCGGCGTTAAGGACGGCCAGTGCACCTGTAAGCCGCTGGTCTCAGACAGACGGTGCAGCGAGTGCAAGGACGGAACCTACAATATGCAAGAGTCCAGCGTCTTTGGTTGCCAGGGTCAGTCTGCAGATGTTGTCCGCTTATTATCTGCTTCTCTGGTTGTATAGGGAAGCAGTCTCGTACAGTTACTATTTGGCTTGAAGGTTCAGTTTATTACGTGTTTATTCGATGTTGATGCCTTGAAATAGATAACGGTTACAATGGGAACATTTTGACTTATTATCACGAATATGTCTTCTTTGGTATTGTTTGTTTTAGTTATTATCCTCCTGGTAGCATAATTGGGGCACGTGCAGTTTGTCTTGACAAGTCTGTTCCTTTTCTTCTTTCTTCAGACTGCGGATGTGATGTGGGTGGGTCCGTGGACAACCGCTGCGACAAACAGACAGGACTGTGTAACTGTCGCCCTCGTGTCAACGGCAGGACATGCGAGACGTAAGTACACGTATTACCCACAATTGTTCAATACATCGTAAAACTGTGTGTCCTATATTTTGGAAATGGCAACACGTGTATATACTTGATTATTTAAACAAAACATGTTTTAGTACGGTCTTCATAAGCACCTAATGCAATTATTGCACACTACACATGTTCACATATTCTATATGTTTGCTTCTATTCCGCTGGCGAAGCGCAATATTAAACGTCTCGTACGACATATGTATGACGTGCGAATGCCTCTAGCTCGCTGGTGCAGCACATTTGAATGTCTCACAAGATATATGTATGACGTGCGAGTGCCTCCAGCTCGCTGGCGAAGTGCAGTTGAACGTCTCGTAAGATATATGTATGACGTGCGAGTGCCTCCAGCTCGCTGGTGAAGTGCAGTTGAACGTCTCGTAAGATATATGTATGCCTCCAGCTCGCTGGTGAAGTGCAGTTGAACGTCTCGTAAGATATATGTATGCCTCCAGCTCGCTGGCGAAGTGCAGTTGAACGTCTCGTAAGATATATGTATGACGTGCGAGTGCCTCCAGCTCGCTGGCGAAGTGCAGTTGAACGTCTCGTAAGATATATGTATGCCTCCAGCTCGCTGGCGAAGTGCAGTTGAACGTCTCGTAAGATATATGTATGCCTCCAGCTCGCGTGGCGAAGTGCAGTTGAACGTCTCGTAAGATTTATGTATTACGTGCGAGTGCCTCCTGCTCGCTGGCGCAGCACATTTGAACGTCTTGCACCACGTGTGTACCACGCGAATGTGCACCACTTCAGGCCACTTGGGTCTCAGCAGACATAGATATACATGTATACATGTGTTCATGTATGACGTGGTTGTGTCTCCAGCCCGCTGGCGCAGCACTTCTTCCCGACGCTGTTCCACATGCAGTACGAGATGGAGGATGGCCGCACGACCACCGGGGGCCAGGTCCGCTACGGCTTCGACGAGACCGTCTTCGCCGACTATTCCTGGAGAGGATACGCCATCTACTCCAGATTACAGGCAAGACATTTATGTTCAGAAAGTTCGCTTTTAATATAATGATATATTTGAAGTATTTACGGCAAGAATCTAAAATGTGTGTACGGTGATTGAATTTGACATCGTGTTTCCGTTACATTATTTCCAATATTTCCGATCATAACCCTTTTTGACATTAATATATAATTAGTTGACCGGCGTAATTAAAATAATGATTTTGAGCGCGGTACGGTGGGACACATTTTATATCTCTACGCCACTCGCAAATACTTCCCGCTGGTGTAATAAGGGTGTCTTGCTGGACTTTGTTAGCTAGGTGCGCACACGCCGTGCAATCCCGTCATGTAAGTCTCCCAAGTGTGCGCGTCTCGACTCCCGCCCGCAGGTTTTCTCGGATGTTGACCCCCCTACCTTTGTTGCTACTCACAGGACGAGGTGCTGGTGGACGTGGACGTGAAGCGACCCAGCCTGTACCGCCTCATCTTCCGCTTCCACAACCCGCTGGAGCAGAGCATCACCGCGGACGTGACCTTGACCCCAGACACTGCCACCGACGTGCAGCAGACGAGCACAGTCGTGTTCGTACCCACGCGCGACCCCCAGTTCGTCACCGTGTCCGGCGGCGGCATCGTCTCCACCTTCGTCCTCAACCCGGGCCGCTGGTCCATCTCGCTCAAGACACCCGAGCGCCTCTATGTGGTGAGTTTGCCGCAAATGATGTGGTGTGTAATTAATTGGGTTGCCACAGACATGTAAACATGTATACGTGTTACCATACTTTCCGCTGGCTTGTTTCCTTGCGAGCGTGAAAATGGACAACAGGTCTACATGTTTCAGTGCGACATACACAGATTTGACGGAAATTACGGTTATTTCCTGTCATGGCTGTCTTTCTAATTACTCTACAACTGTGCAAGTGGTACTTTTCGGCGTCTCCAGTAGGGGTAGTATATATGCGGTAAAGGTTTCAAGAAGACTAAATGCCTCTACTGGCTTGCAAAGTCTTCATGCATGAACTACATTAACATAGTACTCGCAGATGGAACGGAGGGTACGCAATAACGATGGTTCGTTCAACTCTCCTTTGTCTCACCCGTATTATGCTTGATGAAGTGACTCCCTGTGGACTCATTATGTCTGTGTGCCTATCGCCGCCAGGATTACCTGGTGCTGTTGCCGCAGTCTTACTACGAGGCGACTATCCTGCAGCAGCATGTCAACAAGCCATGCCTGGTGCCCGGCAGCAGCGAATTGTAAGTCTAGAGGGCGGGCTCCCTACTTATGTCCATGTCTAAAGTGTCATCAGTCATTACCGCTGAGTAACGTTACTGTAATTAGAGGGTAACCTGTGTTACGCCAATGCCTGATGCACGGACCTAACTTTTCTCCTTTCGACTTCAATTTTCGTGCTCTCTGTGTGATGGTGATCGAAGATCCATCGAAACGTGTTGAAACTGCGACGATAAGCCTCTATTGTACAAGGCGTGATGGCATAATAAATATAGCTGTTTTGTTTTCCCGACCTCTGATATTTCGCTTTGACCCAGTGTAGTCGTAAATCAAAGCTTTGACTTATGACGCTAACCCTTTGACTAGCTGTAAGGGGGAAATAAGAGCTTTTACGTATGACCTATACCCTTTGAACCGCTTCTCCTATGCAAAATAGCTTTGACCTGTGACCTTTACCCTTTGACCCGGTGTAGGTGTAACCACTATACGTACGTGGACACATCGTCCTATGACGTAGTACGGGCGGACACTGGGTACGTGCGCACGGCGGGCGGCCGCGAGCGGGTGCAGCTGTACCCAGAGCGCAGGATCTGCGACATGCTGGGCACCAGTGACATGGCGCTCCTGGATCAGTCCCAGGTAAGACCAGGATCACGGTCGTCTGGATTGTCATCACGGTACATCGGTAGATCAGTCGCATGTAAGACATGTGGCCTATTTCACGTACATAGTTTAGCCGGCTACGGGGCTGAGTCGGCTAAAATCGATCATCATTTACATGGGAACTTTGGTCGACTAAGGCCCGTAGCCGACTAAACTGCGTTCGTAACATCCGTCACAGGAGCACGGTCCTCATTATCATTTTTTCGTTTTGTCTGAGTTGGATGATTCGATTGAAGTGATTAAATTGATTTATTCATATGAAAGACCAACAAAGTACAATCCAGAAATACAAAATATTTGTCCATGGTGCGTCTTCTATCTCTGTTGCGTCTGAGGGCCCATTTATCTACGACCTGCTGCCAACTGAAGCATGAGCATCTACTGTTAGAGCGTATTCTGGGATGCGCGTCTAGCTGAGTTAATGTTATTTGTATATCATTGACCCTGAAGTACTGCCCGGTAAGACAATGGCTAGCGAACATGGCCTTTTCGCGTTTACGAAACGGTCTTTCTAATGTACCATATTTGTGCCGTATTACTAATTCTTTATAACATGTGTGTCCACACAGAATTCCATGTTCCTGAACCTGCCCATCAGCAACCCCGGGAAGTACATCTTCTTGGTGCAGTACCACTCCACTGTGATGGACCGCAACCAAGAGCTGGAAATCGACGTAGCGTCCCCTGGCGGCAGAGACAGAGGTCGCGCTTACCTCCCCGGATGTCAATACAGGTATGCTGGGTAATAAACGTCCTGCTGAGTAAAGTCACTCATTTGGCAATTTGGATGTCATGTCACGTAAATCTGTAGACGAGATTTTTTTCTTCATTTCCCCTAATTCAGCGTCAATAAATAAATGTATACTTAATTGCTGCGTTTAACGTTTAAGTGAGTTTTGTTTCTTGGCTTGACATCTTCTACAGCCATCAATGGTGAAAGTGGTTTATTTTTTTTCCCTAGCTCGCTGTGTCGGCAGGTGGTTGTTGGTGACGACGGACAGTTGAAGGTGTTCTCCATCAACGACAGCTATGTCAGCATCACCGTATCTGGGCGCGCCGACATCAACTTGGCATTGGTGAGTATCAGCGTGACAAATAGCATGATACTAGCATCGAAGTAGTAAATACCCATATATATTGCATTATTTCTTTTCTTTGTTTCTTTGCCAGAGCATATAATGAGCTTATAATGTGACATTTCGCTTGTGGCATAAGGAAACATGAACGACTTGTGTGATGCGTGTGCGGCACTGTCAATTGTCAGTTATCACCGTTAGCCTTTTCTTGTTTGCCCCAACTATGACGAGGTCAAGGTCACAAGAACCAACGATAACTTTCAACAATTAAGCCCCGTATTATCGCTCAAACGTCGGCACGTGGCTTCCCTCTCTGGAGGACGTACTTATCGTTTTCTCTTCTCCACATGACATCTCTTTCTTTCTGTAGAACCGTATTATCGCTCACTCGTACATGTGGTTTCTTTGTTTTCTTTCCGCTAGGACACCATCATTGCCGTGCCAGTGGATTACTTCACTGCTGAGTTCATCCAACCACGATTCTACTGCGTTCGCCGTAATGGAGAGTGAGTACTACCACTGACTGGCACAGTCATATGGGGGATCGAACCATGTACCAAAGCCATATTTGTCGTCCTTTTAGAAAGACATGAAGATCCTTTGCTTAACATAGTAAAATCATGCGTATGCGAAGCGGATAAGTGTTCAGGGGGAATTCTAGGGTCTAGGCATTCATGCAAATAGGACGATAAATAAGATACCGGTTTTTCCATGAAATATATTGTGTTTGACACGGCTTAAAGCATGGACAGTTCGCCGTCATGTGTACAACGGGCACCTGATATGAGATGTGTCTCTGTGCCACAGGTGTATCCCGTCCACGTACCCATTCGTTCCGGGCACCGTGAGGACCGAGATCGAGACTTACCCCAACGAGGACCTGGTCGCCACGGACCTACCGCCCAACATCATTGACACCAGCGTCAAGGTCATCAAGCTCGACGGAACAGCGGTCAGTGGAACGCCGGTCACTCTTGTTTTGTTAGAACTGTGCCGTTTTAGACTAATAATCCATGTGTCGCTTTATGTTGTAAAAGAAATGAGTATATATACATATAATTGTTAGCGATTGTGTTGAGGATGTGAATATATATATATATTCATAGTTCATATATTGTTAGCGAGGGTGTTGTGGATGTATATATGTATATAGTTTATTTACAATATATTTACAGATATATATATATATATCCCTGACTTGTAATATATTGTCATGTTTTCCCGCTGACCAGCCTGAGGTGCGCGTGAAGACGTCGGTGAACAGCCTGGGACAGTACGTGTTCCTGACCCACTATTACCAACCCTACCACACCGGCTTCGATGTGGACGTCAAGGTGTTCCTCGATAGCATCGAGTACATAGGTAACAGCACCGTGCATGCAGACCGTTTGGTGTTTATAGCTCAGACCTGGGGATCATGTCACTAAGATTACTCGAAATTTTCTCCTACATTGTATAACTTGATTCTCGTGCCAAGGAGGAAATAAAATTGAATTTACCATACATTTATTAGAAAATAATTGGAATTAATTTGAATAGTAATGATGATCGCTCTGTAACGCTTATTGTTGTTGATCGTAAAATATGAGTTAAACGTATACGTGTATAGGGTATACATCGGGTTACTTGCTCATAACTAAATGAAACTGACTCTCCACTGGTCGATTTATATGATTCACAGCCAGTCTGATTGCAACCCAAATATGTAATATACCTGTTGAAAAGACTTAATAGTTAAAATTAATAGTTCTATTTGTGGAGGGGTGATCCCTTTGGCTAAGGTATTATCCATGTCTTTCTTCGCAATGAAATTGGCTCTTTGCTTGCCGCTTCTCGTTGTCGCGATATGACCTACGCAATCAATCGAACTATTTGTGGAACTCACAAGTAGCAGCTATCCATGACCGGATCACGCAACATCGTGGTGCGAGCCAGCACGTGCTTACCCGGACTGTTCGTTGTTGTCATGGTAACAGGTGTGTTGCGTGCGGACTATTGCCCCAGCGCCAGCGGCTGCCGTGCCCGGATCGACTTTCCGGACGCTCCAGACGGCATTGACCTGAGCACCCTGGATGTGACCATCTCCTTCAACAACACTCGGGGCAGGCCTGTCTGGCTGGTTAGTCGCTCTTACTGTCGCCCCCCCCCCCACCCCCCTCGCCCCTCACGCTCTCCACGTGACTTGGTCGACTGACCGGTCACCTGGCGTGTCGTTTTGCGAAATGGTGTCCTGCCAGTGCCATGTTCTTTTCGGGATTTGCAAGAAAGAGTTGCTCAATATGATGTACCTAAAATCGCCATGATCGTTTATGTGTTCATCGACGCATATGAACATTTCTCCAAGGTATACACAGTTATATATTTATAATAAATTGATATAAACTATGTATATATTACATCAATATATTAAATCCATGGTACACGTGTCACCAGAAGGGGATCTAACCCCCCACTTCTATCCGGGACCCTTTCATCCTTTCTCGTCTCTGTGTTAATTTCCTTGACCCGGTGCAGCGTATAATGTATCCATAAATGTGGCCTACAAAGACCAATCCATCCATCTGTCTGGTGTTTAACATCGCCTCCGCCGGTGTTGTTCCCCAGGACTACATCATGGTGATCACTGCCGACCAGTACACACCCACCGTCACCGAGGTCAACCCAGTCGACAAGTCGGAGGAGTTCATCATTGTCTGTGGCGCCAACGACTTCTACATCGAGTGAGGAGGCCTTGCATTATTTATTTGTTATTTCTTAATAATAATAATAATAATAATAATGTTATTATGATTATTTTTAGTATCATTATAAACAATGATACTGATTTTGAGGACTTTGTGTCAGCTTCCAATTTTAGTTAACTACGTTTGGCGTTTTACTTATTTATTGTTATCATATACTGATATTACTGCCTTCACTTATCATTGGTTTCATTTAAAGAATACTTGTAAGCTGATTACGATGCCCATTGTTCACCCGGTAGTCATATATATATATGAGTATACCGGCTAACAGTTCTGTCTATCGATAGCTGCACTCAAACACTGTACCGCAGTGTCCCATCCTCCGACATAGGAAAGTCTTACATTAAAAGTATAACAAGTATACGTGAGTACGTAAAATACCAACCCTCAAATAATAATTACGGTTTTATTCCGATTTTCGCCGACGTGCGCAGTTCCGCGACCTCAGAGTTTTGTCGTGACGCGGTTTACTCGCTGACTACTGACTACAACAACGGCGCCCAGCGCTGTGACTGTAACGTGGACGGCACCCTGCGCTTCAACTGCGAGGAGTTCGGCGGCCAGTGTCCCTGTCGGCCCGACGTCATCGGTCGCACTTGCTCCCAGTGCCGCACCGGGTACTACGGCTTCCCCAACTGCCGCCGTGAGTAGCCATCGCCGCTTATATTCATTAGAGCCATTTGTGTATTACATGTACAATATAACCCCCATAAACCGAAATCCTGTAATTATATCGGACGTTTTGCCAGGTCCTACTGAGATTCTACTGTATATGGTATTTTCTGATTTTATTTCAGTAATTGTCTTTGTGATTTTCAGCTCGCCAGTACTAGTCGCATTGAATTTTTGCATCTATAGCATCTGTAAATGTTATTTAAATGGTAGTTAGACAACAATGATATGCGGCGAAACATCGATTAGTGAATTTATTAATGCGATTAACACAAATGATAATTTTGGAATAAGAGAATAGCAGGGATGCTCATACACGTGGGTGTAACTGATGTCTAACCTTCCTGCCCCCGCCCCCCCTCCCGTCATACCCTCTGTCCTCCCCGACAGCGTGTAACTGCCCGAGCGGCCTGTGTGACGCCGTCTCTGGTCAGTGCGTCTGCCCGCCCCGCGTCACGGGCCCGAACTGCAATGTTTGCCTGCCCAGGACATTCGGCTTCGATCCGCTGATTGGCTGCGAGGAGTGCAGCTGCGACCCCTATGGAGTCATGAACAACCAACTCGACTGCAATATCAACGACGGCAAATGCAGGTCGGTTTTTTAGAATGGACGTCGTCATGTAAATCGGTAATTATGAGCCTTGGCGACTAATTCTTGTTCTGTATAATAAGTACTGATATCGCTATTGTACATTCTGTGTGTATCGTATGCGAAAAGTAAACCTGTATGCATGCAGGCTTGTGGGTATCATCCTCCATGCTAGCGGTGACGATATAGGTCATGATCCTGAACAATAGGCGTGAGCCATACGTGAGCTATACTAGAACTATGGTTCCTGCTAAGACGACAGGTAGGCAAGATATAGATAACAAAACAACAGCCGTGTAATCTCGTGATTGTAATATAATAAGTTTGCCGGTAAATCACCAGGAGCATAATGTAATTGTTCGTTTTTTTTTCATTTTTCGGTGTTTAGTTGCAAGCCGAACGTTGACGGTCGTCGCTGTGAGACTTGCATGGCTGGATACTACTCGTTCCCGCGCTGTCTGCCCTGTAGCTGCGACAGCCACGGGACGACAGACCGCGTCTGTGACCAGCGCTCTGCCGAGTGCCTGTGTAAGGTATGGCACCTCCCCGGCCTGTCATCGCCCGTTACCACGCACGGAGAGGTTATGCACGGAGGGTTAGGCTATTCTCTCCTGGTTAAGGGAATCTTCATATATATATCCTTGATATATCAATGGAGGAAACGTTGTTGATTAAAAGTTCTTTTAGCCAAGGTGCGCGTGTTTGCGAAGACATGTTATTGACAAAATGTTAATGAAATGGTCACACGTCGGTACACACCATCTGGTAAGTGTCTGTTTTAATGAAATCCAACTCCATTTTATTGTTTATTGGACCAGATTAGCATTCATATGCATGAAAGTGGCTTAAAACACTAACGTTGTATTCGATTTCTGTTCCTATAAGTAGAGGCTGATTGTTTTGTTTTATAGTTTTTTAAATTTATTTTTTTAAATTATGACGACTGTAATGTACGATGGAGTGGACTGCATGACTGTTTGTATATTTGCAGGATAATGTGGTGGGTCCGCAGTGCTCTCAGTGCAAACCAAGCACATTCTACCTGGAGGACCGCAACGTGAAGGGGTGCGCCCAGTGCTTCTGCTTCGGCACCACCCAGCGCTGTGACAGCACCACCTACCGGAGATCACAGGTACCGTGCGACGCGTCTGCCGCCATTCACTCTGCTCAGGTCTACTGAGGCGTACGTCATCCACCTAGGCAGGATAATTGAGGGGTTGTGAAGTATAAAAAGGCGATTATTATTTGTGACTTGCGAACATTTGGAAAAGGATGGGTTGCGTCATTATGAATTGTGCACATTAACCCGTACCTTAAGAAAAAGATTTGTAACCCCAGCCTCACACCTGTTTCCCGCTGTGTTTGGTTATCGGTCTCCCACTGTGTGGTCTCTAGGTCATCGACATGGACGGCTGGGGTATCACCAACCTCAAGATGCCGATGGTGGATACACGTGGCGGAAGGACGATCGAGGCTCGACTGACGCGCAACGACATCGTCAACCCGGACGAGGCCATCTACTGGATCGCCCCAGAACCCTACCTGGGCAACAAGGTGGGTCAACCTGCCATAGTGGCGCCATCTACTGGATCGCCCCGGAACCCTACCTGGGCAACAAGGTGGGTCAACCTGCCATAGTGGCGCCATCTACTGGATCGCCCCGGAACCTTACCTAGGCAACAAGGTGGGTTAACCTGTCACAGTGGCGCCATCTATTCGATCGCCCCGGAACCTTACCTAGGCAACAAGGTGGGTTAACCTGCCATAGTGGCGCCATCTACTGGATCGGCCCGGAACCCTTCCTTGGCAACAAAGAAGGTTGACACGTGCACCATATTTCGGTAAGGGAGCGCATTTAGTAAACTCCTGGTATAAGCTGTTATATAACGTGTAAAATGTATGTTTATCCCCAACATTTTCCTCCTCGACGCCATATATCAGCCGTGAATCACATTAATCAGAAATGTGTCGCACATAATATTTTTTCGTCTGACAAAGCTCTATTCTTCTTTTCAGGTGACGTCATATGGCGGCAAACTCACCTACACTGTCAAGTTCCGTCTGCCTACCAACGAGGAATCACATGGCTTCATCAGCCCCGACATCAGGATTGAGGTCAGGGCAACATTTAACTTATATATATATATATATACTTTAAATATATTATTTAATATTTTCATATCTTTACAATATTTGGATGATTCTTCCATAATTTCATCTATATTTGGAATATTTATAACATTTCAGATAAGTTATGTAGCATAACCTCGTGATTGAAGATTAAATTTTTATATTTTTGCGTATCGATAATTCTGTCTCGGGGGAAGTATTCGCCAAGCGTCACGGGAGTTTGTGTTAAACTGTTAAAGAATGGGAGTTTGTGTTAATCTGTGAACTGTAAGTCTTTATCCTGGTTCGAGCCTGATATCATTTCGTTTATTCCAAGCGTATGTTCCGCCTCTTGTAATTACGTCATAGTCATTTCTGACCCTCAGGTGGTCCAGGTGACAGACCTCTGGTCTTGGCATGGATTTCCTAACCCATACGATTATATCTTCCAGTCGTTTATCTGTATATTCTATGTTATGTATTGGTTAAATAAATGAAATGAATCCTGACGTGTTGTAATGACTTCTGCAGGGCAACAACATGACGATCGGTCACATCTCCGGGACGCAGCCCGACGCTGGCGTCCCTCTGACCGTGGAGGTCGACCTTCTGGAGGTCAGTGTATAGTACTAGTTACCAGGCTTCATGCGGCAAATATGACACGGGATCCAGCACATATGCCGTGATTTTGAAATAGAAACCTAACAATTAATCTTATTAACGTATTTATGGGGGGTAGTCGATTATCGGTCATCACTGCAATGTAAGATGGAACTATATGTCCCACCGTTTTTAGTCCTACATTGTATGTGAACCAATCGGGGACTAGCTCATCCCGTTTCCGGTCAGAGTCAGAACAAGGCGGACGTTTTCCTGTTTCATTTCAATCTGTGATAATCAGTGTTTTTCATATTTTCTGTTTCAGTGTAACAATGTTCCATGCCACATTGGTCTGTTCACATCAGTACTTACCACGCATGCGTACAATCCTTGTTTCGTATGTGTTATGCCCTGACAATGAGTGGGTTGGCTGTTGCAGAACAAGTTCCAGCACGAGCCGAGCGGCGCCCCGGTCAGCCGGGAGCAGTTCATGATGGTGCTGGCGGGGATCCAGGCCATGCAGATCCGGGCATCCTACTACACCGTCGTCAGACAAGTCACGTGAGTACAACGCGTCACGTGACATGTTGTCCTTATACACACGTCTCGCGCGGTGAATGTGCAGGCTGGAAATCCCTGAGTGTTAGTGACATTAGGTTGTTGTGTATGAGGCATGTCTGGCCTATGTGTATACATCCCTAAATCATAGTTTGAGGGATACCAGGATCGTATAGGTATATTTAGCCTAACAAGGACTTTGACGAGATGTTTATCAGCAAACACAACATCAGCAAAGGATATCGTCTCATAGTGTACTTCTAAGCATCATAATAAGTAGATTTCAGAATAAATACTTCTCTACGTATTGTAGCGGCTTACAATAAATCGGCTGAGAAAACAATTATTTTTCGAAATTGTCGGTGCTTATTATTGACCAACAGACCAAATGCGTGACCAACCCAGACCCATGTTCTCTTTCCGTTACCTCACCCCCTCTCCGCTGCACCCCCCCCCGTCCCCCCCTCTCCCCCCCCCCCGCCGCCCCCAACAGGTTGTCGGACGTGAGTATCGACATCGCCAGTGCTGACGGTGGTGGCGCCCTGGCCCGTAACGTGGAGCAGTGTCAGTGTCCCCCCAGCTATCGCGGCACGTCCTGCGAGGACTGCGCCGAGGGGTACTACCGCTCCCGCACGGGGCCCTACCTGGGAGTCTGCATCCCCTGCGAGTGTAACGGCAAGGCTAGCCGCTGTGACCCGGCCTCCGGCGAGTGTATCGTGAGTACTGGCCATCGCCATGCGCTAATGAATCCGTTATCGTCACGTAACCATACGTCATTTCCTGGCATGACGTGTGGCATCATGGCTTCTGGTCTTCTCATGATTTCTATGGTGCATGTGGGCACTGGTGTGTTCCATGAGCGATTCGAACCTTCAGTGGTGAAGTAATTTAGTCAGTAAGACTATATAATTGCGAACATTTGGCTGCTTCTGAAGGGAGGTCATATATTTTTCGTCATATCATGGAATACTTAACATTCTGAATTATCGAATGCCAGTAATCAATGTGCTTAGCCGCGTTTGACGTTAAACTTATGGAATTGTGTATTCCATATTACAACAATGTTTGGTACGGCCATCTTAACATGATCTACGATCCATGATTGTTTCAGAATTGCCGCGACAACTTCTCTGGTCCCCAGTGTCTGTCCTGTAGGCCAGGACATTACCAGGATGCCCAAAGTGGTGTGTGTCGGCAGTGCGCCTGCCCCACGGCCACCAACAAGTGAGTACCCCTCCCCTCCCAAGTCACGTCAGACCGGCTTCTTCTCTTGTGAAATATGAACGCTGTTGGCTATCTTTAATGTAATACGATACGTGTTCGAACTCACCGAAACATATTTCTACTCCCCGTTTCCATAAAGAAGATTGTCATTGTTTTTATGTTATTCATATATGTTAAGGAGTAGGTACACAATTCATGGTGATGCATATTGTCTTAGTCCCACATATAGTAACAATTGTACAATATATTGTAGTCTTGGGTAACACGTGAGCTGCAATGAAACCTGCCGTTAAAAGCACGTCGGCGGTTGCATGAGTATCAGCTCGTTTCATATCCGAAATGGCTTACTGACCTGGCACAAACACAGGAAACCTTGATGGCGTAGCCTCTAGGCTTCGGGGCGTGGACGGAGAAGTGCAGTATCGAAATGTTCACGTTCGTATTGCGTTACAGCTTTGCCGAGACCTGTGAGGTGGACCACTTCGGACAGACGACCTACTGTCAGTGTTATGAAGGCTACGTTGGCAGACGTTGCGACGCGTAAGTATCATCCCTTACCAATGCCTTCTTATTACACTCCTGCTTGAGGTCGCCTTGTCTTGTGCATTTTCGTCGTGCGTATTGATTTATGATGACATTATCTGTGACAATACAACAAAAATGATTTAAAAGAGTTATAACACAAAGCACAGAAAGAGTGTTTAGATGCATATTTAGCTGTTAATTGCATTAAGATTTAATTTAATCTTAAGTACAAAATACTGAAGGATTTGATCTTCTCCGACAGATGTGAACTCGGTTACTGGGGCAACCCCCATGACGTCGGGGGTTTGTGCCGCCCGTGTGACTGCAGCGGCAACATAGACATCCGAGACCCTACGAGCTGCGACATGAACACGGGAGCCTGCCTCAAGTGTAGCAACGACGCCGCTGGGGAGCGCTGCGATCGCTGCCGGGACTGGTACTATGGTGACGCCGTCGACGTGAAGAACTGTCAAAGTGAGCGCAGACATTTAATGCTCGTTCCTTGCTGATTTTCGGGCGTATTCCGTATATTTGTGTGTTGGACTAGTCCTCAACGTCAACCAGGCAGCGCTTGATATTTTAATGGGGTTTGTAAGCATTCCTGAATGATTCTCAAGTTGTGTATTTTTGTGTGTTGGACTTGGGTTTAATCATTCCTTAACTATTCTCCGTTTAGCATTTTTGTGTTTATGTTTTGTGTTTACTCGCCGCTAGCTTTGAACTCTGAAGCGTCTGGGAGTTTAATGGGATCCTAATAAAGGCCGGTGATTAAATTCCAGAGAGTTAACATCATGTTTTACGCGGTCGCTTTCAGCCTGTGCCTGTGAGCGGCTGGGAAGCGAGATGTGCGACCACAGGACCGGCGCCTGTCTCTGTAAACCCAATGTGGGCGGGGCGACCTGTGACCGCTGTCTGGTAGGTACTGACACCTGGTGGGCGAGTGGGTAGCGTACTGCCACCTCTCTTGGTGCTATGCATTAACAGCGGCTTTCATCTGTGCGGTGCAATCTCTGGTCAAGTAATTATAGCTGTCATGTCCAAATCATTCTTTTTGCAGTATTGAAGTCACCTAATATTAGTACAAAATCTTTAGACTAGCCATCGTTTATGGGACATAAGACGTGAGTTAATTTATATCACTAAATTTAAATTTGAGTAGTGACCGCCTTTCCGGTTTATTAATGTTACTTTACAATTGTATTCATTGCATTATCGCTTGAACTTTATCACTTCAATCTTAGAGTGAATATGTCAACTGAAATTGAAAAGTCAATTGATCTATACACTTGAGAATTGTGATTCCCTTGTAGCCCGGTACCTTCGGCTTTGACAGCGGCAACGGCTGCCAGGCATGTGACTGTGGGCAGGCCTCGTACGGGCCAGACTGTGACGTCAGGAACGGCCAGTGTCAGTGTCGCCCTGGAGTCACTGGGAGGCGCTGCGATCAGTGCGAGAACGGATACTGGAACTACGGACCGCGTGGATGTGAAAGTGAGTCGCTGTCTATATAATGATGGCAGTTATGTATATGTAACAGAACCCCCTTAATAATAAATTCTCCTCAAGTACGAGTACTGGATGACTTGTTCGTAGGTCAACTTTTCGGGTGTATTGTTTGAACATAAAGGTAGGCCTGGCTGTGTGATGGATGGTAATATGATACAATAAGGCGTCTGTATAAAAGCGTTATTGGTAAATTTTCGTAAAAACGAAAACGGAATTGTTAGCCTTAATAGGTTAGTTAACCTTGGTGATACGGGAGTAACATTTTACTGACGTTGTTTTGTTTTTACAGAGTGTAACTGTGAGTTCGATGGCGCCACAACGTGTGACCCGATGTCTGGGCGGTGCCAGTGCCTCCCTGGGGTGACCGGAGCCAAGTGCGATCAGTGCCTCAATCGCTGGGTGATGGTGCCCGACCAGGGATGTCTCGGTGAGTGACAACGGCTGCAGGAGGATTGTGTCTCGGTTACCTAGTAACACTGGTTTTACCGGCCGTGTTGCTATGGTAATATGATAACGATAAAGTTATAGTGAAGAGAAAAAGAAAATTTTGTGATGTCGTTACTGACTGATGTATTATGGTTGATTGTTGCCTCACTGAGGCAGCGATCGTTGCTTTGGTAACTAAATGGCGGTGATGATTGCTATGGTGACACAGTGACTAATGGTTCATATGGTGACACAATGATTGTGATGGTAGGCATGGTGGCAAAGTGACAATAATGGTTGCTATGGTTACAGAGTGTGATAGCTGCGTCCACCTGTTGCTTGACGACGTGGAGACGATGGATTACAACATTACACTGCTGATTCGGGAGCTGCAGTCGGTGTCCATCGGCGTGGGCACCATCCGCCGTCTGGAGCAAATCAACAACACCGTCCACCAGCTGCGGGTCAGTCAGCCAGGCACCCTGACCCCGCCCCCTCGTAACAACACAGCCGCTCGCTAGATATCTCCACACCCTGTCCCCCCTGTAACAACTCAGCCCCTCGCCAGATATCTCCACATCCTGTCGCCCCTGTAACAACTCAGCCCCTCGCCAGATATCTCCACACCCTGTCCCCCCTGTAACAACTCAGCCCCTCGCCAGATATCTCCACACCCTGTCCCCGCTGTAACAACTCAGCCCCTCGCCAGATATCTCCACACCCTGTCGCCCCTGTAACAACTCAGCCCCTCGCCAGATATCTCCACACCCTGTCCCCCTTGTAACAACTCAGCCCCTCGCTAGATATCTCCACACCCTGTCCCCCCTGTAACAACTCAGCCCCTCGCCAGATATCTCCACACCCTGTCGCCCCTGTAACAACTCAGCCCCTCGCCAGATATCTCCACACCCTGTCCCCCTTGTAACAACTCAGCCCCTTGCCAGATATCTCCACACCCTACGCTCCCTCTCCCCATAACAACTCAGGCCCTCGTCAGATACCTAGACACCCTGTCCCCTACGAAACAGCTCAGCCCCTCGCCAGATATCTCGACGCTGACATCCGTGTTAAACTCATTATGTTCATAATTGCCTTTGGCTTGCAGCCGAAAGTGGATGGAATAATCCGGGACCCTACGGACGCCGCTATCCTAGATCCCCTGAAGGACGAGTTACTGAGGCTCCAGGACCTCGCTACTAAAGTCAGAAATCAGGTGAGAGGAGACGCACACTGAAACAATGAATGATCTACAATGCGCCGATACTAAATCCAGGATATCCAGGGCGAGGAATTTGGCAGCAGGGGGTGGGGGGAGCACATTATCTGATGACGACCGGAGGGAGAAGGGAGTGGGGGGAGCACATTACCTGATGACGACCGGAGGGGGAAGGGAGTGGGGGAAGCACATTATCTGATGATGACCGGAGGGAGAAGGGGGTGTTGTTGCGCACTCGCGGCCCGCCCAAACTAGCAAGCCCCATGCTTGCGGCCGCTTCTGCGGCTGAAGGGCGGGGGGGGGGGCGTACCCCATGTGCCCCCGCCGCTGTCCCTTGATGCGCCATAAGATATCGCACTCCGATAGTAAACCCGTACTCTTGTAGCACCAAAGTGCTCCTTTCAAGCTGTACGAGGTCTCCATTAATGCATACTGTATGTAGTAATCGTCTTGTACCAGCAGGAATCGTCTCCCACAGAACTAATAACGCGTTGCTGCCGAGTGAAACAACAAGCGAATGTCAATAAAAGCTCTTGCGTGGTCCATCGTTCATGTTAGAACCCACGAAATGTATTATTGTAGTAAACGTTAGGCGTGAATAATACGTGAGCTATGCTGAAACAATGGTTCGCCCTTACATGGAGGAACGACCTCTTGCATATGGTTGTGTATGGCTTCAGGCGGACCACACGGAGCGCGAGGCTGACGTGGTGGAGATGGACGCGGGAGACACGCTGGTGGAGGCCGAGGCGCTCCTGGACCTGGTCAACATGGGGGTCGACTCCGCCAACGGTAAGACCAACTCGGGGACTCTCATTGGGTATCTATCTCATGGTGGCTGTATGTCACGCATTTCAGCGTCATCGTTTTTGTTTTTGTCTGAAGTTAGTTGAGAAATATTTGCTGCCAAAATGATATGATGCTGAGGGGGTTTTTGGTTTGGTTTTTGTGATTTTCGATTCGGTCATTGTGACCAGATAGAATGTACGCGCCATAAATACCAAAACTTTATGGCAGATATTTTACACGTGGTTTTGTATAGTTATTGTTCAATTGTACGATTGTGTCTCCCTTTCAGACTGCTTTTGTGTTTTGATATAGATGGGGACCTGAGCTCATCACATGTACTCGGGTATAACGTCAGGGACTTGATTACGTCAGATGTGTATCTGGACGCGGCGCCATGTTTGTTTGTACGGTCTTTAAGAGGAATCTTGCCGCAGATTGACTGACCATGGCTGTTTTGGATACCGTACTCCAGGTGCCGTGGACTTTGCCAAGGATGTCCTGGACGACATCCAGAGAGGAATCGAAGCTAAGAACATCGATGAGATGCTGGCTGAAGCGGAGGACATTCTGGATGAGATTCTGGGTCGCGACTTTGATGACAACAGGGACGCAGCCAATGATGAGCTCGTCCTTGCCGCCGAAGGTGAGTCATACGAAGGTCAAGGTCGTCGTCGAGAGTTTCCTGTGCCATGTTAATTAGATGTATTTGTTAAATTGCGTCATTATTTAATTACTATTTAGATCGCTTCTCACGCGTCGTTTAGGGATAAACGCTGTACCTTTTGACGAATAGTCCTGTGTTTGCGTTGACTATTCATTTCCATATTAGTGTTCAAACGATCGATCGAGTTTTCCAAATTATCCGCCTCTCCCTACCGTAATCATTATTCGTCATCGCGGGATTGCCCTGTAACCCCAACAATCCACACACGGCTATTAACTACATGAATGACTCGCTTGTCCGGCTCGCAGCTCTGGCCAGGGTGAAGGGCCTGGAGGAGCGGGCCCGGGAGCAGGAGAACAGGACCCTGGAGCTGGCCGGTAAGCTGGAGGACATCAGGGACAAGCTGGAGGAAATGAGGAACTTCAGCCGACACACCATCGACGATGCGCAGGCTGCCAAGGACCTCAACATGCACAGTCGCCGTCTCATCGACGAGATCAAGGTATAGAGGCTACTGGTGGTTTTTTGGTGTTTTTTTGTTGCTCTTCTGTATGATTATAGTAACGTTTTGAAGATTGCTTGTTCTTTCCTCAGCATCACCCATTTAATGACCCTGGCCACGTGTTGGTCACCCATTATAACCCATTTAGTAATCCTGGCCACGTGTTCCATCACCCATCATCGCCCAATCATAACCCTGGCCACGTGTTCGTCACCCATTATCGCCCTTTTAGTAATCCTGGCCCGTATGGTTTGTCCGCTGTAGGTCATTGCCGTGGAAATCACGGCGGTCTCTGACGACATCGACATGATGCTGACCATGGCACGTGACCTGCTTAGTGATGCTCGCGACTTCCTTGACGACGCACGCAAGGCCTACTTGGTATGTATACATGACCTGAATGACCTTCAAATCAATCTGTCGAGTGCTGTCATGGCAAATATACGCCACTGAGACTACTAACACGATAGGAGATGTTCTTTTTTGAGTGTTTTGGGGAGTAATTCTGGTTATTTTTGACGCGGGAGCTTTATAATTGCGTCTTCAGGACGTGGAACGGGAGTCGTCGCGTCTGGACATCGCTTACAACCGCCTCAGCGACTTCGTTGACGAGCTCAGTGAGGAAAACAGACAGCTTCGCCCCCTGGTGGACAACGCCACCGAACATGCGCGCAAACTGCAGCGCGAAGCCGAATTCCTTGAAAGGTTAGTGTTTTGCCTTATGAACGCTGTCTAATAGCTACTTTATTCCCGCTCTACTATTAGTTGCCATATGCTATTCTTTGCGAAAGAGTTTCGTGAACTATGTTTGTACGATTCCATGTAATACTAATTGGACATTCCATATTCAATATGGCGCAATCGTTTTGTTTCTACGTATATCAAAACACCATCTCACATGGTTGTTCACGAAATTAATCTGTAATTGACGATCGCGCCGGTACGTTACGGATAGATCACTACGTGTGCATATCTGCAGTCTAGGTTTAATTAAGAAAACCCTGGCGAAAGTAATTAAATGCCTTGTAGTGTGTGGCTGATGCATCCCTTGAGCAGTGCCTACATTACATCCTTCCATTGACGCATCCCGCTGTTGCAAGTCAGACAGCATGATCAAGATCCAAACAAACATCGTACATTGAAGATCGAAGCTGTGTTTATTTGCAATGTGTAATAGCTGTTATACATGGATGAGATTGCTCTAACGAGAACATGGCATAAAGTTGTGGTGATTGTTTACAGTATGATCCGTGACACAAAGGAGTCAGCGGAGGCGGCTTTGAATGCCTCCAAGGCCTACCAGGCCATCGTGGACGCCATCAATGACGCCATGGACGCCTCCAGCGAGGCCATCGATGCGGCCGTGGAGGCCATCGACATGGTACGTCATCTGGCACAGGTGTCATTGCATGCCATCTGGGGCGTGGGGCACTACGCCATCTGGGGCATGGGTCGATGTGCGCCACCTGGGGCATTTATCACTGTCGGGCCATCTGGGGTATTGATCGCTGTATGCCACCTGGGACGTGTGTAACTGCACGCCATCTGAGGCATGGGTCACTGTGCGCCATCTGGGGTATTGTACACTATGCCATATAGGACATTTATCACTGGGCCATCTGGGGCATTGGTCGCTTATGCCACCTGGGACGTGTGTGACTGCACGCCATCTGGGACAAGTGTCACCATATGCCGTTTTTGGACATTGAACTATTTGTAAGGCGCGTTTCTATATTACATAAGGTGATTTACTCCATTCTATAACATGGGACCTTGTGACTTGCAGTCGCAGGGACTGGCCGAGAGGGCCAGGAAGGCAAAGGAAAAGAGCATTGAGCTTAAGAGCGAAGCGGATATCGTCAGTACTACGGTAGAGGTTGGTAAGTATGACGCCGTCTAACCTTCAGCGAGCAATGAACGTACATAGAACTAGCTGGTTAATTTTCAGACAGGAAAATAACACGTGAGCGTACTTATTTTTTGCTGTTCTAAATGATGTCAGACACATCAGATATTTGACATTGTAACACGTGGGCGTAACTTTGGTGAATCAGGACATGGTAGCTTCGGACAGTAAATAATTCAAGAGATATTGGTACGGCAATGCGTCAGTAAAGTCTAAACTGTAAGTAAACCGCAATCATAGTACATAGGAATCCCCGATAGACATGGTCTCTGTGAATCCCTCGGTCCTCTGACCTCTGACCTCTCCACTCCGGTGTGTGTTTTACAGATCTCCGGCCGCGATTGGAGGATGCCAAGGCAGCCACTGACCGCGTGGATGAGCTCAACAGACAAGTGGAGAACAACATCCAAATGGTGTCCCTTGACCTTGACAATCTACCCGAAGGTCAGTTGAATGTGTGTGTCTGTTTGTGTGTTTTTTAGGTAAAGCGTCAGGTGGTCCAGACGGCCTTAACCGTATAGAGACCCCCGATCTGATATGAATCGGTATAAGTATTGTATGTATGTATAGACTATGCATGTATATCCAGATAATAGCAGGTTCAAAGGATGCGTCTTTATTGTTATTTCTTGTATTAATATCATCTGTATGTATTAATTATATATATATGTGTATCCAGAAGGAAGGGGAGTATGTTTCAATGCCATCTGTACGTATGTGTGTCTATCCAGACGGCTGGGGGTCTGTAGCAATACCATCTGTATGTATGATGTATGTATATCCAGACGGCTACAGCCAGGAGGCCACGGACGCGGCCATGAAGGCCATGGACGCCCAGCAGAAGGCCCAGGACGCCGAGGACCGGATCCAGGACATCGTAGGCAGACTTCCGGAGGACCAGCGCAAGGCCACTCAGATCCCGATCGACATTGCCGAGGCCAACAGCGGCATCAAGAGCGCCCAGATTCAAGGTGGGTACTGTACACCCGGATTTAAACCCGCGACCGTGTGGACTGAAGGGTGGGGTCAACTTGTCAATGTGGATATGTATATATGAGAACGGTTTTTCATTTGATGATTTTTGATTTTGAGGGTTGTACTTTATATCATTTAAGATGAGAGTATATTGCATTTCTTCGTAACGAAATCCATGCAACTACATTAGGAAAAGATTATTGTAATAACGGTCTACGTTATTTCATATGTGGTTGACCCATGTATTATATAGCTTTGTTTGTTCAGCGTGTTCCATTTGTTTGATTTTTAATACTTTTACTTGCTCACCGTTTGAAATTGGAAAAATTGTACTCAGCATTTTGACGTCTGTGACCTTGACCTTGCAGTGAACAACGTTATGGCCTTGGTCCCCGAAGCCACGAGTTTGCTGGACTTGTTGTACATCAAGTCTCAGCGAGTGAACCAGATCGGCCTTGACCTTACTGCCAATATCACCGCTCTCAGAGACAAGATCAGCGTCGCTCGCGGACAGGCCAACTTGGTAAGTGCCGATACTAAGCACGGCTTGGATGAAAGGTAACATGAGTGAGCCTTCCATATAAGTATGCGTGCAATGTATGCTAGACCTGCTAGTGTATGTCCTGGATTTTAGGCAGAAGGGGCGAACGTTGTAATGGCCACGATGAATTTAGGACCCCTAACCTAGCCCTAATATAACCTAGCATAACCTCAAGCCTAAACCTTATTTCAAACGTATACCTATATCTAAATCTAACCATATGCCTAAAACCTATTTGTTAACTTATTCTTACCCCCGATCCTAACCGTACCAACGGCCGGCCCTTTCGTCGCGCGGCCCTTCCGTCGCCGCCCTTTCATCACTCGGCCCTTTCGTCACGCGGCCCTTATGGTTGTGCACCTCTTTTTTGCGGGTGGAGGGGCTATGTGATTCTGTGCGCATTTTTGTGATGTCTATATTTGATTCCGGATGTTGGTTCTTTTAGATCAGAGTGGGAGTTGATTTCTCCGACATTACTACCCTGCGCGTGCGCAATCCGATCAACCTGCTGAACGTCGGCTCCTACAGCAAGCTGTCGCTGTTTTTCCGCACCGTGGAGTCTAACGGATTCCTCGCCTACCTTGGCCCGGATCGCACGTCAGTACAGCAACAGGTGCGTGCCGGTTACAGATCCCGCATGTGGTTTACGATTGGAATTCATGGTCTTTTATATCCAGTGATCCGCGCTTCAATGATAAATGGGTTATCATATTGGGTTACGGGCACAATTATCCAATCAAAAATGAGAAAAGTGGGTCAGAAATACAATCATTCAATCAGAAATTAAAAACTAAGTCAGGAAGATGAAATAATCATGGCTTCGTTTAATGTTTAACAATAACAATTAGCACAAGTGGTATTGACCGATTATGACAATGTGATACATAGTGATGAGGGTGATACACCAGGCAAGAATTGTATTTACATGAAAATATTGTCGAGAGCATGAGCGGAATGAAAAAAAATCAGAACAAACATAAGAAAGAATGTACCTACAATATTATTTTCCTGTAACGGCATGATTTTGTGGTATGGGTCTTATTTCAGCAGCTAACGTTTCGTGATTGTGTAAGATTCCCTTATTTTAAAGATTAAATGATGGGTAATCAATTTGAGTTAAACTTTCGAAATGTTTTTTTGTTTTCTATATATATTTATTTTATAATTGTAACTGTTTCCCCAGACTGACTTCATGGCCTTGGAGGTCATCAACGGAAGAGTCGTGTTTACCTTTGACCTTGGGTCCGGAGCTACCAAGATCGAGGCACCCAAAAACGTTGCCGACGGACTCTGGCACGAGGTTATCGCCGAAAGGTCAGTCGGCGATTCAGTGCATTACGACGCGTTTGCAATGGAATGGTGATCATGGTCTGGGTCTAAACAAAGATCATGTTAGAAATTCTATTTACGATGATTCATGGAGCTCATGAGCTATATATCTGTGGTAATGCCTACGACGGTTGGTCTTGTGCAGCTTAAGATAAACATAATATTAGTCTACAAATGTAATCTGTATATCCTGGTTGTCTTGTATGCAGAACTGGCAAGTCGGCCACTTTGACCGTGCGCAGTGACGAGGAGGCGGACTCCGTGGCAACCGGAAACTCCGACGGAACCTTCTCCGTCCTTGACCTTGACAGGCTTGGTTCCCGCTTCTACATCGGCGGCGTGCCGGGTGCTGCTGGGGTAAGGGAACCAGCTTAATCGTATGACTGAGCCATTAAAGCTACACTCGTACACAACGCTGCTCTTTCATCTCAATGACATTTTTGCAAAGACATCTTGTTTTCTCGGCTTTCCTGCAACACATCGCGACAGGAATGGTGTGTTTACTAAACTCGTGGTCCTATCAATATACTTTGTGTTTCCTAGCTGGAGACCAAGTTGAATACACTGCGCTACAAGGGCTGCATTGAGAACGTCAAGCTGGATGGTGTTCCCATCGGGCTGTGGAACTTTGTCTACGGCGAGAACAACAACAATGGATGCCCTGCCAGGTCAGCCCAAGACCGTCAATGTTGTATCATTTTTTAATGCGTTGATTAATTATTCTTACATGTAGGGCGTTGATCTTATTGTAGGCGACATACATTCTGATTCCTTTATTTAATACGTATTTATTTGCAGTCAAATGATTGGACTGATTTATAGGTCATGCATAGAGATATAGATTGGCATGTATATACATGTATATATATATGTATATGTGTGTATATGAAGCATCTTCCCATCGCCACGCCTCGACGTCTCCTACCCACAATGCCTATCACATGTATATTTCTTGCGCTATGGCAGGGATGGACTGCCGGAAACGCCCCCTAGCGGCTTCCGCTTTGACGGCAACGGTTACATCATCCTGAACCAGGAGCGCTTCCGGCCCACCAAGGCCAGCGCCGTCAACTTCAAATTCAAGTCGTTCTCCGAGGATGGCCTCATGTTCTACATGGGCAAGGATAAGGACTTCTTTTCCATCGAGCTGCAGGGCGGCCACATCCTGTTCCAGTACAACCTGGGGTCTGGCAAGGCCACCCTGCTGTCCGACGATAAGTACAACGACGGCCAGTGGCACTCCATCGAGGCCGTGCGAGTCGACAAGGACGGTCTACTGAAGGTGGACGGCATCACAGGTGGGTGTCGTCATTGTTCCCCCCCGCCCCCGCCCACCACCCTACTCGATCGCTTCATCTCTGCCTCCCTCCTGCTCGCTACCTGCTCATGTTAGTGCTGGCTGTCTGCTCTTACGTGGTAAAATTGATGCCTTCGGCTACACCTGGTCTATATTCCATGTTAGAGCCCACGAAATGGAGTATGCTGATAAGTGCATGCTAGGCGCGAGTCCTACGTGAGCTATGTTAACACAATGGTTCGCCCTAACATGGAAGGACGACCCTACACATACACTCACTCCTAGGCCTCGTCCATCTAGCGACGGAAGCCATTGAATGGCGATGGATGTCATTCAAAGCACAGATACATACTCTCAGTTTAATTCGACCATAGACATAAATATCGATGATTCGACCTTTCACATGCATAGCCCACAATCACGTGTCTTGTCGCTTTGTATATCTGGTATATATTTACGAAAACGAAATAGAAATGCTACAAGTGAAATCTTAGCGCCGCATGGGTTCCTGATAGTCTATAGAATTCACTGACGTGTTTCATTCTTTATGCAGTGGACACTGACAAGTCGCCAGGTTTCTGGAAGAGCTTAGAGATCGACAACACAATTTTCATTGGTGGATACAAGGGCATGCACAATAATGCGTAAGTACCAGCATTTGCCTCGTCTATGAAAGCCGCGGGGACGGATGTGTGTACACTGTACAGTAATATACATGGGTTACTGACGCGTCCGTGTGAAACCACTTCCTGCATAAAGTAAAACACAAAATTTCTTTTAGACCTAAATACCAACGCCAGTACGGTGTATCCAAGGTTTGTTGGAATACATATAATTTATGTGCACATCATGTACAAACTACTAAAATGAAATGTGGTCTTGTACAATGTAATTGTCTAACCAAATGATCAGCTGCATTTGTCTGAAGTAAGCCTTCCGTTTTTGTAGTGATGTGACCAACAAGGGCTTTGAAGGCTGTATCAAGGATGTGACCTTAGGCAGCACGGTGCGTGACCTTAACGACCACTTAGAGGTCAAGGGCGCACTTCCAGGCTGTCCCGAGGTAAGTACAGTTCTTGACATTTGAAATGTATACTCTGTAAGGTCTCTATGCGTAGACATCAGATGCTAAAGTACAATACCGATAACAATTTTTGTACGACATACTGAAGCTAACATTTGTATAAGTAACTAAAGCCCACATTAGTTCTTGTGTTGTTGATATGACCTTGGCGTCTTGCTTGTAGATCGCTCGGGTCGTGACCTTCAGTCGCGAGGTCGCCAACTCGTACATCGCCATGGATCCCATCGCCATCGACCGGGACTTCACCATGACCTTCAAGATCAAATCTTTGGAGCGGGATGGCTTGGTGTTCTACACAACCGATGATTCCACCGAGCAGGTTAGTTGTGTCATCACACTTACCCCGTGGAGTGTCATCGAAAAAACAGCCAAATTACCGCTCGACCTACATAAATCACACGGCTCGTATTTGTACATGGCTGACTAAGTGTATTTCTGTATGAGTCGTTGATTATGTATTCGCATTGTTTGACTGCGCTTGGCTATAACACTTTCCCGCCCATGATACTGTATTTGACAGTTGTATATACCATAGTGGCGGGACAGCGTTTTTGCACAAAGATAAGCTTCGAAAGTTACACCAATACACCGTAGGCTATATATAGAGATGCCTATTGTTATGACGTCTCCCTCTCTCTCTATGTTTACAGCAAAACGCCTTCTCCATCTCTGTGGTGGACGGCAAGGTGGTGGTGGTGGCCGCGCCCGAGGGGCGGCGCACTGTGCTCGAGACGAGCAGCAGTAACTATAACGACGGCGCCTGGCATTACATCTCAGTCACCAAGGTCGGCAAGGAGTAAGTATACAGTCACCGATGTGCGAGTCCATCATAGGTTTACGAAAGAATAATTGATTACGAAGTAGTGACGTTAGTTATTTGATGGCTCGTGTATCAGATGTACATCTAGTTGCACCCGTAAGTATCATTTCAACATGCATCTTTTTAATTCAACGTGAATCCGTAAGTGAGAGCAGAAAGTCTCTGCCACGAAACCCATTGCAGTCCGCGTTTCAATGGGACTTTGTCTGTGCCGCGTCAAACACTCCTCGCATCCCCTACACAGGAAGTGGACCTTCCTCCTTTATCGGAGATCGCTTGATGAAACTGCCGCTGGGGTCAGCGACCAACAGGTCTGAATTAGAGCCGCCAACCATGTGAAGCAATCTGTTTTTTGTTATTTTATATCTGACACGTATTGTTTTATATTCATATGTATATGCATGTCCCCCCTTATCTTTCAGTCTACAACTGGACGTCGACGACATCGAGATGGTGACTACGTCGATTGAGGGGCGCCGCCGCATTGAGACCACGTCGCCGCTGTACTTCGGTGGCGTCCGTCCTGGATACGCCATCGTCAAGGAGAACGTCGGAACCGAAGTCCACTTCTCCGGCTGCATTGGTGACGTCACAGTCAACGGAAAGTGAGTAATATGCCGTCGCCGCAACCTCAATTAAAAGCAATTAAAGACAGCGAACAACCTCATCGCTGATATATGGCTAAATGACAGCAAAAATGTTGAGGACAAATGTAGCTCATAACATACACATAATGTGGTTACAAGTTACAATTTTTTTTATTTTTAATATTTATTAATATTCAATTTAACGTAATGTGCGAATATGTATTGTGCAGTGTTTGTTTGTTTATTTCAGTTAGTGCTAGTTACAGCACTAGCGACGAAAAGCGTATCACATTTTGTGGTTTGTCAGGCTCTGGCTACATACATGTTACATTTTCTGGTTGATGTTGATATTCCTGCTGTGTACTTTAATGGGATCTTCACTTCCATTCGACAAACCAGTAACTGGAGTACTTAAGTCATTGTTTATGTTTATTTTTTTATTAGTATTATTACTTTTATTAATAGTATTACTTTTATTTCTTTTGGTACTATTATTACTTTTAGCACTATTATTACCTTTATTATGATTATTATATTGATGCACATGATATTCTGTTTCCTTCAGTTTCATTAATTTTGCCAACGCTGCCCAGACTAACCAGCTGGGGGCCTCCCTGAAGGCTTGTCCTATCCCTGACCCCATTCCAGAATCCCTGCCGACCTCCCCTCTGCCACCACCGCCTCCCTTCGTACCAGGTAGGTCCCCATGGCAACTGGCACGTGTGCCACGTGCATCAGATATATATATGTGTATATATATATGTCTGTCCGTGAGTTTCCCTGTCCCCATTTCTCCACAGCTTCCAGCTGACCCTGGCGGAGAAAGCGAGTTACAATGTGCCAGTCATGTGACTTGTCTTCATGTCGTTGTTTGTCTTACATATGTATGTACACTATACAAGTCTTTTTTTTTCTTTTTCTCTTTTTTCCTTTTTTTCTTTTTTGCTGTACTCAGCTTTTTGAACTTTGCGATGGCCCCGCCAGACAACCAGAAGGGCGCCTCACTGGCCGGCTGCCCCATCCCAGACCCGGTGGAAGACATCTCACTGCCTCCCATTAAACCACTGCCCACTATATCAGTCACATACCCGCCAGGTTGGACGCCGCCTGTTCCCCTCGTAGCCGCCACTATTCCTTTTGTTCAATCGGTTGCCTTCCTTCTTTGCCTTCCTACCCGCCTACATCCCTGTAACCCCAATGTTGGCAATGTTCTTGTCCTGCCTTTATCGTCATCATCGCGCAGAAACTTATATATTGTAGGTCCTTAATTGATAAAAGTAGTTTCTAAATAATTGGCATTAATGGGTACGAAGCGATGAGCGGTGATAATTCGTGGGGCAACGATACGCCAACTGACCCGAAATGATTCCAAACGCCGGGCATTATCACTGCACTCCTCCCATAATGCACCAGCGGTGCCATCACTCCGGGTCTCGGTTCAGTCGCATGGTTCAGTTGTCGATCATTCGGTGTTTAGTTTCTGTTGTTAGTGTTCGATTCTTTTTGTCTTGTTTCTTGAAAGTACTTTTCACTTGCTTTGGTTATTAAATCGTACGGAATGAGCGATTAAAGGGTCCTGCCTATTTTTCCCGATGTATACTTCTTCGTGTGAATGTTGAGTGAAAAAAGAAAGTTGCTGAATAATACAGACCAGTGACAAAATCGTACTCAGAATATAAGCTTATATCTATATGACTGATTGCGAAAATTCCTTCCCGCATGTATATTTATGTGATGTCTCAACGTCCTCTCAACGTCAGCTTAATTTTTCAATATCTGCTCCACGTCATCGCCACGTCTTCACGTCATCGCAACGTCTTCTTCGCGTCATCGCTACGTCTTTATCACGTCATCGCCACGTCTTATTCACGTCATCGCAACGTCTTCTTCGCGTCATCGCCACGTCTTTTCCACGTTTTGCCACATCTCAGCGTTGGTCAGACTACAATCTGAGTGAATATATCGCTTCATATGTTCCTGTAGATGGAATCAGACACATGTAAAGTAGTCAATCATCGCGCTTAAGTATTCTCCACATCTGCTCTATGTCCTCTCCCTGTCTTGTCAACATTGACCTCAGCTTCAATCGATAGTATAGAATGACTTTATGGTCTTATGCAACCCTAGATGTAATCACTCTTCGTGACTCCGTGAAATACATACATCAATTGTCCTTATGTCCGTGCCTTTCCTTACCTCTCCGTATAAATATTATAGTGCAGTAGTTGGTGCGTGCATCCTTATCAAATCCATATCCAAATCCTTATTTGTTTTCAAGTTTACAGGATCTTTGGTCAATTATAATTTTGCTTCTGAAGGAGAAACAGCGAAGCAATATCAGTACAATGCGCAAAGTTGGGATTTTAGTGTGCCTGAATTTTTAAGGCTAAGAGGACCTGTTACTGGTCGGAAACTCACTGTTCCTCCTCCACTATTATTTAAGTACCTTTGTTACGTTTACGGTGCCAAATACATAAATCACTTCAGAATGCATAATTGTCCTTTGTACCTATGTTATGTTACTTGGAAAACATTCCTACTCTTTGGGTCCATTGTTCTGTCAAACAATCAAATGTTCTGTCTAATAATCTTCATTTTTGCTCAATCTGAAGAGTGATTCATGAAATTTATTTGACACCATAGCGCTTGTGGCAGTTGACCTGTAGTACAACTGCGCCAAGTTGCTGAGGTGTAGATACCGCAGCTGTTTATACTGGACTGTATATTTGTGGTCTATTTTGTTTTATATTTTGATGTATCCATACTTTTTTTGTACATTTTTTCGTAAGTGTTTTTTTATTGTTTTGTTGCCACTGTTGTTCTTGTTGACGCTTCTTGCATGTTTGTTTCGTCTCGATATCATGCATTACTTTGTTTAGTTACCGTTTGTGTTATAAGTAATCGTTTAAGAGTCCCATCAACATATTGTTTACAACTATGGGCGTTGACTTTTGATATCTCAGGAAAACTTGAAGACTTAATCTTAATACTCGTGAGGCGAAAAATATTCGCAGCGTAAGGATTAAATATACCAGGAAGAATCTGTAATCACGTAAGATCTAACGCGTTGTCTAAAACCGGAACCATTTCTGAATACTTTTACCAATATCTCATATATTTGTTTCGTAATACTAGATGGCTCGGGCCCGGTGGAAAAATGTGCCCTGCCCATCCAGCCGGCAGTGATGGAAGCACCTGTTGGAGTGAGCGGCACTCGCTTCGGGGCCCAGCCGGATGCCAGATTTGAGTTCGAAAGGTTACCAGGCACTTTCAATATCAGGTGAGTTCACGCATTACCTGCCTTCATACTGCACGATAACTTAAGCGAGTAATATGTGTATATTGTTAGTATATGTCACTACAGGTGTTTTTGTTCATTATATGTACCATGGGCGGATGGCCTTTCAGTATAATAAGGTCACTTATATGGCCTTCCTTCAGCTGTATCATCCCAAATTAAATAGTTTCTTTGTAGGACCTCGCTAGTCGTATCATAGTCGTGTGGTTTGCACGCACGATCTTCTCGAGTGAACTCAGTATGCCAGGCAGCCATCGTTCCGGGGTTCGGGGCTCGCGCCTCTACGCATATGTGTTATATGTTAATCCAGGATGAATATTCCGGTCCTAATTTGTTAGACAAGCGTAGGCGCTTACCCCCCGACGATATGCATCTCTCCGCTTTATGCTTGACCCCTTCTTAAACGGTGAACCAAGCGCTTGTGCAAATACCGCGTCCTTAGACTCACGTAGGTGTGTCCTTGATCTTGCAGAACGAACTTCACTCTGGAGTTCCAGACGACCGCCGCCAACGGCCTGATTTTCTACATGGCCGATGAGCGCCACGTGGACTTCATGTCTCTGTACATGAAGGACGGCCAGGTCAACTACGCCTTTAACTGCGGCACGGGCAAGGCGCTGCTGACCAGCGGCCAGTCCTACAACGATGGCCGATGGCATAAGGTGCGTGCGTAGGGCGGCGTCGATGGAGGGATAGATCAACATGGATACGGGCGAGCGAGAAACATAACGCTGGGGATGGTCCAGATCTTTGTTCGGTGGAATTAAGTTGGGGATGGTCCATATATTTGTATGTTGGATTATAGATGCCAATTTTCGCAGCCGGAATGTGTGTCAAAAAATATTTCAGAGCGGATTATATATTACCAATTAAATTAAATTAGGGTAGGGTTTGGGAGGGGTTGGAACAGGGGAGCATTTATCGTCCCCAGAAGTCGAAATTATACTGCCGTAAAAGACGTAGGTTAAGCGTAAAAATTGTCGTGTAAATAACGGACTATTTCCAATTATTCTTTGGGAATTCTGCATGTCGATTCATATCCGGCGTACAAACGATAGCCCCATCGCAAATGGATGAGTAGGCGCACACATTGCGCTATCTGAGCCTAACTTATCTTCGTGTAAGCTATTCTGTATGTTGCCAGGAAATCGAGTGACAACTTTTGCGCTTGTCATTTGTTTTTTCAACGATTTTACCTCTAAAAAGAAGTTTTCACATCTTTCTGTATTCTGATGTAATGGTAAACTACACATACGAGAGATTCTCTGTAGGTCATATTCAACCGCGAGGAAGTGGATGGTACGCTGATCATCGACGACGGGTTCGAGACTGTCGTCGGCCAATCAGAAGGAACCTCACGCTCCATCAACGTTTTGGCGCCATTCTTCGTCGGTGGAATCTCTCGAGAGGCGGCGCTACCTGCTAATAGTAACGTCGAGGTACGTGCCGGACTTCGGGCAGGGGTTATTCGTGGCGGCATTTTAATTGAATAATTGAGTAAATAATAGATGCCGACAATTCTACATACATACTGCCTTTTATTGTCTTCTATTTAAATTCACCCATAATCAACAGGTCACTGATAGTATTTCATGTGCTTAACATCGGCCCTTTAGATAAAATAGACATGAACTGGCGCCTGTTTGTTCTGAATTACCGGATTTACATTAAATGTAAAATTTTAAAGGAAAGTACCGAATAAAATATCTTCAGTGACATACATCTATTGTTTTGGGGAAAGAAGAATAAAATATTTGATAAAAGCATGTTTTAAATATATATATATATCTTTTGCTGATCAGGATGTGACAACAGGCTTCATTGGCTGCTTGCGTGATCTCACGCTGGAGGGAATATCGTTTGGCGAACCTTCCATGGAGTACAACACTCAGCCCTGCTCCGGCAATGTCGAGAGCGGATCCTTCTTCTACGAGGACGGGGGACACATCGTGCTCAGTGAGTGGGAAAACTCCGCCATCTCTCACTTTGACAGTAGTTTTTGTCATGTCTATATATATAGGTGTCGGGGCGTGGTGACAGTGCTTGGTATTCCGACAGTGATGCTATACATAGACAATAACAAGGCAATAGACAATAACTATTTCATGCACTGCGAACTTATACTTTGATGGGAGATGGGAATACAGGACCACCTTTCATTCATTCGCTGAACTGTCGACATCTTTTGCGCGTTCATTAATACAACCAATACTGATACCATATAGTTTGTACTTATGTTTCTTACCATTTTTTCACATCAGAACAAGACTTCAGCGTTGGTCTCGACCTTGACATTGTCTTGGAGGTCAAACCTCGCTCGCTAGATGGCGTGTTGCTGTCAGTTTACAACGCGGCTGGGGACTATCTTGTTCTGCAGCTGGTGGACGGCAAGGTAGGTCGTAGCGCCTCCACTTTGGAGACTTAGTTGTCACCCAAATACAGACAAAATGTATCAAGTTTTAATGAATGCCTTTACGTATTATTTATAATCATTATGAAGTGACCCTATATGTAACCGTATGCAGTTGTATGTACCATGTGCGATCTATAGTGAGTAAAATCTGCCTCGGAATGTTAGATACCAATTTTTCACCGTAATTTAGTACCACAGTTAGCATATAGAATATGCCGTTGATGATATGCCCTTTCCCTTGAAGATAATCTTTGCCGTGGAGAACGGTGGAGGCGAGATGATGACCGACTACTCCCCGCCGTCCAGAAATATGTTGTGTGATGGCAAGTGGCACTCCATCAAAGGTAACCAACTTCTACATCTACTTTCGTTGGGGGGGGGGGCGCATATGTAGTTCGGGGAATGTTGGCCTTCACACCGACCGACCCAGACGTTCAAGCGTGGCATAAATTGGCATATATTGCACCACGGTGTCATAATCAAAAACACGCTTCTCATTCATACGCTCCAATGGGTCGCAGCGTTGTCCCGATCGAGGGATCATTTGTTGTCAGATCGACATATTAATCGCGTTGTTTGTACACTATCATCGTCTTTGATCGTATTGCAGCAAATAACATTGTTTTACAATTCATTTGTGTTGTGATAGTATGTGGATATTCACTCTTTGATGTGTCTTGTCTGTCAAACAGCGGTGAAAGCCAAGAACGTGGTGACCTTGAGCGTCGATGGAGTGTTTTCCGTGGGTATCGGCCCTGAGGGTGTGTCCTCCACAGACACCCACGACCCGCTGTACGTCGGCGGTGTGCCAGGTATGGATCACTTCATCGTAAATAAAAGGGTTATTTGGAAATAAAAAATTAATAAATTATATATACATGTATATAAGTGTATTCGATACAGAATCCGATCTGTAGCACGATGACTTTCCTATCTAAGAGTATGTGATGGATTTGGGATGCTACATTAGATGACGATTTATCACAATATGTCTTTATGTTGTTTTCTATAACATAGACCCAACATACATGGCGAAATCGATTGAAGTGTCCTATGCGGTTGCTTTAGACATGCGGAATGGTTTTCTTTCTGCAGAGTTCCACAAAGGCATCCGCAGTCGGGAGCAGTACGTCGGATGTATCCGGAATCTGGATCTGGGCAATGGCGTGGAGAACATGGCGCTGGGTCCGGCCGAGGGTCATGTGGACATCAACGCCTGTCCAACCAACTAGAGCTACTCACTTTTTGACGTCATTTCCGTTCTGTTCACAACCGTTCGCATATTTTCAAGCTCGGACAACACTGATAACTTAAAATCAAAAGATCATTAAATGCTGAATGATTAAAGCGAATTTGACAAGGGGTGCTATTTGTGTAGTCACCAGTCGATCATATGTTACTGCATTTTTACTGTTAATCGATTCTAGCGGCTGGGCTTGTTGGTATATATCGATTGAAAATTGTTTCCAAGTCTTACGCGAGATGTATACTACATTGCACTAGCTGTTGACGATAAGCAGTCACGTGATAGTAACGCACGTGCAGTGACGGTTATCAGTGTATGGCTGAATTTTGAAAGTGTCTGGACTGTTCTCCATTTTTCCTTCTCCCTTTACAAAGTGCGTCTCTGTGAGTCCTAATTAGATTGTTGGTATCTTCAAAGTAAATATGTCACCTCGTTTTTAAAATGGCGCCCGAGCCGTTAATTTAAATGCATCAGCATCTAAAGAGCGAGGTACATATATATGTATATCTATGTACATCGTATTGCCTTTCAATTCTTATTCTCTGTCAGCTGATTCTAATGGGACCAAGATAGATGATGTACTAGCTTGATTGATCACGTGTACGATATGTTTTATGATTGTCAGTGAGACGTCGTTTGTAAAGGGACAAAGGGACATAATATGATACTAGGCGTCTAGATATGAACAAGCCATATTACAAAGTCAAAGCTAAAGATATTACTTCAGTTCATTGCTGCCGATCAATTGCTTTTTGTTTAATCAATTTGAATTAATCACAAGGCTGTTCATATCTGGGGTTTGTATGAAACGTTTGTATGAAAGGAGCATGACTTGCATTAGTTACGTTATAAAATGGAGTTTTGTAATTCATAAATATAAGAAACGAAGTTTAGGCCATTTTTATAAGCATTAGAAATGTTCTCATACAAACCCTTCGCGGTAGAATATACACAAGAAAAACTTTCTGTCGGAGTAATTTAGGCCATAGTGAGTAGCCCTTTTGGCGTGTTTAGTGGTTAATTGCATGGAATATCTGATATGCGTTTAATTATATCTGACGAGAAGTTACTGTCTTGGTTTGCTGCGATATCTTCAGTTCCATCAAGCCTGAATTTATCTGAAATAAAGTTTTTCTCATCCACCCCTGTGTTTTATCTCTTTACGTTAGGAAACTCACCAGGTCGTATTCACATCGGAAAAAAAACTAGATTTAATGTGACATAATATGCAGTTTTAGCATATTTCAACGTGCAGTTAGTTCCCAGAGATGCTGCAATTTTGAAACACCTCGCGCTTGCATGGAGAAGTTTTTTCAGGTCTATTTCGTGCTTCCTCGAACATCAGGGGTTGTTTGAAGGGTTTTCCTACTGCAAAAGTTCGAACGATTCCTGTGCTTAGAAATCACCTAGGAAACGTGCACATTGCAGCGATATGTGAGAAGGAGGCTTAGTACTTCAGCTACTTTATCTGTGTATGGTGTTCTTTATGGTCCATCGTCGGATGTATCAACCATACTTAGGTTATGCAAATATACTTAGCGCTAAGATCAACATTTGACAAACGATTATCGGATCAAAAGTATTCAGCCCAGAGGTGGTTTCTGACTTCAACAAATCCTAAAATTATATTGCATATGATAAGGAACACCACCACGACGAGCTGGTGAGGACCCGACGAAAATGCACTTTTCACGCGTAAGTTAATTGTGGTTTATGAATAGATATTGGGATTCATAAACCATACGTAGTTTACGCATGGTATTTGGCAGGCCTATCATAGTTCTTACCGTCGCGACCATTGTATATGTCTTTGTAATATATGTTTTTAATGTAATCCAATCATGTCTAAATAAATACGGTTACACCAATTGCAATGACACGTAAAACATCCCAATCTGTGCTAAATATGGTACATAATGACCGACCCAGACAGCCATGTCCACGTCACACGACCAACAACAGCGCTCATATCGCTCAAAATCCCAAACTGGCTATCGGATGAATTAACAACGTTCCATTAATTAAGTAGACTTCTTCGATCAAATCAATTGAATATGTATGGCACCTTCGAGTGCAGATAGCTCAGTCATAAAGCTGGGAGTGCAAAAAAGGCGCATTAGCGGCATTTCTTTTCGCCAGAATGCGAACGGGACCGAAGTCTGTTGAGTAATAATGTCGATGTAAAATGCTAAACATAGATATCAGGTCCGGCCGAGCGAGCCAGAGTTAATATTGTTTTTCCACTGCCAACTCTGGATCAGGGCACTTTCGCATCGCGGTCGTCCGCCGCTTAGAACTTTGGTTACTCTGAACATGCTATTGAACGACATTGGTCAGGGCGAACTATTTTCATTTGTTGCGGGCATATCCACGCAAAAATAAAAATAGAAATAGTAGTACAATCTAAACAGTGTGAAATATTGATTAATACAGGATAATCATTGCGCATTGAATACGTGGATATGGCACTTTTTTCAGCAGAGTCGTCGCCCAGAATGTAATACTATCATGCTCTCTCTCTCGCAGCGCTTTTAAATTGTTCGCGTACTTGACCAATCCGCAAGTTCCCATCCTTATAGTATTAACGGCATTCACGATCGTTCTCGCCAAGGTACAAGAAAGATAATGTCCAGCTTTATGCACAATGTGTAGTTGTGTTAACAATGCATTGAAATTCAAAATCAAGTTGGTTTGTTATTCAGGACGCTTTAACCACTTTTGATCATATCGCGTCAATGGGAGCAGGAAGGGAGAGTGGAGCCATGACCCCGGGGGTAACCCCCTACTCTTTACGAAGAAAGACCTGGGAACTTTAACCTGCGACCACACAGACATGGCCACAGCGGGGCGTGAACCAGCGATCCACGTGCCGTTAGGCTCTCAGGTGGTTAAATTCAAGTCATCATCTAATGCAACAAAACGTTTATTTAATGGTGGTTACAAAAATATAACTGCGAAAACAAGTCTTCCATACAAAAATACACGCCAAAAAACAGCAACACATTAAACAATAGAGCATGCATTCCTAACATGTCAAGGCGTTGAGGAATGGCGAACCTAAGCCACAACGAGGAGAAATTTACCTTGGCAGCATTAGTACATTGGCACACATTGTGGGACATCCATGATGGGACATTCATGTGCAACACAGACACACTGAACGAAAAATGCGTGATTAACATTATTGGAAAGACGACTCAGTAATATTTCCCACATGTACATAGTGAAATAATCACCAAGGGATCCTTGAAGGATGGTTGGTGCTTTGGGCCATCGCTGGGCCATACTGGGGGGTCATCGGGACTCTCATTTCGGAAGCCAATGCTGTAGAAACCACGTGGGGAAGTGGTGCCATCTGGCGAAGGAATCATCATACAAGCGTATACCAACTACAAACGATCGCACAACGCGATCGGCGGAAGGCAGCGTTGTATTCGGTTTTACGGAATGAAAGGCAAAGAAGTGATCATCGCCCAATGACAAAATCAACATCCCGCTGAAATTTGGTTCCAGTTTTCAATTTGATATCTCCGAAGAGGTGGCCGACCTCTTGCACGAGTTAGTAGCCTCAATAAAAAGCGACGGGCGCTCGTCATAAACCTGCAAATAAATAATAATACTAATAATAACGAATACGCCTATGCAGGTTAAACTGGCCGACGGCAGTCCATCAGATCTCTTGTTAGGGCGACACCACAATCATTTCAATCTTAAACTCTCATTTCAATATTGACCCATAATTTTTAAAGCAATTGCCAGAAACAAACGACATTAAATTCACGTGTCAACAGTTAACCACCAGTCGAAGCTGACCACAAATCACGGCAAATTCTCTCCCACAATCTGTAGCCAAAGATGTAATAATGATAATGATAATATAAGTCACATCAATTAAGGCATCGCCTGGGCTGCTCAACCCAGTCATAATACAAGATGAACCCATAGAAAAGCGTGGCGGGCCACAGCCAACAACAGTAGTACACGTCGTTTCTTCAAACGCCCTACACGCACGGTTACTATTACAGTAACCGGACACACAAACCACAGATATATCCAGAAAGATACATTAAATATACCAAGACGTGTGAAATTCCAAATGCCGGTCACTCCTAATTACCAACAAGAATAATTTAATTACTGTCTAACACGTAGAAGTTATTATATGTCCTTCACCACATATTATCTTGCGGTCTATTTTGGAAAAAGAGTTAATTACGAATGTACGACAATATAATCGATAGCTGTTGTCCTTCGGTCCGACCCCCCAGTCACACAGATATAGCCAGGCACTGGTCCGCACCGACTGGGTAATCCGGACCTCTCAGGTGCGACCTCCCACATATAGTCTGTTGAGGAGACGGCCAACGAAGGGCGAGGATAAAGTTTAACACCACAGACATCGCAGGAGACTTGTAGCACCATTGTGGCTTGATATGTTTATCGCACGGGGTCAACAGATGCGAGGCTTCGTTGACGGGAAGGCCTGGGCAATGTATGGCGCACGGTAAGGGTGCAGGCGAGGGGCAGATGGGAAAGGGAGGGGGGAGGTAGGGGGTAGGGTAGGGAAAGATTATGCTTTACTTATGCTTACTCCATGATTTACAAAGGATACCACTCGGAGGCGTCTCCCACACATGTACATTTATGACATTTCTTTTATAAGAAAATAAGGAAAAGCTGCATAAATTGTTGTTTTTATGTAGCCGGAGACATGAACACTTATCGGAGTGATCCAAACTGGCTTTACATCTTTTCCTTTCTTACACCTGTACCCATTGAAAACTAAACTTGTGAGAACTACCATGAAATTAAATTATTAAAACACTCAGATGCATGGATAATCTCCTACAAGCGTCAAATCTCCCTTCATAATCCATGATTGTTATCATGTTGTAAATATCCCGTCATGCATAATGACAGTGGGCATCAGAGCGTAGCTGTTTTGTGACATCATCCATAGAGCAGGGTACGGGCTACCGCCACCATCCACTGAAGTTCCACAAAATATCCTCTAAACTGCACAGATACAACCTATTTAACACATATCCCGAAGAAGCAGTCACATACTAAGCATACTTCCGAAAGCGCACTTTACGCATCACACAATATCACAAAAGACAGCCACTAGCTACATCAGGTTGTGCCGCAGAAGCAGCGCAAAGACGTTCATTTATAAATATATATCACGAAAAATATATGATCACTTTACAAGCGGTCCTTGTTTTTTTGTCGCCCAATTCAAGCCTGGATCTACTGACAGATATGTTACTCACTCACACCGCAATTATCAGCCTACAAAACGTGCATAGCAGTGAGCAACCCAGTGATCGCGCGGGTCCTTAATCACACTCATTAAAGCTCCTGTCACTGGTGGAGGATCGGACTCAGTAAGGAGGGGGGTATTTCAGAACAGCCCTACAGATAATAACTGGGTTGAGTTGCAGAGCACGATCGACCGCTGCGTACAGTTCGTTGCGGACAAAATATAAAGTATTGATAAATAAAGGATAATTATTATGCATCGATATTTACGGGTTATCCCCACGTAGTTTAGAAGAATCGTCGTCCAGAGTTTAATATTCTGATGCGGAACTGGTCTCACGGAGGCGGTCCATCACGGTCGATCGTGCTCCGTAACTCAACCCTGGACAACATCCATAGAATCGCTGACGTCACGGTACATAACCTGATGTCATGGCACATGGAGTGACATCACGGCACAAAAATGACGTATATGATGATATTCGTCCTACAAAATCGTATTTATATTGTAAAAGCCCCTTTAATGTTAGTTGGCCAAATAAACGTAACTTACACCGAAAAACATTGTTGCACTTTCGAAAAATGTAACAATTTGCATCGTTGGAAGCCCGCTAATCGCACGATAAACAACTGACGGGAGCGTAACATTAGAAAATTCGCGTTCTCTGGGGTACTTCTGGGGAGAGACCGATTATTAACTGTGACATAACCATATCGTAATATCATCTTACTCAACAAGATCAAGTGCTTACAAGACGAAACGTTTATTTATTACGATGATGTTCCATCATAATAAAAGTGGAGACTGCGATTTCAACAATAGAGGTAGCCTAAGCGTAACAGGAGTCTACATGGCACAAGAATGTCTATTATAGCCTCTTGCTAAGAAGCCAAGATGGACATTAAACAAAGCACCGACTACCGAAACCGGATAATCAGATGCAACATGAACAATACGATCGTTTTTTTTTACTGGTACGACAGCAAAGTGCATCGCGCATGTTTGGTATCGATCCATTCAAACAACAAGTGGATAGGATTCCAACGCGTGTAAGTAAGGCCCTTGGTTAAACTCGGCGACGGCAATACATGTACACGTACACCCATTGAGACACAGGTTAATGACAATGACACACCCTGTTGCGCAAACGTGCATCATCAGAGGAGAACTTCCGGCATACACACCGAACCACGCTTGTCGCCTGATGCACCCATCCAACAGTCGAATTACTACTGATTTGACATCATTAGGTTTTCTATCGGAAATACCACACAACACGAAATTCATTATCCAACGAACGAGAAAGACGCCGCACGGATCGGGTGATAATGTGGCTTTAGCTTAGCCGTAACGAGACGGATAATTTGTAAAGTTACTGTTTCTGATCACTTACAGAAACGCATTTCATTCAAGTGTCCATTGTTAAGTCTTTATCCGGCGGTTTATCAAGAACAATGGGCGATGATCAGAAACTTCACTTCGGCGCCGAATGCCGCAGCAGTCACACGAAACAGTGGTGCCATCTGGTGAAAGAATCACACACGAGCGCCAATCACGAAAACCCGTCTTCTTCGCACTGGCGACTGTCAGGCTCCACCACTAGATGGCAGCATCGTACTATTCGGCATACAGAACCCGACAGCGAAATGATATAAAGCGAACATACGCTTTTGCGTGGCGTACAATACCTTGATGTACGTATTTAACCACTGACGTGCTATATATAGTTAACAATTTATATATATCTAGTACACACGTAGTAAATTATCATCTAAATCAATGCGTGCACAGTCATAACACGACGTTTATCACATATCACATATGTTTGTGAACAATACGATCAGACTTCGCGGCGTTTACCACATGATTGGCACGGTCGGTAATCTGCAAGGCGGGACAAAAGTCTGGCACTAACATGGTTCAATCTACCATGGTAGCGTCCACCAAATCGATCATTGCAAACTACCATAACCGAGTACTACGTGAGCGACACTGCATCAATGGGTTGCGCTAACACGGAAAATAACGATTATAAAATGACTTTCTCATTTGTCAGCTACAAGCCCTACATGGTGACAAATGGAGTCTTTCATAGCTACTATATCTACACCATTTAGCCACACATACCTTAATGAGATAAATAACATATTGTTTTAACTCGCAAATCGATAACACTATTACATGGATACACCGAATTAAATACCGCGCTTATCTGCTCCCTTAACCCCGAAGCTGGATTTGCCTTTATGCTAAAAATACTAAGCCAGGAAGTGGAATGACAAAACCCGCCAAAAGAAGGCATCGAAGGAGCATCGAGCACCCACCCCACCTCCCCGGCATTGTCCTCCTCTTTAGCCTCCGCGCTCAGCGCTTTCGCTTTCTGCGCTTGCCCTTCCTGCCGGCAGAGGTCGCTCCTGCGGCGCCCGCGGGTGCGGCTGACGGCTTGGTCCACGGGGTGCCGGGGCCGGCGGCGGCACCCCCTGGGAAGCGAGGGTCGTACGTGGCGTCCCCGTCCTCGGCGTTGTTGGCGTCCCCGTCCGCGCAACCGCCCTGTGATGCCGTCTGGTGGAATAGCTGTTGCAGAAAGTCTTCCAGGTTCGCCTCGCTGGGGGGGGGGGGGGGGGGGGGAAAGGGTATAAATAATTTCTTGACATTCGATATATGCTAACTAATCAAAGATTCTCACATAAAGTGGAAATGACAGTTACATCTGGCAGTTTCAAGCATTTATTAACGCTGTAATTGATTGACTCCAGTACGACGCCTAGGACAACGCAAAAGGGTCTAAATCGGATGCGATATCTCAGTGAGCATCCATCCTATTGTTTGCGAAGAATGAGATCTTTATCATGCACAATAAAATATATTCGCACAGTTGGGGTTCGAACCACGCAGCGGCCGCTTGAACGGGCCCAGCAGAGCCCACCATACAATAGGCAGACGCGCTACCAATTGACCCCACCACCCCAAACATAACATGACGAAGGTCCACTCACTTGGGTCGCGCAGGATTGGGACGCTGTCTCTGGTTGTTGTTGGTGAAGGCCCCCCCACCCCAACACACACATAACATGACGAAGGTCCACTCACTTGGGCCGCGCAGGATTGGGACGCTGTCTCTGGTTGTTGTTGGTGAAGCCCCCCCCCCCCCCAACACACACGCACACACATAACGTGACGAAGGTCCACTCACTTGGGCTGCGCAGGATTGGGACGCTGTCTCTGGTTGTTGTTGGTGAAGCCCCCCCCCCCCCCCCCCAACACACACGCACACACATAACGTGACGAAGGTCCACTCACTTGGGCCGCGCAGGATTGGGACGCTGTCTCTGGTTGTTGTTGGTGAAGCCCCCCCCCCCCCCAACACACACGCACACTCATAACGTGACGAAGGTCCACTCACTTGGGCCGCGCAGGATTGGGACGCTGTCTCTGGTTGTTGTTGGTGAAGCGGTAGATCACATTGTGTGAATTGGCCTTCATGACACGGAAACGATCTTGCTGTAGGAAAACCAAAAGACATGTTTTGTACACTATTATCGCATTGACATTAGACGTATTGGATTGGACATATTACCTCAACCCAATGACCTGCTCAGCACCGTTCTTACACTAGATGATTGAGTTTTTTAAAAGCTTTTATTCGGACATTGTTTGTATCAAAGCTTTACGAAATTAAACTTCATAAATCCTATATGTATTCATATTAAATGGCACAAAACGAGATGTCTATAAATCGATGACGTAGTGTACAAGAAAGCCACCGCGCACGTCTGGTTCCGGTTGACGCCATCAGTTAATGCCAACTTCAGTAAATCCAACAGGGACATCCGTCCCACACAGAAACCATAGAAACCCGAGCATGTACACCGGTGGGATTATGGCATCGGAAACGAGTCACTATATGGTCGAAAACAGAGTGTCTTGGCAAGGTGTAGTTCGACTATAGTTACTATAGAAGGGATGGTGGTCATGTTGTATGGTCGGGGTGGTTGTTAAGCCGACACTATAACTCAGTGATTACGCAATGCCTAAAATAGCAAATTTAATACCCAGCGGAGTAGGAAGGAGTGACGCCGTAACTAACCTGGCAAGATGCCCATGCTGTGATGTCATAGACGCAGCCATCCATACACGCGTAGTAGTGCCACAGAAAGCCCATCATGGAACTCTCGGCCCACATGTCGCCCTGCGGAACAACGACATCCGAACTAATGTTCACGAAACGAAACATCAATGGAATCAAGGGCGAAATCAGTAAGTAGACACCTACTGGCGGCGTGGCGGTAGTTACAGCCATCAGTTAATGCCTATTTACCTCTCTGGCGGCGTGGCGGTAGTTGCAGCCATCAGTTAATGCCTACTTACCTCTCTGGCGGCGTGGCGGTAGTTGCAGCCAACAGTTAATGCCTATTTACCTCTCTGGCGGCGTGGCGGTAGTTGCAGCCATCAGTTAATGCCTACTTACCTCTCTGGCGGCGTGGCGGTAGTTACAGCCATCAGTTAATGCCTACTTACCTCTGTGGCGGCGTGGCGCTAGTTACAGCCATCAGTTAATGCCTACTTACCTCTCTGGCGGCGTGGCGGTAGTTACCGCTATCAGTTAATGCCTACTTACCTCTCTGGTGGCGTGTCGGTAGTTACAGCCATCAGTTAATGCCTACTTACCTCTCTGGCGGCGTGGCGGTAGTTGCAGCCATCAGTTAATGCCTACTTACCTCTCTGGCGGCGTGGCGGTAGTTGCAGCCATCATTTAATGCCTACTTACCTCTCTGGCGGCGTGGCGGTAGTTACCGCTATCAGTTAATGCCTACTTACCTCTCTGGCGGCGTGGCGGTAGTTACCGCTATCAGTTAATGCCTTCTTACCTCTCTGGCGGCGTGGCGGTAGTTACAGCCATCAGTTAATGCCTACTTGTCTCTCCGGCGGGGTGGCGGTAGTTACCGCTAACAGTTAATGCCTACTTACCTCCCTGGCGGCGTGGCGGTAGTTACAACCATCAGTTAATGCCTTCTTACCTCTCTGGCGGCGTGGCGGTAGTTACAGCCAGCAGTTAATGCCTACTTACCTCTCTGGCGGCGTGGCGGTAGTTACCGCTGTCAGTTAATGCCTTCTTACCTCTCTGGCGGCGTGGCGATAGTTACAGCCATCAGTTAATGCCTACTTACCTCTCTGGCGGCGTGGCGGTAGTTACCGCTATCAGTTAATGCCTACTTACCTCTCTGGCGGCGTGTCGGTAGTTACAGCCATCAGTTAATGCCTACTTACCTCTCTGGCGGCGTGGCGGTAGTTGCAGCCATCAGTTAATGCCTACTTACCTCTCTGGCGGCGTGGCGGTAGTTACCGCTATCAGTTAATGCCTACTTACCTCTCTGGCGGCGTGGCGGTAGTTACCGCTATCAGTTAATGCCTATTTACCTCTGGCGGCGTGGCGGTAGTTACAGCCATCAGTTAATGCCTACTTACCTCTCTGGCGGCGTGGCGGTAGTTGCAGCCATCGCAGTAGCGGGCACAGTACATGGGGCGGTCGGTGGGCACTCGCCGGTGCTTATCACCACAGTTATCACAGCGCATCAGGTTGGCAGCCTGCGTGGGGCAATCCGAGAGTTAACATTCATCATACACAGCGATAGAGACACAATGCGAACATCTGGGCTACATCCTGACCTAGAAACCAGGGATAACTTAGATGGTTGTATATTCAGGGCGCTTTAACCAATTCTGATAACTACGATAACTAGGGACAAGGTGCCGGGTCCCAGGATCAAACGAGTACGTTGACGTTAAGATCCGTAAGACACATAACATCACTTGTCACTTTGTACTATGTATACGCAAATCAAGGCTGATGCAGCGATTCAACACCATGCAAAGAGCGCCCGATCTTAACTAATAAAAGAATAGCCACCAAACAAAACCTTTCCTTCCGAAAACGATTTTAGGAACCGTATACTATCGCTTATGAAGAATTCTATATTCCCTTATACATCATTAATTTTACATAAAATGTTAACCAGGGGAATTCAATATATTTTGATACTGTAAACAGGTTACAAATGATTTTTCACTGCGTCACCAGCAAATATAATCACTAAATTGACCTTATCGATATTAAACCTTGTCATATATTGCTTGTAACCATAATGGTGGGGTCGATATGTGCGAAAGATGTTCGTTTTCGGCGGAAAGCATGAAAATTTGGTATATAGGGGTTTTAAGGGTCGCTGATTCAGATAAGAAAAGGAGACATTTCGTACGAGCACTGTATCCCACTCAAACTGAGGGTTGAAGGGTGGATGAGGCACCAGAGGGATTTGGTCCCACTCGTGTGATTATAGATTCAGTTGCTACGCGTTTCATTATTTGTTTCCAAGCATAGGCATTATGACGTCATATTATGACATCTTTTACGAGACCACAAGCGTGAGTGGCACTAGATCACGTATTCATGTTCAAGCATATTTACCTCTTGCATCTTCTCATTGAGCTTGCTTAGAAGATCGGAAAATTGGTGCTGAAATCGACAAACAAGTTATGTGTTATGCTACGATTGAACACACTACGGATGTAAAGCTATTGCTATTGTTTACATACCATGACTTGTGCTAAATGTCCCATATATGACTTGGGTACTTGGGTGCTTGGGTTATCTCCTGCGAAACATACTATAAACTACACGTTACTGGAGTTATTATGTTATACATACCATAGCTTGCTCTGTAAATTCAGTTTCGACCCTTTGAGCGTCATATTGTTTTCGTTTGTCCTGAAAAAAAAAGTTGGTTATGAGAAAGAAATTGCGACTTATACGCAGGCTATATATACCAGGATATAACCTATAAATCACAGGGGAAAGAAACGCAAGGTATAGGGCCGTAAACTCACCACGGCTTTGATGCGAGCCCTCAAAATGTGGATGCTCTTCTACTTGCTGTCTTTAGTACTAAGCTTGTTCCCGGTATTCAAACATTCACAACACTCCGCGCATCATCGGGACAGGCGAGGCACAAGGTTGGTTGTATATTCAGGAAGCTTTAACCCCATTTGGTGATATCGCGTCAGTGGGAGAAAGAAGGGAAGAGCGAAGCCATGTCACTGGTGGTAATCCCCCTACTCTTTGCGAAAAAGGACACGGGATCTTTATCCTGCGAACACACAGACTTGGCCACAACAGAGCATGAACCACCGATCCACGTGCCGTTAGTCTCTCAGGCGGCCAGAGCACTCAAGGCGAGCGCTCTAGCCCACTGAACTATCGGGCCGGGCCCCGAGGCACTAGGCCATAACGTAATGCGAAATTGTTAATAAAAACATGAAGGCTTGTCCGCAAAGTTTCTAAACAGGAATAGAATCACGCGAACATTGCAGTCCTACTGGTACATATGTAGCATTTGGAATACTACCAGATCGTTACTCATCTAACCATTATACAGAATGCACTAAATTTTTCATCTTGACAGTTAAAGACATTTCTTACAGCTTCTCCAACCAACTCAAAGGCATGAGCCAATATCTTGAAAGCCTCTTCAGCACCTGGTTGCTCATTCTGGTGGCAGAGGAAGAGTATACACTCAATCTTCATATCATATCATCGCAGGCATGACTTCAGTTGTAATCGGACAAAGATAATATAAAACAATGGGTATTTTACTTAACATAAAGTAACGGAAATGTTTGCTGAAAATGTTATCTCAACAATACATTACAATACGTTATCTAACCTACAATTAGACCGCTGCAATATCGTCAAATGATCTACTCACAAAAGAGAATAGTGTGCAGTGGATACTTTGGCCGCTAATACTACTTAATAACCGGGTATGTACTCTCTCACTGACCTTGTCCGGGTGGACTAGCACCGCTTGTCGGCGGTAGTACTTCTTTATGACGTCATCGCTGGCATCAGGACACACGCCAAGAATGCTGAAAAACATCGACATAACACAAGAAATATAAATATATATACTTAAATCCTGTTAAAAGCAATTAGCAAACAAAATATCGATAAACTTTTTGACGCAAACTGATAACCTAGTCCACAAGGTAAAATTCAAATGACATTTGTTGTGTTTCAAAAACATTTATTACCCATAAGGATCTTTTCCTTTGCACGATAACAATCGCTGCATAGCTTCTTCACCTGCAAATCAACGAGAAAACAAGTTATTATTATATTATGTACAATATATTATGTCACATACATGCCACTTCTGTTGAAATGTAAGTTATATGAGGATTTGCGAAAAAGGTATACATATATGAATATATACTACTGACAATACTGTTATTGCTAAATATGTAAGTACATGTACTCTATGGGATATTAGTAGATATACATTTTGGCTGCATAAAAGAGATCTTGTTAGGTAGTTTGGGGACAAACTGCACTGTACGGATATATTTATATCCGTTATGTGACCTAAATGTCTTAAATCAGTTTATTTTATACATAAAATACATGTACTTATGAGTTGTTCGGACAATTATGATCAAATTATATATACATTATAAACAACTGATTGGTACGGCGAGATAAAAGCTTGTTTTATCTCTCTGGCCATCATGCCATAGTACATCTTCATACAAGTAATGATATTTACAAAACATGTCGAATGTAAGCCACAGAAGTTAATAATGAATACCGGTACCACATATTTGAAAAAATGTTTTCGGACGCGGTTACTTATAATTAAACATACCACTGGAGGGCAAGACGATATTTTCCGTGAGTCCTGCCGGTCGTGACTTCTTCTCATTAGTCGACGATTTCCACCAATCATCGTCGTCTCCAGTGTTGGGCGCTCGCCGCAGTATAACCTCTTTCACATATTCCCAAAGCTTTACCAGAAGTGCCTTAGCCGGCATTAGCACCAGTGGAAGCCTAGCATGAAGAGAGGGTGTCCGAATTTTTTTCTCAATATTTAACAGTAGCATATTCAATGACGTGAAACGTCACACAATTAGGCAAGATTACTACTAATGAAAAACCAGACTTACTACTAGTGAACAACCGGAAATACAACAAATGAAAATTCCGAATTACTTCTAAAGAATAACCCGAATTATTATTAATGAATAACACGAATTACTACTAATGAATAGCCGAAATTACTACTAATGAATAACCCGAATTACTACTAATGAATAACCCGAATTACTACTAATGAATAAACCAAGTAGTAACTAATGAATAACCTGACTTACTACTAATGAATACCCCGAATTACTACAAATGAATAACCTGACTTACTACTAATGAATACCCCGAATTACTACAAATGAATACCCCGAATTACTACAAATGCATAACCCGAATTGGCACTAATGAACAACCCGAATTAGCACTAATGAACAACCCGAATTACTACTAATAAATAACCCGAATTACTACTAATAAATAACCCCGAATTACTACTAGTGAACAACCCGAATTATTACTAATGAATAACCCGAATTACTACTAGTGAACAACCCGAATTACTACTAATAAATAACCCGAATTACTACTAATAAATAACCCCGAATTACTACTAGTGTACAACCCGAATTATTATTAATGAAAAACCCGAGTTACTACTAGTGAGCAACCCGAATTATTACTATTGAATAACCCGAATTACTACTAGTGAGCATCCCAAATTTTTACTATTGAATAACCCGAATTACTACTAGTGAGCAACCCGAATTATTACTATCGAATAACCCGAGTTACTACTAGTGAGCAACCCGAATTACTACTTATGAATAACCCGAATTACTACTAACGTATAACCTAAACACTCAATGGACATAACAAAAAATACTTACACCATCAGAGCCACTGCAAGGACTATCTTAGTCACTGACCAGAGCACTTGGATCCCCTCACTGCCCATCCATGCCATTGTATTCCACAATGAAGTTAAAAGCTCACCTGAAACAGAAACACATATAAATATGCAACAATCGCGTTGGGTAGCCTACCTGTATCATGAACCATCGGACATCAATAAACAATGGTATCAGACATACTCTAACAAAGGTACAAACACGTCCTTTACCGAGATAACAAGTGGTCAAGGTGCAAACCTGGACTCGCCATGATATTTCCTTAAGTCGTGGCAGATCAGGAATGTTTGTAAGTCAATAACTTGGTTATCTGCAGTACAGGGAGGATCTGGGAGAATCCCCGTAGTTTCATTTTCACTTTCGGGCAGTCGCATTATTAGCATTCCATTTAGTTCCGGTGTGGTATGCGGGATTGTACTCCGTGCGGAGATGTCCACCCTGTTTCTATCAGAATAGTATCGTACGAACACATGAAGCCGACAGGGTCTCAATATCATATTTTATATAAACGAGACAGCTGAGCATATGGGGACACTTCCGCATGTCACACCGGTACTGTATGGATGGCTAGGATAGCTGGATAGTTTCACTGTTGGCACACACGTACACTACCGAAAATCAGTAGGAGATAATAAATAGTGGCCCAACGGTTACGACACTTTTAACGGAATTAAACGGTTGTCTAAATATTATTCAGAGTAAACATTTGCTCCACGAAATCAAACACCTAAGCCCTGGCCCTGAATTCCACCCGTAATATAAAAGGATGAAACTGCGCTTGAAAAAATATTGAGCTAAGCTTGCACATTATGACATAAGCACGTCGGCTTCTTTTCATTGTGCTGAAAACGCACATCGTTGATGGTTTACAAGAGGATTTCAATATAGTGGATCCTATGCGAAATTTCCACGCTTTAATTTAGCGTATAATCATATGCACTAAATGGAAATATATCGCGCAATTCGGGCAATACAATTTGTGTTTAAGGCCGCTTTTGTGTACACAAGGGCTAAACTGGACCAAGGAATCTCCCTGGACGACGAAGATGAATGAATGAAACAAGTCCTGATTAGTTGCACAGGTTCCGACTGGAACCAAGGACCTATTGACCCCTGTGTTAAGTAGGTAGAAAATTAAAGGATACAAGGTTTTGAAAACTAACACTGCCGCAAGGAACACTCATTGGCTGGCTTGTAGTTTTGGGTTAAAGTTGACGTTTGATTAATTACATTTAAAGCTGCTCATGCAGCAATTTTTTACTGAAATTATGGTTCTCGAAATATTTTGGAAACACATTTAAAACACATTGTCTGACACTTGAACCACTTTTGGTCATATCGCGTCAATGGGAGAAGGGAGGGAGTGTGGAGCCATGTCTCCGGGGGGTAACCCCCTACTCGTTACGAAGAAAGACATGGGATCTTTATCCTGCGACCACACAGACATGGCCACAGCAGGGATGGAACCACCGATCCACGTGCCGTTGGGCTCTCAGGTGGCCAGAGCATTCAATGCGAGCGCTGTAGCCCACTGAGCTATCGCGCCGGCTCCCTCAATTTGACGTACTCTGGTCATATCGCGTCAATGGGAGAACGAAGGGAAGGGCATTAGCTTTCCTTACAGTACTAAATACGCCCTTGTAAATTGCTCAACGTTTGCAAAAAAAAAATTCCAACTTACCAATAAGAAATACGTTTTCCTCCTGCGTTTCTTTCTTGGCTTTCCGGCGGCCGCTGGACCCGCCACTGCCGCTGACATCGTGTGTGTTCTGTTCCCGTCGGGAGGATTGCGCGTCCTGTTTCCTGGCCCTGGACGCGGTGGCACGGTGCCGGAATGGTCGCTCGTGCCTCGATACCGGCACCCCATGCTCTCGGCGATACCCCCCTAACTCAGCATTGGTCTGCTTTCTAGTGGACCCATCGCGCAAGTCGTTGTTGATATAGCTGGAGTTGATGCTGGAGTTGCCTTGCGGTGCTTTCGCCTTGGGTTTGTCGTTGTTCAGCACATCTCGCGCCTTGCGTTCAGACTCCAAGTCGGTCTCCGGTGGCGTGGAAAGCGGTTGGGGGCGGGGGATGAAGGCGGTGTCCGGCTCGGGCGCGGACGAAGAGGGCGCTGGGGGTGGCTGAGGCTCGGTGTCCTGCGGGTTAGGGGTCCCACCACGCGGAGCCATAGCCTTCGGTTTCGTCCCAAATATCCTCCTCGGATCGAAGAACAGTTTCTCTTCGGCGACTCCGGAAGACTTCGGCGGTCGATTAAAATCCCGTGGCTTGGCGGTACCGCCGTCATCGCTCTTTTGTTCCGTTTCACTACTATGTCTCGATCTGGGTGCGGCACAACCCGTTGTGGAGAGCAATGGGCTTTTGGCGCCAGCATTGGCACCTTGGCTAAGCGAACGGCTTTTCTCAACTTTGACAGTTCGGGGAGGAAGTTCCACGTTGCCCTGAGTAGCGTGTTTGTGCTTGCTGACAGCTCCGGGGGGAAATGGTTGATGATCTGCTTGCGCTGTCATGGCGCAGGATTTCATACTAGTACTACACTCACTACTACAATCGGAAGACACTTCATCGGATATGCTGGCAGCCTTTACATCCATGTTTTCAAACGTATCTAATCCATAATGGGATTCTGGTTTCACAGCAGACAATCCCGAACTGGTCGAGGTTTTGTCAATTTTGCCTTGTACACCTTTAGGAATTTTATGTTTGCGCAAAAAGGGCATTTTGCCGTCGACGTACTCCGGGAATCCTTCCGCCTTGGACTGGTGACTCAGTCTCTTGCTCCTTGAAGACCGACCAGTCTTTACGGACGACACAGGTTGTGACAGCCCAATCGTCTTGTTCTTGGCTACCTCAGAATAACTGGGCCTTACTGGGACGGTGAACTTACCGCAGGTGGTCTCCTGATGCGGGCGCTCCGGGTAAACTTCAGGGGCCGGACAGTTTAAATCCGCTTGCGGGGGCGAACCTACGTGCTGAGCGGACTGGATCGTCTCGGCCATACCGGCGTACAAGGCCTCACTTAGCGGGTCCACAGGCGCGGCTGGTGCAGGCTCACCCTGTCCCGCCATAGGACTCTGCCACAGATTAAACGAATCTGCGTAAGCATGCTGACCACTCTGGGCAAGGTGAGCAAAATCTAGACCACCGAAAGAACTAAAACATGGATCATCAGCCGAAGCGAAGGGGGAATACATGCCGTTCCCATTGCCGCAGGACAAATCGGGTTGGCTCATCGATGGGGGAAAGCTGGCGAACTCTTCATCCAGTTCTTCAGCATGGTGCACCCCAACCGAAGAGCTTATCGTTGGTGACTGGATATCCGGGTTGGTCAGTGGAGCTGACCAAGGAGTGAAACACTCCGGCAGCCCTTCAAAATTTGTTGTAAGCGCATTTTGACCAAAGCATCCCCAACTATCTGCGAATAGTGGAGCATCTCCTCCAGCCAAGGGCCGATTCGGATGTCTTGACTCCAAGCCCTCTAAGCCGCGCACGCCTGCGTCATATAGAGGTCCTGCACTGGCAGCTTGGTGGTCCAGGCTTGGTCTCCGCTGATCTGCTATTGGGTTTGCTGGTGCGGATCCTCTCCTTGGTGGCTGGTAACCACCCAACCGGCTGTCTACCTGGCCAACAGGTCTTGCAGCCATAACTGGAATTTACAATACACATACATGTAACTATCATCAAAACACATTAATAGGATTTAATGCAACATTTAGTCCTGGAATTATCCTGTCCACTATAGTTTATCTGCAATACATAGTTAGATTGATTGACATACCTCAGACAAGTACAGGGCAAATTTTACTTGCTCTGACCAAAAACACACTTGCCCCATTTTCTTAGAACATAAAAAAGTAAGTGTTAAAATTATGATATCTGATTCGTCATTTGAAACTCATATTACCCAATCAGTGGTACCAAGACATAGATAGTTTGGCCCTCTGACAAAGAATCTTTCTCTTTGAAAAGATACCAGAACAGTTTTCAGAAATATCTACTAAGCAATCGTCTTCAACAAAAAACTTGGACATTTTCATATGAATAAAATACTTCTCATCCATTAGAAATGATAAACACTAGCCCCTTGTATGTTTTGGGAGTGTTATTGGGAGAAAGGTTCCTTTCAATTATGAACCACCTACATTTTGTCATAGATTCTCCCCCCCCCGCCTTCCCCACCCACAGCTATACCCCTAATGTATGGGATACCTTACTTTGGAAATGAAGCCAATAACTTTAATTCTGGATAATATTTTATTTCCATTTCATGCTTCTTTCTTATATCTTGGAGGTGAAAATTAAAAATCAAAGAATTTTTGCTGGATGTGTCTTGTGCAATTGTGCAACATACCAATATGGCATTGAAACATGCCGATAATATAATCAAACACTGAGCTATGCCCTGATATCAAACCAGTAAAATAGCGCAAACAGGGCCAGGACTGGCAATAACTAGAGCCAATCAGCCAATCAGCTGTGATTGCTGGCAAAATAGCCCCACACCATTGGTAGCAGGTCACGGTCCAATATCCACTGCCTAATACTAATACAGATATCTACCTTCACCAAACTGTCACATTAGAAGTTATCCAATAGTTTCGATAAATAATACTATAATCTGATGAATCACATGAAACCATCAGATACCATTATTTCTGGTGTACAGTGGTCCCCATGTTATACGACTTCTGTTCTGCCAGGCCGTAAAGACTGTATAACGGACAGTCTATAAGAGAGCGATGCCCCGAGATGGACAGTTTTCACTCAAATATCACCACACACACAAAAAGCACTATAATACAGCTTCAGAGTGCAGCTCTAGCTCTTTTTCCCCACTTATCCATGATAGCATCAGAATTAAACAAAGCTGCTATGCTAATTATTGTTTCTCCAGCTCTGTGTGGTTGAATAGCATCGACACGCTGCTCCAAAATTAAAACCTTTCACTTGCGTTCTCTAGCCATTGTGTACATGTATGTGTTGATTCAAATACTTAGACAGCCCTACTTATATCAAATGTACAAACCAGGTGTGAATAACAATGATGCCCACTTAGATATCTACTTGTTAACAACCAGTCAGATTAGCGCAATGTATTGTTTGTTTGGAGCCAATCGAGTCAACTGTCATACCATGCTACACTGACATGTAGTGAGTTAACAAAGGGATTGAATTATGTATTGGTTGGTAGCGAGGGAGTCGCATAATAAAGGGGCTTTAACATGTAAGAGTGTTCCATACACAATGATAACTGAGGGAGTCATATAATGGAGGGACTGTATAAAGCAGGGACCACTGTATAAGTCACAATGCATCAATACTAGGTTGTTTCAGTTATATTTTCATGAAGAAATATTGGAGCACAAGACTTTTCCCCAACTAAGCATCCGCCATATTTGTTTCGGCGCATGCTGCTACCTGTGAATGCAATTTGGTTCCTCTGCTCCATTAGTATACGACTCTCCGCTAGATGGTGTTGCCACTTGCTCACCTTGAACTTAAGGACAACAGCAGCCCCCTCTGTCACAGGTAATTCATATTTACAAAGTTTGGGACCCAGGCTACATACACATGGTTCAAATGGTGATAGGACTCGCCAGATGGCACTGTATACGTATGGTGGTTAGTCGGGGAAAGACTTATGCTCAACATTTCTTCACAAAAATATAACTGAAACAACCTATATTATTGACAAACTTTCTTGATGTCAGATGATGGAACAAGGTATATAGAATAAGTAAACACTATAATTGTACACGCACACATTATGATAAAAGCTACAGTCAATTCCCGACTGGCGTCTAATGAATTTAGCATGGACACTTGTGCAGATAAGCCCTGCAGATAGAGAAGCAGGCTTGGGGCAATTGCGCCAATGCCCTACTAAGCTTAAACTTAGTATTTTAGTGGTACTAAGCTAGTACTAAGCTTAGACTTAGTAGGGGAGTCCTACTCATAGGCCTACTGCCAGTACTGGCACAAGTAATCATGTGTGTTGATACATCGCGATACAACACAGTCACAGAGAAGTGTCAAGTGACTTTCGAGCTTCGCCGAGAAGTTTTGCCAACTTTTGGGAATATCTAAACAACACTTCTCGAATTTTGTAACATTTACGTATTTTATGCACCTTTATGTTAACTTTAACTGCGACCAAACAAGTGGTAGATTTCTTTTCATTGGTGGACCATTCTTTTCCGGCCTTGATTAGAGGCAGCGAATCATATCTGATCGCCCCAAAATATTAATCAGCGGACATCCGCACCGCAATGCGCGAACTCCATGACCACGTGATGTTTTCGACGAGAACGAGAATACCAGCCAAACAACGAAATGCTGAAAACCTTGGTATGCTGAGCCAAAACGGTTACACAAAAACGAGAACCACAAGCCAGACATATATTCAAGGGATTACTCTTATCGAATCGATATGTATAATTGTACCGTTTCAGGTCAATTGGCTGCTGGGCGGATACAGTTGTAGTTATATAACAAATCGGACAATTGCAGCCAAACAGTAATAGTGAATGCAAAGATCAAGGCTTCAAAGATCAGTTGAAGTCAGCTTAACACTTATCCCCCTCAGAACTGGATTAGACCCTAGAATCCGAATTCGGCCCCTAGTATTGTGATAAACCCGCCAGATCCCAATTTGAAATGGCTTTCTACAGCTTTTCACCTGCAAATCCGGTAAAAGTGTAAACCAGTCAAGTGGCACGCCAAAATAGACCAACATACGCAGGGCATCCCCTTTTTCAGGGGCAAGTTCTAATGTCAACATTCCCCCTTACCCTTTTGCGTCGGTATTTACTTGCATTTACTGTGTTAGGTTTGGATACGAGTTAACGAGTTGTGAGCTCGTAACCGCTATCTTTCCCCATGTTAAAATTGTGATTATAACTATAGCGTGAGTTAGCGGGGCATTAGGCCATTTTATTAGCCCGACATCAAGCTGTAGCAGACCGCCAATTTTTCGAAAATGAAGGGCTGCTACAGCTTGATGAATGGCCAATAAAATGCCTAACGCCATGCAAAACTCGCCCTATTACTAATATCAAAGACTCGGTGTACTAATATCTTATACTATTATATAGCTATTATTATCTAAATTTAAGGCGTTCACTTGCCTCTGCTTCTTTGGTTTAATTTCCGCATGCAGCATTTAAAGTAAAGCATTTTCCGCAGACTGTCTGCAAATCGCAAGCCTTTCCGCATATAGTTGGCCAGTCGTCTTTTTGTTACCATATATCGTTGCCAAGAAACGTGGCACGTGCAACTAGGCAACTAGGCGGCTAAGCGGGCCATTTAAAGCTATAACTAGAATTCTTTTGTGCCTGACGTCATGTTTCATTGTTCTATGCAGTGTCGCTATGGCAACGATTGTCGTTTGCATGGGCAGCAGGGCGGTTTGAGTCAGAATATGACAATAGCGCGAGGTTGCGGGGCGTTAGGCAATTTTATTGGCCCGACATCAAGCTGTAGCAGCCCGCCAATTTTTATTATTACGAGTTAGTGGGCATGTTAACTAGTGCAATAGCATTACATCTGAAGGCCGCTAAAATGTTGTATTCTGACCCAAACCGCCCTGCTGCCCATGCAGCCAGGCCGAGGGTGAATAATGAAAATGAAGGGCTGCTACAACTTGATGAAGGGTCAATAAAATGCCCTACGCCATGCAAAACTCGCGCTCTTACTATTATTACGAGTTGAATCGGCGTTGACTTGTCTCTGCTTCCTTGGCTTAATTTCCGCATGCAACGACCAAAGTAAAGCATTTCGGGACTGACTGTTCGCAAATCGCAAGCCTTTCCACATATATAGTTAGGGCCCCAGAGGGGCTTTTCGATACGGCGACACGGCGATTTTTAAAATCGAAAACGCGACATTGGGGTTGAATCGACATACGACACAAGACTTAGCGACAGCGACATGGAACTGTTCTTAAAATCGACACGCGACATGAACCTTTTCTTAAAATCGACACGCGACATGGACCTTTTCTTAAAATCGACACGCGACATGGCTACCCCCCCCCCCCCCCCCCCCTCAGGGGCCCTATAGTTGGCCAGTCGCGTTTTTATTCCATATAAGCTTATATCTTTGCCAGGAAACAAGGCACGTGCAACTATAGGCGGTAAGCGGGCCATTTAGAGCTATAACTATGCGTCACGTCATGTTTCATTGTTCTATGCAGTATCGCTATAGCAACGATTGTCGATTGCATGGACAGCAGGGCGGTTTGGGTCAGAATACAGCATAATAAATAACCAAATAAATATGTAATGTGTCGTAATTACTAGTGTATATTAATATTTATGTCTAGCCAGAATGTTTCACGCTGATGTGTGTATATAATACATATAATTTAATGATGAAAGCAAAATATAGTGAAACGGGCCCGGTTGGCAGCCGTCTGTCTACCATTGGTTGCATATTATTTATTGTGATTTATTACGGCATGCGCGCTTCTGGGCGGGATCGTATACCCAGCTAGTTAAGTTGTACAAGACCGGCCGCTCTTGGTATTAAGTACACTCGATCGGCAGGTATATCATTAGATCGGATGAGGGCATGCAGAGCGAAGATCCTCCCCCCCCCCCTCATACATATCCTATATACAGATAGCAACAACGGCGCCAACAAAAACTTAAGCCCCTTCCTGCATTATGGAGGGAAACAGATGTGAATTGACAACGGAAATAAGCTATTTATTTTCTCATAGTCACAGGAATTTTTCTTTCCCAGAATCAACATTTGGTTTAAGCGCCTTTGGAAACTTGCCGACTTTCACAAAGCGCCACATTATTTCCAATTGTGTGAGAGAATAATCGCGATGTGGCAAATGATGCGAATAAGATGTCTGCAATGCGAGCCTTTTCAATGATTGTATTCTGCCAATTCAAACCAGTTTAGCCCAGGATTCACCAAGCTGGGTTAGATTCTGCGGGGCCTGGAAGGGGTAAATGGCGACACGCGACACAGGCATATTTGGAAAAACGACATTCGACATTGACCCATAAATGCCGACACTGAGGATCTGAAAAAGCCACTTCGCCGAGCTTAAAAAAAAACGACACTGATAAAACACTGACGCGGGATTAACGTCGTAAAAAATAGAGATCCGACACTGAAGATTTTCAAACATCGACCCTTGACACTGGACCCCCCCGCCTTTCCAGGCCCCTATTCTGTCAGTGATGGTGGAGTAGTTTGAAACTGAACTTAATAGTTTGACACTGAACTTAGTAGTTTGACACTGAACTTAAGTTTGACACCGAGCTTAGTAGTTTGACACTGAGGTTAGTTTGACACTGAACTTAGTAGTTTGTCACTGAACTTAGTAGTTTGACACTGAACTTAATTAGTACTTTGACACCAAACTTAATTAGTACTTTGACACTGAACTTAATTAGTACTTTGACACCAAACTTAGTACTTTGACACCAAATGTAGTACTTTGACACTGAACTTAGTACTTAGACACTGAACTTAGTACTTTGACACTGAACTTAGCCAAAAAGCGACACAGAACGTCGTGAAAAATCGAGATCCGACACTGAAAATTTTGAAAAATCGACACTGGACACTGGACCCCCCCCCCCCTTCCAGGCCCCTATTCTGTCAGTGATGGTGAAGTAGTTTGCCCACGCCCTCCCCCCTCCCCGCATCACCCGCTTGCGTTGCGGCTACATCGGGTGTACACCGACAGTTCGACTCCAATCTAGATAGCAATCTTTCGGGGTCGATTAATCCATGACCCATCCCCAAATAAGAAACTTGACCTTCCCATATCAGGTAGCAAAGATATTAGTACACCATATCTTTGCAGGTAGTAATACAGTTTTCGGTGTTTCATTTCGACCATATAAGCAAACAATCTGCCAGCAGAGGGCGCTCGTTCCTCACATCATTATGGAGACTATGGACTATGGCACAAGCGCAACGCCCTCTGCCGGGAGATCGATAAGCAAGGTCAAGGTCTTTTAGCAAGTTCAGGTTCAGGACGATGTCTTCAAACACTCAAGATGTGTGGGAAGGTGTTATTGACGAAGTATTCGCTGTCAAAGATAGCGAACTGAGGAATATAAATAAAAAGATATGGAGCGACCCAGAACCGAGTCTAAAAGAAACAAGGGCGCACGATCATCTGGCCTCCTTCTTGGAAAGTGAAGGCTTTCAAGTCGAGCGCAGCTTTCTCGCCCCGACAGCTTTCCGTGCGACGTACGAACTTCCCAAAACTGAAAATGTGGGCGGTGCGGGTGACAGCCCGTCGGCTGCCCATGTCTGCTTCCTCTGTGAATATGATGCTGTGGGAGAAGTCGGTCATGCAGCGGGTCATAATCTTAAGACTGACAGCAGCCTGGCAGCAGCTCTTGCTATCAAGCGCTGTATCAGTGAGAAATTAATCACAGGAAAGGTAAGAATTGTCAGTCATTGGTTTAAAATAATATACAAATGCTATAATCTAACAGAAAAATGGGCAAGGACAAAATCCCGAAGTAACCGCTGAGAGTGCTGAAAAGCTCCGAAGTTGCTACAAATTAGCACAAAGGGCAAATGTGTGATGATATAGTGATATTTTGGCGTAAGTGCCCCCAGACAAGCCCGCTTCTGTATGAGCACAATGGTAACAATGTTAAAATCCTTCGAAGGTAGTAGGGAATCGACTGTAGCTTTTATTATAATGTGGGCGCATACAATAATAGTGTTTATATATTCTATATACCTAGTTCTATCTTCTGACATCGAGAAAGTGTATCAATACTAGATTGTTGCAGTCATATTTTTGCGAATAAATGATGGAGCATGCAACGCCCTAGACCTGTTGCATGCCCCTTCCTGGCTTATCCGCTCTGGGGAGCGGGCCGGAGGGCCATGAAGTAAACATTCAAATTTAGCGTTGATTAAAAAATGTGCAATCTTCGGGCGGCGACTACAGAAAAGTAGACAGATAAAAGGTCCTTATCGATGTGTCAAGTTGTTCTTCATACCTTTATAGTTCCGTCGGCAAAGTGATTGCATACACACAAATGTGATCACTTTTTGTACTTGCAAAACTTTCCAACAACAATTTTTTACAACTTCTCCTCACGGCCCTGTTGCTGTTACGTCACAGTTCTCGTCATCTCCCGGCAGAGGGCGTTACGCTTACGCCATAGTCCTAGGGAAACGTGTGATGTGAGGAACGAGCTTCGTCTGCCGGGAGATCAATGAGAACTGTCTACTTTTCTGTAGTCGCCGCCCTAAGAGTGCACATTTTTTAATCAACGCTAAATTTGAATGTTTACTTCATGGCCCTCCAGCCCGCTCCCCAGAGCGGAGAAGCCAGGGAGGGGCATGCAACAGGGCTAGCAACGCCCCCACCGAGAGGAGGGGTGGGCTCGCAAGAGGTAGGGGTAGAGGGGTGGGCGCGGGTTGGCTCTCGCTCAATGAGCAATGGGGGTGGGGGGGGGAGGGGAGGGGAGGGAGTGTTAATAGCGGCTGGCAGGCTGGGTGGTGTTTGTGTTGGTGGGATGGCTGGCAAACTTGTACAGTGTGTGTCTTTGAACTTGTTATGTCTGGGAAGCCGTGAAAGGTGGAGGGGAGTTGGGGGATGGGTGTTAGTGATTTTACTTTTTTTGATGCATTGAGGTAAGGACTTTCATAATATCATTATATCATCACACATTTGCCCTTTATAACGATTTGTAGCAACTTCAGAGGTTTTCAGCACTTCGGCGGTTACTTCAGGTTTTTGTACCAGCCCCAGAAAAACTATGAGTTGGCAAAATTCAGATGGGACTTGGGTTTAAAGTACCAAATTGAAAGTGATTATAGTGATCTATAATTAATTTCGCCTTACCTTCCATTATGTGCAGTATTACAAGCAAAAATGATCAATCACTAAAAAAAGAAAACAAGATTAAAGTATGCAGTATGTCTATAAATTTTGGCGTGATTGCTCAAGTTCTAAATTATTTGTGTGCTTGGCATTAGTCAATATTTTTTGGTAGTACCAGTATATATATATATATGTAAGGTATATTCCTTTTGTAAGATCAGATTATGTCTAATTCTATATAATTTTTCAGATTACACTTCTTGGTACCTCTGGAGAAGACTGTGGATGTGGCACTAAAATCGACATGGTCAATGAGGGTGTCTTCGACACGATTGATATCTGCATGATGTTGTCGCCATTCAACACCAACATCCTTTTCCCTAAGCACTCCGCCATGGTGTGTGTCAAGGTGCAGTATAAAGGGAAGGCAGCTCATGCCTCAGCATTTCCATGGGAAGGACGGAATGCTTTAGATGCTGCAGTGGCTTGCTACAACAATGTTGCTCTTATGCGACAACAATGCAAACCCTCCTCGAACATAAATGGTATGTCATTCTAATTTTATAAATTAAATATTTACCAGTATTACAGTTTATAACAAAAATTGAAAGATGAAATCAATGACTTATATTGATAGATAGATACTTACATATATGTGCCAGGAACCTGGGTATAGTGAAACATGCCTCCACAACAAATACAAATTTGTATGTCTTAACATTGCATTACCTACATGTTTAATGGTATGTATAAAGTCATTTCATTTATATAGAGATTTAAATAAAGCTAATCAACACAGTTTCATGTGATCTTGAACCTTGAATATGTTGTAACATGTCTATCTTTGTTCAAAGTCAAACTTAAGTTACAGTATTCATCAGAAATAGTGAAGTTATATTTTTAATTTGAATAGGTATCATAACTGATGGCGGTCTTCAGCCCAATACAATACCTCAACACACAGAATTGAAGTATTGGCTCCGAGCGCCAGATCACATGGAACTATTCCTGCTGCAGCAGAAATGTACAGCTTGCTTTGTTGCAGCTGCAAAGGCAAGTACATTTGTATTGCCAGCAAATATAGTCTAAACAAATGCTCAGAGTCTTATTGTAAATGTCCTGCTTAAAGTTTTCACAGGAAGACTTACATAAAAGTATTCCAACAATATAAATAAATATGTGTAGGCCAAAATGATGGCAGGACACTATTTGGATCTGGTGAGTGTCTTTGACAAATGGGAAACGTGACATCCGAAAATTGTACATTAACCGAATCTAGTTTTAGGTGTCTATACAGTGACTCCAATTCTGCTTACTCCACTGCTTTATTTGTGCTCACCCACCCACATGATCTGTTACAACATTTACTAATGATAAATTATATATGTGTAATTAAAAGGTTTATTATAAAGAAAGGAAGGAGAAATGGAGATTATTATACATGGCCTAGCAGGGTGCAAACAAATCTTCCTGGATTCCTCTACAACTTTATTGTTGTATATTTGTTCATATCTCGAGGTTTCCAAGGTAACCAATATCTAACCATGTCACACTAAAATATTTCCTATAGCAACAAAATATTTCATGAAAATCCTTTTTCATGATTTGTCTGAGTGGGAAGCTGTTTAATGCTATTGCTTTATCTCCAAGTTGACTCGTTATAAGCTTCATTATTTTATGTTGTCTAGGCCACTGGATGTGAGGCTCAGTTTCATTTTGAAGAAAAGTCATACCACCCCTTGGAACATAATGAAAAACTTGGAGCATTGTTCAAACGACAAGCGACAGATTTGGGAATAGTATTCAGTGAAGATGAACACATCGTTCATGCTCATATCGGTAAGTTACGGTAAAAGATCTGAAGATGTTGTAATGCAGGAATTTAGTAACTGCCATAGGCATAGCTAGAGCTGAGTAATCATCGATACGAGAATGGCATGGTTTATCTGATTTTGATAGTTTAATTTTAGTTGTGCTATGCAATAAAGGCCTATATACATAATTCTCACTTTAAAAAATAATTTAATGTGGTCTTGCATGCTTATCAATTATTGTTTTAGGCTCAACTGACCTTGGAAACGTCTCGCAAGTGGTACCCTGCATCAAACCTGCCATCGATATAGGAACAAGTGTAGTCATTAATTCCGTGGCTTTCCATGATGCATGTGGACTTGACGAGGCTCATGGTAACAAAAAAAACTAAAATAAAACAGCAGCTAATGTTGGTTAACTTATCATAACTGGGACATGGATTTATATCTTTCTGAACCACTTCGATCCCTGTAGCTCTAGCCTTTGCACGATGTTTCAACCTTGGAGGACTTAATTTCTGGGTACATGCCCTAGTTTTTTGCCTAACACGTGAAATGTAATGTATTTTCTTGGCTGTATTTGACTCAAATGCAAAGGACATTTAGCTGGTTTAACTATGCAACTCAACGATACAACTGTGTTTAATATTATGATGTGCACTGAAGATGATTTTATGGTTATTTCCTCCAGAAAAAATCATGCGGGCCGCCAAAGTTATGGCTAGAACGGCAGCCGAAGTAATGTCCGCTCCAGCGCTACTGGCAGCAATCAAGGAAGAGTTCACCAAAAATCGCGGCGCTCCTCACGCCATGTTACAAAGACTTCACAGTACAGATAGTGGTCATTAATGTCAGTCCACCATTCAAGGGTGCAGTTACGATGAACTGATGCGTGTAGATGACTTAGATTGATGCGCAAATGGTCACAGAATAAAGTTATTATAAATATATTTGTAAACAGTATTAAAGAATTATCAGTTGTTGATGCGTATGTGGCCAAATAAGGCCATGCATGCTCTTCGTGAAGTTACGGTTGTCCTTTAGTTAGTTTAAATTCGTTCTTATATGGGACCGTGTAGATATCGCATGGACACACAAACCTGAAAAAAAAGAGGTAAAACTTGTCTGTCAAGGTTGTTGCAATCCGTGTCGCCGGGGACGGCACGTGCAGGACGGGCACCTGGTATAGGCAACCCATTGGCTGTATGTTTGGCGCCGTTTCGACTCTGAAGGGAGTGCGCGCGAAGTCGACCATTTTTCTAAGTATTTCGGATCGTTAATCCAGTCCATATGTAATTATTATATACTACTGTCTTGCTGCATATACTACCAATGTTTTGTTATCTTTTTAGTGATATTCTCTCGATACTTTAACACTTTCTTTGAAGGCCTCCGATAAAGTTGAGGTGGATAAAGTGCGAAATGGTTGAACACTCCGATGGCACACATGCGTCAGCATTGATTTTTATTGTTTACTCATGGCAGACAGTAGGTTCATGTTCTTAACAATGGGTTTTAACATTATTCATGGAAGGCTTGAATAGTTAAATTGTGCACAATGCTACCTTGATGAGAATATTGTATGTATTTTTCCGCATGGGAAGATAAGAACCGCAGGAGAGACTTGCAGTTGTCTATACAAGGATTTTCCCCCGTCGCTTGCGCGGGTGAGGGGAGAGGTTTAGCAGTCGTGCCTCGAAATGGAAAAAAACACTGAATCGTGGGAGCACTCAGTCTCTCGCTAATACCGGTAAATTATCCAGAGTGAGGGCCTTTCCTGTGTCGTTTTTACACTCCCGCTGCAAATATGTTATAGCACCGACAGACACTGAAGTGATGTTAAAAGTAGTCTTTAATAAAATACGACAGTTTTTACGTGCTGTAGTGTGCATACATCTGACCTCGGGCATCTGACTTTGGGTATGTATGTATTATAGTGAGTTTCCCAATAAATTGTACAGATCAGACTTGCTCCATTTTATTCTGCACTAGTATTATTGATGATGACGGAGAAGCGGCTTGAGGGCGGTAATCGAAGACCTTGACTTTTGACAATTTGCACGTGACAACATGCAGCGTATGAGGACCATTGGTCAGGAAAGGGGGGCTGGATTGAAAACAAATTGTAGCCATTGTTAAAGGAAGGTCTTTTTAAATACTGGATTGTGACTAGTTAATGTCACCTGAGAATGCAAACTACTAAGTTTACACTGGAACCCATGCACCAAAACCGGCAAGCGGACGACACTACACACACATTCTTAGTGTTTATAACGAAACATTTAATTCGCACGATAGGCTGGCCTCTAGCCAGGGTAATAATAATAGTGTTTTCCAAATGTAGGGACCAAGGGCCGTATTCATAATCCCCACGTAGTTTACGCACGAAAAGTGCATTTTTATCTTCGCCTCACTAGCTCATTTCGGTGGTGCTCGTTATCAAGAAATCCTCTTCGATATAATTTTAACACTTTCTTAATTCAGAAAGTCCACTTCTTGGGTGACTAATGTATTTTAAATCCGATAATCGCTCGACAAATCTTCAACTTCGCGCTAAGTCTAGTGGCGTAGCCTAAATGGCGATTATGAATACGGCAGACATGGGGTACTCGTAATCGATTAGATCTACATTTCCAAATAATCGTAATCGATTACATTTCCAAATAATCGTAATCGATTACGTTTCCAAATAATCGCAAATTGATTACATTGGTTTTAAAAGCAATGTAATCGTAATTGATTACATTGCTAATGTAATCGTAATCATGATTACTTTTGATGATTACTATGTTCACTCCAGCTGTTTTAGCGTCACACTTTTTGTGTCAGTCGATGCCAGTATCATATATGGAAACTGGCTTTTAGAGTCCTACTGTAGATATGCACCCCTCCCTCCTCCCAACCACCCCTACCCTTCCGGTCCTTTGTGCCAAACCCTGAGACATAACCGGATATAACAAATTAGGCTGGCTGTGTACCCGAAAGTGGACCACCTTCTAATCCCATAATTGTCTTGTTTGCATTGGATAACTAGGGATGGTCCAGTGCAACCTGTATTGTTGGGAGTGTGTGTGTGGGGGGTGGGGGGGGGGAGGGCATGGGATGGGGTTGGATACTTGTGTTATTGTTCCATGAATACATGGATTGAAAGAATTGTTGTTATAAAACGAACTCGACAGGGTTCAGTAGTGGGGCGCGGCAGCGGATGGCCCAGCTGTCCCCATGTCATACAGCATTATGGGTTCTTTTTTTACCTGCCTGTCCTTTAACATGGAGGCCATACGTTCTATTACGTTGTAATCTTAAAATAACTGATTAGGATCGAGGATTGTTCTTGAGAAAGTGACTACAGTGGGCTGTAACCCTCCGTTAATGCCTTAAACAAATTTTGTCAAGAATTTAACACCGAACCCTATGATCAGAAATCTGCCGCTCTCCCAACCAAGCTGCCCAGTCTTCATATGTGTGACCCGCTCATCCAATGTTTAGTTTGTTGAAATAACTACTTGAACGTCTAGTCCATGGTTCATATATTGAAAAAACGTAATCGATTACTTTCATATTTCCTGTAGTCGTAATCATGAAATCTCTAAATAATCATAATCGATTACATTTACAATGTAATCGCCCCATGCCTGGAATACAGCCATATATAAGACAACATTGAAACCATTTAATGAATCTCAACATATCTACAATAGGCACAAAAGAAATCTAAATATCCTGTAAAGATTTGTCTTCGTGGAGTTTAATTGCACACTGAACAAATATGATCAGCTTTCTTTGATCCTGTCGCAATGTATTTTGATGCCGGACATTCATGAGGTAACTAGATGGTGAACAAAACTATTTGTTTAAAACTTTTATAAAATACTACATGATCTTGTGCGCTCAGAAATATTTGCAAGTTCAAGTCCTGCCTTAAATTCGATGCCTCGATAACTGGAGTCTCAATCGCGGGTGGGGGGGGGCAAAACTCTTTATCTCTTATAAAAAGATATGACACAGGAGTGTTGTAGCCCCCCTTCTGGTTTTAGTAGGGTTTTAAACTGACAACGTTGAAAGCCTTCCAAGCGCACCGTCTATTTCATATTATTTTACAATGGACAGTCGACCAATTCAGCTTGGTTTGATCATTGTTTTTCCCGACGCATAATACATGCTTGGCATAATTTGGCTCCAGACCACCTAGATACAACTGATTCCTTCGTTTTATTTCGGCTAAAACGTTATAAGCTTGACATGCTTTGACTAGGTTTTCCGAGGTGAACATTAATATGTGAATTCGCTGTTGTGAACCTCGTAAAATAAATAAAGTTTATATAAAAAAAAAATGCTTTGACTAAGTTTGAGCTGTTGTCAGTGTTGTGTTCCAGACAAGGGACAATTAAAATACCCGCCATCCGCCTCTTCAAAATCATAGATCTGCCCTTATTTATTTTCAAGTCATATAAATTAATGTCGAAACTTGAAATTTAGATATCACTGGAGTTTATTCATCCGTCTTACGTCTTTTAATTTTAGCCAAACCGCAGGGCCACGAGTAGCCCCAAGGGACCCCAGGAACAGTTTCTCAGTTCTAGATGGGTACCAATCGGGGTCCCTCGGGGCTAGGCCACGAGTTGAGCGCGATTAGCTGATTAAATTACATTATACTCGTTAGGTGTCGCTGCACTGCTATGCCACCAGTCTTCATGTAGATGGCGCGTCGCGTCACAAGCGCCATTTCTGTGGTCACCACCATAGATTAACTCGCAGTTAAAACTGCTATGTCAAGCAACGTATTACCACAATCTCATTGAGGTTCTACTGAAAAGCGATATTTAAAGAGTGCAAAAGCGTCTCTCCCGCGTTGCGCATATGTTACCTCAGATCGCTGCAACTACTATCGTAGCCCCCTGGTGGCGGCACTCGGACTCTACGTTGGTCACGTGACCGACTTAAATGACATTTCTTACGCGTCGGGGAAATTTTATATGCCGCATTTGAAATATCGCGCTCCATATCCAGCTGTCAAACTTCTTTTTATCGACTTTCGGTGCTTTGTGGGAAAGGTTGCACCCGCTTTTGGAGGTATTGCAAGACTGGTGTCTGGAAACGGCAGCTGTTGTTTACCACAAATTTCTCACAAAGAAATCTAGGTCATCAGCTGATTGCAGCAAGACGGACAGCGGGTGGCACTCTCTCGTTAGCGCCGGGCCTGAAGTAAAGCGAAGGGCGGAGGTTTGTAGGATGCTGTGTTATACAATTGATTAAGACGCTGTTCGAGGGAAACTGGAGTATCGATAGCCGCATTAATTAATGGCGAAATATTCTGATATATCTTTACTTTCCGCAATGTATGACGAACGGGTTCAGATCCAGGACAGGAAACCAGTTTCAGGCAGTTCCGAGATCAGCTGTTCAGGTTGGTCGTTGGCCGCCCGTTGGGCAAGCCGTGGAGGCCATTATGACACGGTGACGGCTTGAGGCTGCAATTTAGCATTCCTTTTTCACATATTCCTTACCTGTTTTTGTTAGATTTCTCATTTCGACATGGGGGTGAACATGGATTGAAATGTTTTAGCTAGTGTATTAATAGATTAATGACGGCATAGCATTTGCTGATTTCTGCTATCGGAAAAAAATTGCCGGTGTAGAAAGTTGGATATGCCAAACGTCTTCAAATGTGTCTAGTACGTTACCAGGTACAATTTATAAATGGCCCAATACCTTAGATGTGATAATGAAATAGGTCATATAACTCACAGAGCTCAATTTAACAGCAGAAGATTTTGTCAGCACAGATTCAGGAAAAAAAGTTATGTGAACTGTTACAAATGTCCTTATTATACATATTAAATTAGTTTGCTTACAAAAATTCATAATGCATACATTTGATGAAATTCAAATTGTCTGCACTCTTAGTTAGGCTATTAGGTTAGCAAGCTATATACAAATACGATGCCTTTTATATAATTCATTTTATATATATTCCTTTATAAAATTGAAATGTTGATGATCTGGATGAATACTTAAAGTTACTATTACAACAAAAAGTAAACATTCATTGTGATCCAAATCTGGCGGAGAAAAAACGTGTGTACAGTGACGTTGATGTGCTGGTGACGTAACACGCATGAAGTAATCTCCGCCAGGGCGAGCGCCAATGACTAACGTTCGTTATTGGCCAGGATTCGCGACTAGCAGCGCCTCCTTGAGGCAGAGTCTTATACAGTGTTTACAGCTGTTCCAACAGCCACGGCGCCTCACGTGATCTGACGGAACACCCCCGCCGCAAAATTTGTTGAAATAGTAACTTTAAAAGCTTCACTTTTTCTGAATGGATTGCATTAACTTTCCAGGTAAATTATGCTTATATATAACTTCTTATTATTGACATACTGGAAGTTCCTCAATAATTGTATCAGTAAGTAATATACTTTCATATTATTTTCAGAAAAACGATGCGGTATGGATAACTCTGTTAAGAATGGGGTGGCAGGAACAGTGCCAGAAGAATACTGTGATGAGACGACACCAGCCTTATGGCATGAGCCGCCAATTTCTTGTGGGACACCCATTCCAGGACGGGCAGTTTTACTTAGTGCAACTGTCCCACCACATCTGCACTCAGGGACTTCCACACCTATTATGGAATGTAAATCCTCTGGAGATTCAATATCCATTGTGTTACAGTGCAATTATGATACTAAGTCAGACTGGTCAGAAACAAATTCTGCAATCATGCCAATATGTCGGATTTGTCACATGCCTGAAGAAGAAAAAGATATGCTCATCAGCCCTTGCAGGTGTGCAGGATCTTTGCAGTTCATCCATGGAACCTGTCTGATGGTGAGTAATATATTCATATTCATATATATATTGTATGGGAGCCATTGTGGCTTATCATATATGATAACTTTCAAGCTGCATATATGAAAGCAAATTCCTTATTAACATTGTGATGCCCTCAAATGTTATGTATCATTCAGATCTCAACGTAAAGTACCTGTCAACATTGTGATACTCTTAAAATGTTAAGCATAATGTACCATCTTAATATATAAATTAGCACAGATTCTTTAACAATCACAAGTAGGACTTCTTTTAGTGTTATATCACTGTTTAAAAAAAATGACACAATGCTTCTGGGGGTGGTGACTGAACAGCAGTCTTTTACTTTTGACTTGATGCCATTTGGGAGAGCCAAGAGAGGGTTGGTCTCTATCCCTGAATTTCATACAGTATTTTTCAGTGGTGAAAGCATCCTGATTATGCAAGCAACCAGCTGTGGATTAAATTTAATTAAAACAATCACCCATTCAATGATTACTGTCCTATCACCTTCTTTGCGTCACTTGGGTTTTGCCATTGCAACACTTACCTACACAGGTTCATTAAAAGTTAAATATAAAAATGATTATATTCAATTCAATATAGAGATTGCTTTAGTATAAGCTTTACCTATTTCAGTTCCGAGATGTTGTGTAATAATCATGCATATTGAGCAACCTAAACTAATGCAGGAATCAAGTTTTCTGTATTAAACCTGGGCAGAGGGTTGGTCAGTTGTTGACATCCTGTATCAGGAGGGGAATGAATATGGTAAATAATTTAGACAAGGCCAGTTAGTGGCATAGTGATTTGATGCAATAATAAGTTTTCAGCATGTACTCCTACCAGAGTTATGCCTTCCCATGTGATTCTTACTACACAGGCCAAATTAGGTAAATCAGGGGTTCTAAACCTTTCTTGTGCACTCTGTGTTAGCATGTGGGTATTATTGTAAAGGCCAGGTGTCCGGCTTGTCAATATCCCAGCAATTCCATTTCTTTCTCACCACTAACTTATTACTCACATTTTGCTGTCATAACTTGAAAGATGGATCACATTTTGTCACCTTCATAATATAGTAATAATCCACATCACATACACATCACCCCTTTGTTTCATTGTAACTCATTTAAGTCTTGCATGTTATGAGCTTACAGGCATGTGGCTGTTTGCATGAGATATTGGCAGAGACCTGAAATCTGGCCTGTGGTGTTGCAGGAAACACTTTGAATGTGTTATAGATGTATATCTTATAGATAAGTCCATATTTTACAGATACACATGGATAGATGTGGCCTATCTGTTTTATTCTGATCTTCATTCTTCCTTCATGATATATTTACCATTTTTGTCTTCTCTTTAATTGTAGAGGTGGTTAGAAATAACAACAAAGAAGTCAAGAAAGCCTCCCAAATGTGAATTGTGTCATTATCAATACCACAGGCATAAAAAATTCAAAGTAAGTTACAGTTTATTATAGTAAATATACTGTTACTTGTTGTTCAGTGCATCATTTGCATACTATCACTGCCTTCAGTCTCTGAACATAAGAATGGCAGGGGAGATGATGTGGAAATGTTGCTATGGTATAATGTATTCTTAAATAAGTAATATTTATCTTGTGTTTATTGTATCATTCTGGGAAGTCCCCATATTGTTTTTCAGTCAATATGTTGCATCTCCTCAATGTGCTACATAGTTTTCGTGTTGCCTGATCGCTATACGAATAATTTTCTTGTTTCAGTTTCATCACTGGCGTTTTCCACGGGTTTCAAGGCAAGACAAAGTGCTTCACAGCATCTTCATTTTCAATCTCATCATCATGATTGCCTGCGCTGTTGCCACCGTTATGTGCTTCTTGTCTGACAAGGCGCAGATTAGTCACGCCCCACGTAACAAAGTGGACCTCACACGGGAGGAGATTATCACCTTATCCTGCGGGGTGCTCTTCTTCGTGTCTTTCTTCATCGCCATGTCTGTACAGATCAAAGCCAAACACACTGTATACCAACTCTTTGTCAAATTCATCATGCAGAATATGGAGTGGGAAATTGACGCCTACGACAAGTCTAAGGACTCGATGTACATGGTGAAAGGAGGAACCCGCAACTTCGTGTGATCGGATGTAGTTCGCATCGCCTGCTAACAAAATCCCAGCCTACTTCAGCAATATCACTGGATCTCAATGGATTGCCTGCAGTTTAGGGCACCTTGGATGTGGAGTTTTTGCTGATTGTTGTCACAGTTCTATAGCCATCGCTTACTTTAGTGAAGGATTTTTGTTGCTGTACATTCATCTACGGTTCCTACTCGTCATTTCGCTTCATGATTATTTGTAGGCTAATGTTACAAATTGTAACAAATTCCAATTCATGGCATGGATTGCGCGAATGTGTTTCATATTAAAACCGCGAATGTCATATGATTACTTACAATAATGAGCGTATCGCTTATTATTGTTGCTTATTAAGGACTGCGGAGCTAACGATATTCAATGGGAGGTTTGTATCTCTACATGTGCTCTGATGGGCTAATTAAGTGATGATCTGTGACCTGTTCAACAACCTCTGACAACCGCAGTACGCGCCACGTTTGTACACTGGGTTATGTGAACTATCTGGGTCCTCAATTTAGGACTGTCCGAGTGAAACAAGGTCATTTACCTATGTGCTATAGTTCTATCTTAGTATGTGTTGACGTGAAGTTTATATCTTAGATAATACCGTAACCCCTATATAGAAAAGTAGCTTTGGCAAGATATTTGTTTTTCTAGAATATTTTCAGGCTTCATATCTGAGCAAATTGGAACAGTCGTGGTTACGAATGCATTTGAGGCTAATTGTTAATAGCACTAGGGACATGAAGGTGAAAAACACGGTTGCATCCGAAGGAGATAAATGGATATGTATTTATTATTAATTATAAATAGTTATAAGAGTCTATTTATGATAATTTGCAGATTAACCTTGGCCAAATTTAATTTGGCCAAGCCAGCATTTCACGTGGTGCAATCCGTGTAAAACCCGGGTTTTATCGGTCCCTGGATTTTCCAACTGTTTTGTGTGTGTCTGTGACGATGGAAGCATGAAGTTACCCAAAGCGACCCAGTGGAACTGGACGTTGCATCCGTAAAGAAGGGTATAATCATTTTGGAAGTATGATGCACTGTTTAAACACTTGAAAAGATCTTCAGCGTTTTTGGGTGCGAATTTTGGAAATTACGCTTTTTTATTATTGGGCATGATGATTTCCCGTTAGTACTATGGTTAACAGTTTTTCAGCTAGTATATTATCAGTGGATGTGTTGAAACAATTTGACATAACTGTAGTTGTTTATGTACATATTGGGTTCTGTACTGGCGCGCCAACCGTGGCCAGCTCACCGCAATACATGCCACGACCTCTTGTCGAAGCTTCGTCAACCACCTGTTCAAGTAACATTAGAGGCTAAACGTCTACTCGACCGTATTTTGCGTCTGGCCGGTGTCTATGAATGATATTATAATGTCATTTATTCGTTTCTATCTCGGGTCAGGTCATGTTGTGCAACACGTAGTTTATTTTTTTCTCCGAACACATGCTACATGGCTAACCATTGGCAACGCGCTTCATTTGGATTGACGCTTGACGTCACACGAAGCGTTGGAAAGTGAGTGATAGTGAAAATGTACACAATGCTTGTGCTTCAATGGCATGGTATCAAACGATATTTGGATGTAAAAACCCTTTCTGAGCACCTACGTTTCCTTTTAACAGGGGGAGGGGTGTTGCAACAGTTTGTTTGATCAAGAGTTTGTCAAGATTCTGAGGTGAATGTATTATACCACAGACCTTATAGTGTTTATGCAATAAGGTATCGGTCACATCTTAGCTTAATTATTGAGCTAGCTAGATAGGTGCCTTCATTAAAGGAGGGTATGAAAACACAAACGTTGCGGTATTAGGTGATTCGCTGGTCGAATATCAGCGTTTGTAGATGGGTCTGCCGACAAAACGATATCGACCAGTGCCTTTGGTTATAATGATATGCACATTCGGACTGGAATGTACGGGACTTCAAACATTCTTGGTTCGCGTCGTCAAAATGGGTTGTTTCATTCCCTTAATCGTGGAACACCCTTGTGTCATAGACCCTTTTTCTCCCTCTTTATTGTCGCCGTTGTGAAGTTAGTGGTTTAGAGGGTATTTCTCGTCGATACGTTAACCATGTGTATTGGGCGTCCCGTCACAGCAGTGGTGGTCTTTCACACGAACTTCTCTCGCATGTTGTGGAATCTGAACATTTCTACAGTGGTTTCTCTTTAACCTCTCCCTCATTTGTTTTATTATGCTTAATTAAGAAGTTGCGCAGTATTTTTGTAATAAGCCTATGCGGACCTATGTAAGTCCCCCACCCCACACGCCATGTAGTGTTATTGTACCAATCGTCACGTGGAAATGTTTATTTACTCTGCGTGTCAAGTGCTGTCTTGTGTAACTGGTTTATTCTTTGTAAAGTGTTGGATCTCTTCAAATTCTAGTGACTCGTTATATTTCCAGCATTGTAGATATTTTAATAAAATTAATATTTGATATCGAGAAAACTGTTTTGTTTTTAACTCCTAATCGACGTGGTTCGATAGTAATACATTGATAATTAGCTTGTATGTGTACTGTATTACACCGGCCAGTAATCCACTGTATTTCCATTTGCGTAGACACTTACACACATTTGTTTTCTGCGGGTATTTACTATTCATAATTTCTTTGTTCGAATTCTGTAAAACATATCAGTAAACACTTTGTGATATTTATGTTCGTTTATTCAAAGTTTATAACTTACAGGTACTACCAGCAATGTTATGCCGCTGGGGTACTTTGGTCGAAACGAGTCGTATGAGCATTATGGGTTCAGGAATGGACGGAAAACTGCTGATCATCCCACACAAAGGCCTGAGTTACAGATGTGCGCCCACAGACAGACACCTGTCACATACCATTCCATTACTAGTTCTCTGCCAACCCGTATATGGATTAATATGTACACAGTTCATCCACAAGGCGGAAAGAGCAGGTGGTGTGTTTAGGCCACGGCCAGATACGAATTGTTATGACCTGGAAAGTATATATGTTGATAATTATGGAAATAATTCCAAGAGTGAAGACTGTCTTGCCACACCCGCTGTAGTTCTCCACAGATTGATCTATGCTCCCACAAACAAGAGGACAAAAAATTGTAGTTTTAGTAAGGTTATCATTACTTATGAACTGTTGGTGTTTTTAGGCCACTTCGGTGCCAGGGGGTTGGGGGGGGGGGGGTGATGGGATGCTCCCACATTAAAGAGGAAACGTGGCAGAACAGCTGCTAATACCAGCGAGGCAGTAGTAAAACCACTCTAACCCAGACACAACCACAAGCCGGTATCATCGCTGGCTTGTGTCCTAATACCGGGATGCTTACCTCACCCATAGATGACAAAGATTTGCATTGCAGGCGTGCCTGCAAGTAATAGCATAGCGAGCAATGACATAAACGCTTCATATAAGTTACGCAATTGTTGCTTCGTTACTTCCGTAACGAAACCTCGCTTACAGATATATACAGGGGGGTGAGAACATAAAAGGTTGAACGGGAAAGACCACATTACGCAGATACAGGACGTCAATATGACGAAGTCTCCAAAACGAGACATCTTGTCACGACAGATAACACTTGCCAGGCATCAAATTACAGCATAATGAAACAATTAGTTTTAGAGTCAATGACCCTGGGCCACGCTATTCCTATACTGCTGGCAGAGAAACAAGCAGGACGGCGAAAGCCCAGGCAACCTACATAACCAACACATTAGCGAGCGACCTTACTGGCCAAGCCATATGAAACGAAACGGATCAGTCTATTTATAGCGAGTCTGAACATTTCTTTTGTAAGGGTTCTGAAAGGATGAGGCGCTCAGCGGTCACTGAAACGCGATGACCTGACATTTTTACATGGTTACGGGTTGTTAACAGTATGCCTTCAGGCATCGACATGAGCCTCCGACCCTGGTTATTGCCCCAGGTCACTGTGCCGCGACACCGTGACGTCATGCATAGCAGCGATTGCATATTTCACAGTGGACGGTCCACACCGGTGTCAGGTCAGGTCGGGTCGGGTCAGGTCGCTTTAGGTCAATCGATCACTGCCGTGCGCCTACATCAAACCACTCTCCACTCACGATGCGGTCACATGGCTACTAAGTGCAAACCAGCCACAATCGCTGGGACCCTGTGAAACAACGTGAAAAAAGAAAAACCTATAACACAGTAATAAAGTAGTTTCCCCTAAAGGGTCAGATCTTTCAACGAAACTAAATCAGTATTCTAGTATTGTCAATTAATTAATACATATTTAACTTTTGACGATCTTATTTAATCAACAATTATTCACTGAACTAATCCCCGGGGTTCAAAAGTATTGGCTTTTCACTTGTCCTCGTGTAAGTAACATTTTGGGCATGGGCCCAAGACGAAGATAACTAGTGTAACATTGAAATAGGTGAACACGGAATCCAGCATATATGTGTCCTTTTTATCAGCGTATTTCTCTCACCAGGTCCGCTACACATAGAATCTCTTTGTAAGTCGTTACAGAATGATTGACGTGACAACTTAACATCGTGTTTATGGGTTACCGCCAGTACATCTAGGGTAAAGACGCCCTGACCTACTTCCGACAAATGCTGCGACTTACTTTTCCACCATGTTAAATCGTAAATGCAATGGTGCTGACGGGTACTTTGTGAGTCCGTACAGAGTGGATCGCCTGTCGGCAAGTACTGATGCGAACGATACAGCAGCACCGTTCAGTAAATACTAACGCCATTAGTCACTTTCTGTGAAAGGTGTACACACGTTTGACAGATACCTCTCAAGGTTTATTAACAACCTGCTCGAAAAAATTATCTGAAGGACTTTCTTGTGTAATTTCGTATATCAATATTATCCAGATAATCCAAATCCACCACAATTGATGAGTGACCCTTTCCATAGACCCAGTCAGCCTAAGTTAAGAGTCCTACAATACCAGACATGCTGTCTACTATATGAAAAAAAAGAGCTACTATTGAGCACTTGTCCTGGAGTCGGACCGCAAACTAAGTGGTTACATTTGCCTTTTTAATACCCTCCAAGTTACCACACTTAACCTAAGTTCGTAAAATATACGCCGTAAAGATTCCGAGAGTTTGTCCGGATTGGGTGAAGAATGCCTAAGCAGATAGCGCAAGCACAGTCACGTGATTTCCAGCACGAGTCGATCATTATGTAACAACGTACGTGATGAAGTAAACGTGGGTGACAAGATTGGAGCGTGATAGTGGTCAGCTAGACGAGGGGATTCGAATCTGCAGAGCAGCTTGTCCACCCTGCCACGTGTTATCACCAATAAGTCATGATCCGGGGGGCGTTGATGCCGGGTTAAAGGTTCAACTCTCCCGTATATATCCCCTCATCACTCGCATCCGCGTTGCTAAAACATTCCACTGTCGAGCGCTGTGGTCCTCGCCACTATCGTCCCACTATACGCCGTGTGCTAGGCCAGTCGTGGCCCACAAAGCAGCATATCCCGAGACCTGGCTCACTGGGGAAGATGTAGGGTTGGGGTGGAATTGCTTTCAGGAGAAAGGGACCGGACGCTATGTGATATTCGGACGTAGGCGGGGATTTCTGAGTTAGTACAGAGTCCGCAATGGGTCTGCAATGCGCTTGCATTAATTATTGATCGTGAAAACAGCGTGTGTTTAAAGTGCTGAATGGAGTTATCAGGATTGTCTATGTAAAGCAGCTATGGCGATCTGGGTCGACCAGCTATCCAAGCCACCGACAGTGGTTATGACTGACATCGGCTTTTAGCTCGGGAGCATATAGATACCTGCCTGAAGACATAAAGCCGGGCGCTATTAAGTTACCTGATGTTGGCCGTACACCATCAGTGGATATTTTGCGGACATTACCTGAAGAATGTTTGCGCTAACTTGTTATAAAGATGATCCCTAGAGTGATGCGCCGGGACGTGCTTTTCCTATCGCTTCGTCTTATAATTCTAATAAACATGACCCACAATATAATTATTAGTGATAAATCTATCATGGATCCGTACTTTACTTCCGCAGTGCTCTCAGGTGCAAATAAGGTTTGAAACAGTTTGTATTATCTGTAATGTTATCCTGCCGGGACTGACCATTAAGCCTTAAATTGTGTGTTTATCATGCATGTATAATAAATCAAACAGATACATATATGTACAGAAACAAACCCCAGTAAAACACTTAACATGGTTGGAGGAGTAGATTTCATAAATACCAAGCAGGGCAGTCTGTTACGTAAACGGGGGCTCTAGCAATGCTAACACTTTTTGTGTTGGCAGAAAGCAGTTCACCAAAAAGCAGACGACATTTGACGGGACTCACCGCGTTGCGACTGGCAACCCGTGCGCCATTGGCGCGAACCGGCAGCTGAGTCTGCAGCGTCGCTTGCGATCCTGGCAGGCCTTGGACTGGAGGTTGGACTGGCGGAGCCCTATGGGAATAGAACACCAGACATTGACCCCATTAATAACACAGCAGCCGGCAAACTGGGGCGACGCGAGGAATGTCAATACGCCTCTTGATTGACACTCGACTTTCATCTGCATGGACTTGACCCTGAAAGCATGCTTTCAACTGAAATATGGTGAACTAACTGTTTTTAGGTTTTATATATTCGAAAAAAGCAGAACCCATGTGGTTTTTATTACAAGAGAAGGTAGCAGCGTGTTATCTGCGGGCGTGCGTGACCGGCCGACGGCAATGTCGCGTTCAGAGGACCTGTACCCGAGTGCAGTTTACATCATTTGGCCCGGCCTTGAATGTACTGGCAAGTACATTCATTAGGCGAACCCTTGTACTGTAATGCTATACATGTGGGACGAATCTGTTGATGGCGAGATTGACCCCTTTACTGGAAGTGTTCAGTGTCCATTATTTAATATTCGAAGTGCCCACTGTCGTGAAACACCTGTAAAACTGTGTCGGTGTCGAATTTTGAAATATTCATCGCCTACATATGAAATATGTGCCAATCTCGGGGGTCGATAGCCGTTTATAAATGACAATGCCAGGGGTCGCCATTCATCTCTTGGACCCATACCCATTGTAAACAAATATCCCAAGCCGAGTTGACACATCCATCGCCATCGAGAGCGATGATATATCGTACTATCAATGGAACCGGCGTGGTCCAACGTCACTGTCGAAACGCCAGCAATCCTTTGTATTCACCGCATTGACCGGTTAATGCATTCAGTGCCATCCCCCGGTGGAAACCCCCACCACACCTACTAATACGTCAAACCATCCATCCCCACATGACCCATCACATTCATACATTAGCTCTACAGCTGCACTCTGGGGCCGGCCCAAAAGCTCAGTGGGCTAGAGCGCTGGCTTTCAGTGCTCTGGCTTCCCGGGAGTCTAACAGCACGTGGATCGATGGTTCGAGCCCCGCTGTGGTCATGTCTGTGTGGTCGCAGGATAAAGATCCCATGTCTTTCTTCGCAAAGAGTAGGGGGTTACCCCCGGGGACATGGCTCCACTCTCCCTTCCTTCTCCCATTGACGCGATATGACCAAAAGTGGTTAAAGCGTCCCGAATATACAACCAACTCCAGCTGCACGCTTCTCAATAACGGACGATTGGCATATGTATATATATATAAGAGTAAAAAACCCGTACAGACCTTGGGGCGTTAGCAGGGACGGCGTTGGCAGGGGTAAGGCTCGTGATGTCTACTCTGGGGAGGGAGATTCTGATTACTCTGCTGCCTGGCCGGGCCTCCTGTGTTGTGGTGCCGCTCTGAAGCATTTCACAACACAATTAATAAATATATATATATATCACCTAAAAACAACCTCTTCATAATTCTTTATATTCACGCCTTAGACAAAAAAAAACACCTGATTACAGTCACAATAATGAATTGCATTTCCATAAACAAGGCATACGTAATTTGTTTGAAAAATGTACTAAATATTTTGTGTACTTTTTAATGTATATTAGTAAGATAATCAAATAACCGTTATGTTGCGTAAACATAAGACAACCCTCGGGAGTGTCTCGATAAAATGCCGTTCAACTAATTAACTCACAAAGCACAGACAGCGTACAGACGGTAGGGACAGGTGTCGATTCGGACCCAATGAGTCTGCACAGCTGACTCACCGGGCCAAATAGGGGAGTGGGGGCAGAGGGGGCCGTAGGTGACCCATCATCCTGATCGTGGGGGATGGGTGAGATGGAGGGGGATACTGCTCCGTCCCGCACAGACCCAGCCTTCTGCTGTAATGTTCAGAAAGTACTGGATAAAAACGGGTAAACAGGCACAGATCCAATTACTCTACCTAATAACACAGAAGTAGCCAGTTCTTTAAGTTCCTTGTTTGACGTTTGACGTTGTACGAGGATCGGCGCAGCTTAGACACGCGACGGTTAAAGTCAAGGGGACGGATTAATGGAAATGGTCTTTTAATGCCACCTTTGTGCATACATGACACGCAATGGGTCCAAGGAATTTTCTGAGATAATTAGAGACATGATCCATGCCCCAATTTCAAGATTCAGACACCGAATACGATCGAGCATTGAACTCGGGTACATAGGTCCGAATGAAATGAAATGTTGGTGTTTTAGGCCACTTTTGTGCACATACAGGCTAAATTGGGCCAAGGAACCTCCCGGGACGATGAAGGATGAAGGAATGAAACATGCCCCAGATTAGGTGCCCGGGCCCGGATTCGAACCCAGGACCTATTGATCTGCGGTCTAGTGCGCTAACCACTACACCAGGGAGGCCCCACATAGGTCCGAAGCTCACTATGTGAATAAATACAATCATAGTCATATATACATAAAATGCGTAGTCATATATACATAAAACGTCTCAATACTTGGCAATGTAAGCGCGTTCACCCCGCTGGCCACCGTACATCAATATGTACCCCGCAGCACAATACCGTCAACCCACGACAAAGCCATTGGCTAGGTAGTGGCATGCATCAATGCGGGTCACAGGAAGATTTGCATACGATAATACAACAAGTAAACGATACAGTAAAAATAACTACGCAAAAGTTAGGAATTATATATTAACTAATTTGACGTGGATGGTGATCTCTGCACTGTAAATTTGTGGTTCGTGATCTTACAGGACACGTGGAAACGAATGTGTTTGTCCAAAAGGCAAAGGCTTTAGCAGGTGGTTTTGTCGCGTGTGCTCAGCGTTCCGGGTTGGGTCTTCAGACATAACCTTATCTATATTTACCATGCGTCGAGGTAACAGCTATGACTACGCACTGAATTTAGCCGCTAAATGCCTTTCATTTCCGTCGTGTCGAGGACCCAGTAGAGTAGGGACAATAAATTTGCAGGCTGACATATACTAACGCACTGTAAAACCACTCGATATTTTAACGCCTACAGCCATTAACGTGGGCGAGCCGGTATTGACGGTGCACCCGGGATCGGCTGACACAACTAGTCCACAGCGCAGTGGCAGTGGTTTTCAGAATGACCTAACCAGACAGTAATGTGGAAAACGTAGAATGATGATATCAGCGCCAAGATCTATAACCACAGGCAGAAAGGAGGCATGTATGATAATGAGGCCATGTCAGTTCCCCAAACGAGTTCCCCAAACACCCATAACATGGCAGGCATTTGTGACCGGTGAGTGATTTCCCCAAACACCCATAACATGGCAGGCATTTGTGACCGGTGAGCGACTTCCCCAAACACCCATAACATGGCAGGCTTTTGTGACCAGTGAGTGACTTCCCCAAACACCCATAACATGGCAGGCATCTGTGACCGGTGAGCGACGTCCCCAAACACCCATAACATGGCAGGCTTCTTTGACCAGTGAGTGACTTCCCCAAACACCCATAACATGGCAGGCCTTTGTGACCGGTGGGTGGCTTCACCAAACACCCATAACATGGCAGGCCTTTGTGACCGGTGAGTGGCTTCACCAAACACCCATAACATGGCAGGCCTTTGTGACCGGTGAGAGACTTCACCACACACACATAACATGGCAGGCCTTTGTGACCGGTGAGTGGCTTCACCAAACACCCATAACATGGCAGGCCTTTGTGACCGGTGAGAGACTTCACCACACACACATAACATGGCAGGCCGTTGTGACCGGTGAGTGACTTCCCCAAACACCCATGACACGACAGGCCTTTGTGACCGGCGAGTGACACGGCAGTGCATGCGCTGTTCTCAAGCCTTCTGTCATCTTGGCGTCAGAGGCATATGCCGAATAAGTGAAAGGGGTTTCAGGCCAGAGCTCCGTACCTAAACATAAAAAAATAGTCAGTACTTTTTACTTACTGCAAAAATTAGGACCACGCGCTTGTCATATAAATTGAAAATCCCATCGGGTTGTATTTAAGGGAGGGGGGGGGGAGGAGGGAGAGGGACGGTTACCGTGTCTAGGCGGGGTCAGCGACCGGTCGCAAAGGCCTATCATGTTATGGATGTTGGGGACGGGGGGTGGGGGGGGGGGGGGCGAGGGGATGAGGTCAGTTACGGCAACATTTAGTCTCCTGCCTGAAACCCGTTCCACGTTTTTGTCATCACATGTCTCTGACACCAATATGACCGAGGTTTCAGCTAAGCTTCAGTTATGTAAGACCAGAAGAGGTGCCTTTCAAAGTACAATAAATACAGACATTTTAGGCGTAAACACAAATCTATTTGAAAACAGAAATAATTGTGGCTGCAAACGTAACCAGCGTTCGTTGCGCTATGTCGAAACCTGTTAGAAATAAATCGCGAGGGAACTTCAAATTGGTCGCAGCACGAAGAGCGACCCGATGTCGGACAAAACACAATACCAACCACTGCTCGGCGTGGTAAACAAGCCCCTTCTGCGACTAAACGCGAGCTCAGGCAGACCGGAGTAAGTCAATTTGCGCCCATAGTTTTTGTTGTGGATAATAAAAAGCAAGAAATGTTTACATGCACCGGCCCCATCACCTCGGGCCAGCTAATGGCTCCAGGGGTGGCAGAGAGAGGAGCAAGCCGTCCCGAAATAGTCGTGTCAGCTCGGAGCCTGTCAGCAACAGGCGGACCGCAACGGGACATCAGCAAAGATAATGTGGTTCTACAACTGTCGTCCTACATGTGCACGGTAAACCCCTACCCCCCAACACACACACACCCTTCCCAAAAAATACAGCAAAATTGGATTCCACCTTAAATAACAAACGCGTTGTCATTATTTTTTGCAGTAAGTGTTGGGGAGAATGTACGAATGTTTTGTGTTGGGGTGTCCGCGGCCCCACCCCGTCTGTGGCCAAGCCTACCCCGCCCCGGCTGTCCCAAACTCCCCACTCCCCATGCTGTACCGGGGTAAGATAGTATTGTCCCAAACTCCCCCCCTCAACGAATTCCACTCTTCGTCAACAATACGATGACAGAAAACCACCTCGCCGCTACATTCCTAGTCTATGTAATGAGGCTCAAAGACAACGTCTGATGACACGTACAATCTGACACGAGAAAAAAATCAATTAAAAACGTATAAAGTGGGATGGATTGTTTTTTTAAGTCACTTCATTTGGGGCACCAGGAATCATCTGTCAAGCGGGATGCACAGTGCGTGTGAGAACCCGGTGCAGACAGACACCACGGCACCGGGGAGGCGACCGTCAGCAGCGTCACCTGGGGACTTCAAAATGAAGCTGCTATATATGCAGAACAGTCGCTCGCCGCTAAGGCATCATTCCGGCGATACAGGGAGCACCTGCGACTACTTCTCCAGACAGTCTGGGTTCTCTTTGTAGCGACAACCTTCATAGTCGACCTCTGGATACTTTTCATCCCCCCTCCCCTTCACATTACCCAGACACGACCATCCTATCCGGACCGGGATTCAACCTCACTCCCCGGCCGGGGTCCAACCCCACTCCCCGGCCGGGGTCCAATGCCACTCCCCGGCCGGGGGTCAAAACTCACTCCCCGGCCGGGGTCCAACCTCACTCCCTGGCCGGGGTCCAACCTCACTCCTCGGCCCGGGGTCCAACCCCACTCCCCGGCGGGGGTCCAATCCCACTCCCCGGCCGGGGTCCAACCCCACTCCCCGGCGGGGGTCCAACCCCACTCCCCGGCCGGGGTCCAATGCCACTCCCCGGCCGGGGGTCAAAACTCACTCCCCGGCCGGGGTCCAACCTCACTCCCTGGCCGGGGTCCAACCTCACTCCCCGGCCGGGGTCCAACCTCACTCCCCGGCCGGGGTCCAACCTCACTCCCCGGCGGGGGTCCAACCTCACTACCTGGCCGGGGTCCAACCTCACTCCCCGGCCGGAGTCTAACCTCACTCCCGTCCGAGGTCCAACCTCACTCCCCGTCCGGGGTCCAACCTCACTCCCAGGCCGGAGTCCAACCCCACTCCCCGGCCGGGGTCCAACCTCACTGCCCGTCCAGGGTCCAACCCCACTCCCCGTCCGGGGTCCAACCTCACTGCCCGTCCGGGGTCCAACCCCATTCCCCGGCCGGGGTCCAACCTCACTCCGGTCCGGGGTCCAACCCCAATCCCCGGCCGGGGTCCAACCTCACTGCCCGTCCGGGGTCCAACCTCACTCCCCGTCCGGGGTCCAACCTCACTCCCCGGCTGGGGTCCAACCTCACTGCCCGTCCTGGGTACAACCTCACTGCCCGTCCTGGGTCCAACCTCACTCCCCGGCCGGGGTCCAACCTCACTTCCCTGCCGGGGTCCAACTTCACTCCTCGGCCCGGGGTCCAACCCCACTCCCCTGGCCGGGGTCCAACCTCACTCCCTGGCCGGGGTCCAACCTCACTCCCTGGCCGGGGTCCAACCTCACTCCCTGGCCGGGGTCCAACCTCACTCCCCGTCCGGGGTCCAACCTCACTACCCGGCCGGGGTCCAACCTCACTGCCCGGCAGGGGTCCAACCCCACTCCCTGGCCGGGGTCCAATCTCACTCCCCGGCCGGCGTCCAACCTCACTCCCCGGCAGGGGTCCAACCCCACTCCCTGGCCGGGGTCCAACCTCACTCCCCGGCCGGCGTCCAACCTCACTCCCCGGCAGGGGTCCAACCCCACTCCCTTGCCGGGGTCCAACCTCACTCCCCGGCCGGCCTCCAACCTCACTTCCCGGCCGGGGTCCAACCTCACTGCCCGGCAGGGGTCCAACCCCACTCCCTGGCCGGGGTCCAACCTCACTCCCCGGCTGGGGTCCAACCTCACTCCCCGGCCCGGGGTCCAACCTAACTTCCCGGCCGGGGTCCAACCTCACTCCCCGGCGGGGGTCTAACCTCACTCCCCGGCTGGGGTCCAACCTCACTCCCCGTCCTGGGTCCAACTTCACTGCCCGTCCTGGGTCCAACCTCACTTCCCTGCCGGGGTCTAACTTCACTCCTCGGCCCGGGGTCCAACCCCACTCCCCTGGCCGGGGTCCAACCCCACGCCCCGGCCAGCGTTTAACCCCACTCCCCTGGCCGGGGTCCAACCTCACTCCCTGGCCGGGGTCCAACCTCACTCCCCGGCCGGGGTCCAACCCCACTCCCCGGCTGGGGTCCAACCCCACTCCCCGGCCGGGGTCCAACTTCACTCCCTGGCCGGGGTCCAACCTCACTCCCTGGCCGGGGTCCAACCTCACTACCTGGCCGGGGTCCAACCTCACTCCCCGGCCGGGGTCCAACCTCACACCCCGGCGGGGGTCCAACCTCACTCCCCGGCCGGCGTCCAACCTCACTGCCCGGCCGGCGTCCAACCTCACTCCCCGGCGGGGGTCCAACCTCTCTCCCCGGCCGGGGTCCACCCTCACTCCCCGGCGGGGGTCCAACCTCACTCCCCGGCCGGCGTCCAACCTCACTGCCCGGCCGGCGTCCAACCTCACTCCCCGGCGGGGGTCCAACCTCTCTCCCCGGCCGGGGTCCAACCTCAGTCCCCGGCCCGGGGTCCAACGATACACGGAGCACCTGCGAATACTTCTCCAGACAGTCTGGGTTCTCTTCGTAGCGATAACCTTCGTAGTCGACCTCTCGATACTCGCCCCCCCCCGCTCCTTCCTATTACCCAGACACGATCATCTCATCCGGACCGGGGTCCAACCTCACTCCCCGGCCGGAGTCCAACCTTACTCCCCGGCCGGGGTCCAACCTCACTCCCGTCCGGGGTCCAACCTCACGCCCCGTCCGGGGTCCAACCTCACTCCCCGGCCGGAGTCTAACCTCACTCCCGTCCGAGGTCCAACCTCACTCCCCGTCCGGGGTCCAACCTCACTCCCAGGCCGGAGTCCAACCCCACTCCCCGGCCGGGGTCCAACCTCACTGCCCGTCCAGGGTCCAACCCCACTCCCCGTCCGGGGTCCAACCTCACTGCCCGTCCGGGGTCCAACCCCATTCCCCGGCCGGGGTCCAACCTCACTCCGGTCCGGGGTCCAACCCCAATCCCCGGCCGGGGTCCAACCTCACTGCCCGTCCGGGGTCCAACCTCACTCCCCGTCCGGGGTCCAACCTCACTCCCCGGCTGGGGTCCAACCTCACTGCCCGTCCTGGGTACAACCTCACTGCCCGTCCTGGGTCCAACCTCACTCCCCGGCCGGGGTCCAACCTCACTTCCCTGCCGGGGTCCAACTTCACTCCTCGGCCCGGGGTCCAACCCCACTCCCCTGGCCGGGGTCCAACCTCACTCCCTGGCCGGGGTCCAACCTCACTCCCTGGCCGGGGTCCAACCTCACTCCCCGTCCGGGGTCCAACCTCACTACCCGGCCGGGGTCCAACCTCACTGCCCGGCAGGGGTCCAACCCCACTCCCTGGCCGGGGTCCAACCTCACTCCCCGGCCGGCGTCCAACCTCACTCCCCGGCAGGGGTCCAACCCCACTCCCTGGCCGGGGTCCAACCTCACTCCCCGGCCGGCGTCCAACCTCACTCCCCGGCAGGGGTCCAACCCCACTCCCTTGCCGGGGTCCAACCTCACTCCCCGGCCGGCCTCCAACCTCACTTCCCGGCCGGGGTCCAACCTCACTGCCCGGCAGGGGTCCAACCCCACTCCCTGGCCGGGGTCCAACCTCACTCCCCGGCTGGGGTCCAACCTCACTCCCCGGCCCGGGGTCCAACCTAACTTCCCGGCCGGGGTCCAACCTCACTCCCCGGCGGGGGTCTAACCTCACTCCCCGGCTGGGGTCCAACCTCACTCCCCGTCCTGGGTCCAACCTCACTTCCCTGCCGGGGTCTAACTTCACTCCTCGGCCCGGGGTCCAACCCCACTCCCCTGGCCGGGGTCCAACCCCACTCCCCGGCCAGCGTTTAACCCCACTCCCCTGGCCGGGGTCCAACCTCACTCCCTGGCCGGGGTCCAACCTCTCACCCCGGCCGGGGTCCAACCTCACTCCCCGGCCGGGGTTCAACCTCACTCCCCGGCCAGGGTCGAACCTCACTCCCCGGCCGGGGTCTAACCTCACTCCCCGCCCCGGGGTCCAACGATACACGGAGCACCTGCGAATACTTCTGCAGACAGTCTGGGTTCTCTTCGTAGCGATAACCTTCGTAGTCGACCTCTCGATACTCGCCCCCCCCGCTCCTTCCTATTACCCAGACACGATCATCTCATCCGGACCGGGGTCCAACCTCACTCCCAGGCCGGGGTCCAACCTCACTCCCCGGCCGGGGTCCAACCTCACTCCCCGTCCGGGGTCCAACCTCACTCCCAGGCCGGGGTCCAACCTCACTCCCCGGCCGGGGTCCAACCTCACTCCCGTCCGGGGTCCAACCTCACTCCCCGTCCGGGGTCCAACCTCACTCCCCGGCCGGGGTCCAACCTCACTCCCGTCCGGGGTCCAACCTCACTCCCCGTCCGGGGTCCAACCTCACTCCCGTCCGGAGTCCAACCCCACTCCCCGTCCGGGGTCCAACCTCACTCCCAGGCCGGAGTCCAACCCCACTCCCCGGCCGGGGTCCAACCTCACTCCCTGGCCGGGGTCCAACCTCACTCCCCGTCCGGGGTCCAACCTCATTCCCCGGCCGGGGTCCAACCTCACTCCCGTCCGGGGTCCAACCTCACTCCCCGTCCGGAGTCCAACCTCACTCCCCGGCCGGAGTCCAACCCCACTCCCCGGCCGGGGTCCAACCTCACTCCCCGGCCGGGGTCCAACCCCACTCCCCGTCCGGGGTCCAACCTCACTCCCCGGCCGGGGTCTAACCTCACTCCCGTGCGGGGTCCAACCCCACTCCCCGTCCGGGGTCCAATCCCACTCCCTGGCCGGGGTCCAACCTCACTCCCGTCCGGGGTCCAACCCCACTCCCCGTCCGGGGTCCAACCTCACTGCCCGTCCGGGGTCCAACCCCACTCCCCGGCCGGGGTCCAACCTCACTCCCGTCCGGGGTCCAACCCCACTCCCCGTCCGGGGTCCAACCTCACTGCCCGTCCGGGGTCCAACCTCTCTTCCCGGCCGGGGTCCAACCTCACTCCCCGGCCGGGGTCTAACCTCACTCCCCCGCCGGGGTCCAACCTCACTCCGCGACTGGAGTACAGCACGAACCACAGGGTTTCAGACATCAGTTTACTCCATGCAAACAGCCATTCGAGCGGCATGGGAATAAACGCGAAGGTACAGCTAAGCCACCATAATCCATCCACGGAGTGCCACGGAAATGTGGGCCAATGTAAGCGACTGGAAACAAAATCGTTTTCCCCCCATTTACAACTGATTTCAAGGGGCAAAACTGACGATATTAAAAGCAGCGCATATACCCATTTCGTCAATTAGACTGTGACCGTCCAATGTGTGAACTTATATTTCTTAAATATGCTACCGAAATAACGAGATAAGGCTGACAATAAAGGTGACGATACACTTACACAATCAGATATGACTTACACACACACTTTTATTGTCAACCTGTCATACCCGCATGCAATGTCAAAACGGCACAAGTGCTTATCATCACTGGTTTATAAATGAGATATATATTAAAGTTACTATTTCAACAAATTTGGCGGAGGAGGGTTTTGTCAAATCGGAGTATGAGCGCTTAAATCCATTGATCACTCGTAGGCTGGCAGCCGCCTATGTAGGGTCATAGGCGGCTGCCAGCCTACGAGTGATCAATGGATTTAGGCGCTCATGAATCGGAGGGAGGCACCTTCGCTGTTGGAACACTGTAACACTCTCCCGCAAGGAGGCTTTTGCAGTCGGTGAGTATACGGCTAGTGAGAATTTGTTGCGCGCTCCGTCGGAGTTCATTCATTCATCCGGGTTACGTCAGGGTGCTGACGTCACTACACAAGTTTCTGCCTTAATTCCCGATCGTCCGATATTTACTTTATGTTGAAATAATAACTTTAAAGTGGTATTGTCATAGTCTTCGACGACCATACGAGCCTGTCCGATGAGCCGCCAACCAGGGACGTCAAGCGATACAACACGTTATGCGAGAGGAACTGCTCAGCTGACAGGAAGTTCAGCGAGCGATAACTCAAGTGTCCCTATATATATCATTATGGTACGCTTGTTATGGTATATAACTTTTATTTATGTAATGATTTTCTGAAGATCCAAATTCTATCTGAGAAGGTTTCCGACGTTACAACGTTGACCGAAAACGAGGACGGCGGATAGTGGAGGGTCGACCACACGGTACGACAACAGAGGTTTGCGGTTGCCGCACTGTGCTAGGCGTGTTTCGGTCTTCCCGGGCTGGTGGTCTCCTCAGTACACGGCGCCGTCCAGGTACCGCTCACACCTGGATGACCCTTGACTCAATGGGCGGGTTGCCCCATTTATCCTCTCAGTGAAGGAGAGAGGCCCCCGTAAGTATGTAATATAGGTATACACTGTAATGTACGGCGCACTGGGGTTCTGCACCGCACCGCGCTACACGACACGAGTACGATAAACAATATAAACGGTCTCATAATGCAGGCAAGAGCAGGTGATCTATGCTCCCTGACATCAGCATTTCGACATGGCTGATCAAAGAGGTTCTATCGCAAAGAAAGTGAAACAAGTTATAGTGGGTGTGAAAATATTTTAGAGTATGATAACAAAACACACACTGAAATTAGGCTGGGAACCGGCCTAGAGCTGCTCGCATAGTAGGTGGTCTGTTTCGGACAGGCAGGCTGGTTCCCAGCGAAACACTGAAATCTACACAGGGTAACTAAACAACCAATCAAGTGTAGGGTAACTAAAGAACCACTCAAGTGTAACTTAAATACAGATATACCCTGTGCGATAATCTGAATAACACGCGACCATTGCGAAGGAAAACGTCACGACGGATGGATGGATGGAGTGGATGGCCAGGATAGATGGATGGATGGCCAGGGTGGATGGATGGCCAGGGTGCATGGGTGGATGGATGGGTGGATAGATGGATGGATGGCCAGGGTGGATGGGTGGGTGGATAGATGGATGGATGGCCAGGGTGGATGGATGGCCAGGGTGGATGGGTGGATGGATGGCCAGGGTTGATGGGTGGATGGATGGGTGGATGGGTGGATGGATGGGTGGATAGATGGATGAATGGATAGATGGGTGGATGAATGGTTGGATGGATGGCCTGGGTGGATGGGTGGATGGATGGGTGGATGGATGGCCTGGGTGGATGGATGGGTGGACGGCCAGGGTGGATGGGTGGATAGATGGGTGGATGGCCAGGGTGGATGGGTGGACGGATGGATGGATAGATGGATGAATGGACAGATGGGTGAATGAATGGTTGGATGGATGGCCTGGGTGGATGGGTGGAGTGGATGGGCTGGGTGGATGGGTGGAGTGGATGGCCTGGGTGGATGGATGGGTGGACGGCCAGGGTGGATGGCCAGGGTGGATGTGTGGACGGATGGATGGATAGATGGATGGATGGACAGACGGGTGGATGGATGGTTGGATGGATGGATGGACAGATGGCCTGTGTGGATGGAGGGATGGCCTGGATGGATGGCCTGGATGGAGTGGATGGCCTGGATGGAGTGGATGGATGGCCTGGATGGATGGAGTGGATAGCCTAGGTGGATGGATGGATGGACGGACGGACGAATGTACGGATAGAAGGATGAGCCGGTGTTTTAAGCCACCCCTGTGCACCCATGGGCTCAGCGAGCCGGTGTTTTACGCCACCCCTGTGCACCCATGGGCTCAGCGAGCCGGTGTTTTACGCCACCCCTGTGCACCCATGGGCTCAGCGAGCCGGTGTTTTACGCCACCCCTGTGCATCCATGGGCTAAGCGAGCCGGTGTTTTACGCCACCCCTGTGCACCCATGGGCTCAGCGAGCCGGTGTTTTACGCCACCCCTGTGCACCCATGGGCTCAGCAAGCCGGTGTTTTACGCCACCCCTGTGCACCCATAGGCTCAGCGAGCCGGTGTTTTACGCCACCCTTGTGCACCCATGGGCTCAGCGAGCCGGTGTTTTAGGCCACCCCTGTGCACCCATGGGCTCAGCGAGCCGGTGTTTTACGCCACCCCTGTGCACCCATAGGCTCAGCGAGCCGGTGTTTTAGGCCACCCCTGTGCACCCATGGGCTCAGCGAGCCGGTGTTTTCGGCCACCCCTGTGCACCCATGGGCTCAGCGAGACGGTGTTTTACGCCACCCCTGTGCACCCATGGGCTCAGCGAGCCGGTGTTTTGGGCCACACCTGTGCACCTATGGGCTCAGCGAGCCGGTGTTTTGGGCCACCCCTGTGCAGCCATAGGCTCAGCGAGCCGGTGTTTTAGGCCACCCCTGTGCACCCATGGGCTCAGCGAGCCGGTGTTTTACGCCACCCCTGTGCACCCATGGGCTCAGCGAGCCGGTGTTTTCGGCCACCCCTGTGCACCCATGGGCTCAGCGAGCCGGTGTTTTACGCCACCCCCGTGCACCCATGGGCTCAGCAAGCCGGTGTTTTCGGCCACCCCTGTGCACCCATGGGCTCAGCGAGCCGGTGTTTTACGTCACCCCCGTGCATCCATGGGCTCAGCGAGCCGGTGTTTTACGCCACTCCTGTGCACCCACGGGCTCAGCGAGCCGGTGTTTTCGGCCACCCCCGTGCACCCATGGGCTCAGCGAGCCGGTGTTTTACGCCACCCCTGTGCACCCATGGGCTCAGCGAGCCGGTGTTTTCGGCCACCCCTGTGCACCCATGGGCTCAGCGAGCCGGTGTTTTACGCCCCCCCTGTGCACCCATGGGCTCAGCGAGCCGGTGTTTTCGGCCACCCCTGTGCACCCATGGGCTCAGCGAGCCGGTGTTTTACGCCACCCCTGTGCACCCATAGGCTCAGCGAGCCGGTGTTTTAGGCCACCCCTGTGCACCCATGGGCTCAGCGAGCCGGTGTTTTGGGCCACCCCTGTGCACCCATGGGCTCAGCGAGCCGGTGTCTTAAGGCCACATCTGTGCACCCATGGGCTCAGCGAGCCGGTGTTTTAGGCCACCCCTGTGCACCCATGGGCTCAGCGAGCCGGTGTTTTACGCCACCCCTGTGCACCCATAGGCTCAGCGAGCCGGTGTTTTAGGCCACCCCTGTGCACGTATGGGCTCAGCGAGCCGGTGTTTTCGGCCACCCCTGTGCACCCATGGGCTCAGCGAGACGGTGTTTTACGCCACCCCTGTGCACCCATGGGCTCAGCGAGCCGGTGTTTTGGGCCACACCTGTGCACCTATGGGCTCAGCGAGCCGGTGTTTTGGGCCACCCCTGTGCAGCCATAGGCTCAGCGAGCCGGTGTTTTAGGCCACCCCTGTGCACCCATGGGCTCAGCGAGCCGGTGTTTTACGCCACCCCTGTGCACCCATGGGCTCAGCGAGCCGGTGTTTTCGGCCACCCCTGTGCACCCATGGGCTCAGCGAGCCGGTGTTTTCGGCCACTCCTGTGCACCCATGGGCTCAGCGAGCCGGTGTTTTACGCCACCCCTGTGCACCCATGGGCTCAGCGAGCCGGTGTTTTACGCCACCCCTGTGCACCCATGGGCTCAGCAAGCCGGTGTTTTACGCCACCCCTGTGCACCCATAGGCTCAGCGAGCCGGTGTTTTACGCCACCCCTGTGCACCCATGGGCTCAGCGAGCCGGTGTTTTACGCCACCCCTGTGCACCCATGGGCTCAGCGAGCCGGTGTTTTACGCTACCCCTGTGCACCCATGGGCTCAGCGAGCCGGTGTTTTACGCTACCCCTGTGCACCCATGGGCTCAGCGAGCCGGTGTTTTCGGCCACCCCTGTGCACCCATGGGCTCAGCGAGCCGGTGTTTTCGGCCACCCCTGTGCACCCATGGGCTCAGCGAGCCGGTGTTTTCGGCCACCCCCGTGCACCCATGGGCTCAGCGAGCCGGTGTTTTAGGCCACCCCTGTGCACCCATGGGCTCAGCGAGCCGGTATTTTAGGCCACCCCTGAGCACCCATAGGCTCAGCGAGCCGGTATTTTAGGCCACCCCTGTGCACCCATGGGCTCAGCGAGCCGGTGTTTTACGCCACCCCTGTGCACCCATGGGCTCAGCGAGCCGGTGTTTTCGGCCACCCCTGTGCACCCATAGGCTCAGCGAGCCGGTGTTTTAGGCCACCCCTGTGCACCCATGGGCTCAGCGAGCCGGTGTTTTACGCCACCCCTGTGCACCCATGGGCTCAGCGAGCCGGTGTTTTACCCCACCCCTGTGCACCCATGGGCTCAGCAAGCCGGTGTTTTACGCCACCCCTGTGCACCCATAGGCTCAGCGAGCCGGTGTTTTACGCCACCCTTGTGCACCCATGGGCTCAGCGAGCCGGTGTTTTACGCCACCCCTGTGCACCCATGGGCTCAGCGAGCCGGTGTTTTACGCCACCCCTGTGCACCCATGGGCTCAGCGAGCCGGTGTTTTACGCCACCCCTGTGCACCCATAGGCTCAGCGAGCCGGTGGTTTCGGCCACCCCTGTGCACCCATGGGCTCAGCGAGCCGGTGTTTTGGGCCACTCCTGTGCACCCATGGGCTCAGCGAGCCGGTGTTTTACGCCACCCCTGTGCACCCATGGGCTCAGCGAGCCGGTGTTTTGGGCCACCCCTGTGCACCCATGGGCTCAGCGAGCCGGTGTTTTACGCCACCCCTGTGCACCCATGGGCTCAGCGAGCCGGTGTTTTACGCCACCCCCGTGCACCCATGGGCTCAGCGAGCCGGTGTTTTACGCCACCCCCGTGCACCCATGGGCTCAGCGAGCCGGTGTTTTACGCCACCCCCGTGCACCCATGGGCTCAGCAAGCCGGTGTTTTCGGCCACCCCTGTGCACCCATGGGCTCAGCGAGCCGGTGTTTTACGTCACCCCCGTGCATCCATGGGCTCAGCGAGCCGGTGTTTTACGCCACTCCTGTGCACCCATGGGCTCAGCGAGCCGGTGTTTTCGGCCACCCCCGTGCACCCATGGGCTCAGCGAGCCGGTGTTTTACGCCACCCCTGTGCACCCATGGGCTCAGCGAGCCGGTGTTTTCGGCCACCCCTGTGCACCCATGGGCTCAGCGAGCCGGTGTTTTACGCCACCCCTGTGCACCCATGGGCTCAGCGAGCCGGTGTTTTGGGCCACCCCTGTGCACCCATGGGCTCAGCGAGCCGGTGTTTTACGCCACCCCTGTGCACCCATAGGCTCAGCGAGCCGGTGTTTTAGGCCACCCCTGTGCACCCATGGGCTCAGCGAGCCGGTGTTTTGGGCCACCCCTGTGCACCCATGGGCTCAGCGAGCCGGTGTCTTAAGGCCACATCTGTGCACCCATGGGCTCAGCGAGCCGGTGTCTTAAGGCCACATCTGTGCACCCATGGGCTCAGCGAGCCGGTGTTTTAGGCCACCCCTGTGCACCCATGGGCTCAGCGAGCCGGTGTTTTACGCCACCCCTGTGCACCCATGGGCTCAGCGAGCCGGTGTTTTAGGCCACCCCTGTGCACCCATGGGCTCAGCGAGCCGGTGTTTTCGGCCACCCCTGTGCACCCATGGGCTCAGCGAGACGGTGTTTTACGCCACCCCTGTGCACCCATGGGCTCAGCGAGCCGGTGTTTTGGGCCACACCTGTGCACCCATGGGCTCAGCGAGCCGGTGTTTTGGGCCACCCCTGTGCAGCCATAGGCTCAGCGAGCCGGTGTTTTAGGCCACCCCTGTGCACCCATGGACTCAGCGAGCCGGTGTTTTACGCCACCCCTGTGCACCCATGGGCTCAGCGAGCCGGTGTTTTCGGCCACCCCTGTGCACCCATGGGCTCAGCGAGCCGGTGTTTTCGGCCACCCCTGTGCACCCATAGGCTCAGCGAGCCGGTGTTTTACGCCACCCCTGTGCACCCATGGGCTCAGCGAGCCGGTGTTTTACGCCACCCCTGTGCACCCATGGGCTCAGCAAGCCGGTGTTTTACGCCACCCCTGTGCACCCATAGGCTCAGCGAGCCGGTGTTTTACGCCACCCCTGTGCACCCATGGGCTCAGCGAGCCGGTGTTTTACGCCACCCCTGTGCACCCATGGGCTCAGCGAGCCGGTGTTTTACGCTACCCCTGTGCACCCATGGGCTCAGCGAGCCGGTGTTTTACGCTACCCCTGTGCACCCATGGGCTCAGCGAGCCGGTGTTTTCGGCCACCCCTGTGCACCCATGGGCTCAGCGAGCCGGTGTTTTCGGCCACCCCTGTGCACCCATGGGCTCAGCGAGCCGGTGTTTTCGGCCACCCCCGTGCACCCATGGGCTCAGCGAGCCGGTGTTTTACGCCACCCCTGTGCACCCATGGGCTCGGCGAGCCGGTGTTTTAGGCCACCCCTGTGCACCCATGGGCTCAGCGAGCCGGTATTTTAGGCCACCCCTGAGCACCCATAGGCTCAGCGAGCCGGTATTTTAGGCCACCCCTGTGCACCCATGGGCTCAGCGAGCCGGTGTTTTACGCCACCCCTGTGCACCCATGGGCTCAGCGAGCCGGTGTTTTCGGCCACCCCTGTGCACCCATAGGCTCAGCGAGCCGGTGTTTTACGCCACCCCTGTGCACCCATGGGCTCAGCGAGCCGGTGT